>OY282559.1:265346835-265831835 GCA_958295665.1 Tipula vernalis
GTTTCCAAAAAGACTCTATTTTATTTTCTAATTCGAGCGATGCAGACAAACACGACAAAAAGGTGCTTGATTCTGAATTGTTAGATATTGGTGGCATAAATGAACCTGAGACCACCCAGCCAAACACGGTGTTCTGAATTATCGGAAGGTCATCCGAATCTGTCCATTTGACAGTAAGTTGCAAAATATATCAGCTCCCAATAGTAAATCGATCTGTTGTGGTTTATTGAAGTTCTCATCAGCCAACTTAATATTAGAGGGCAATTTCTAATTCTGAATGTCAACCGACATTACTGGTTGAGGTTGTGAAATTTTTGGCCACACTTGAACATTGATTGCAGCACAGTATTCCGAGATTCACCTGAAGACAAACATCTAAAGTGACCGTGGAACCTCCAATTTCACAAACAGTACTTTTAGATCCTCTAAATTTGAGTCCTAGCTTCGTGAATAATGTCTTAGTTATAAAGCTGATTTGAGACCCGGAATCTAGAAGTGCTTGTGCTAGCACAGGCTCTCCATATTTACCCAACACTTGGACGAGTGCAGTAGTCAGAAATATGTAGTTCTTTGACGTGGAAATTAACGAAGTATTTTCAATTGTTGATCCTTGATGTGTAGGTGATTGCGTTGAGGTTAGATTGGTTTGTGGTGTGGAATTAGTCGCATTAGGTGACTTTGAAACGATAGAAGACGTCATTGGATTGTTACTATGTAGTAGTGTATGATATCTCCTTGAACAAGCGCGACATGAAGTCGGATCAGGACATTCTGTAGTAATATGTGCCTTTTTCAAACAATTGTAGCAAAGTTTATGTTCTTTGACCTTATTCCATCGGTGTGAAATATCTTTAGACAAAAACTTCTGGCAACGAAAAATCGAGTGCCCTGATTTGCTGCACAATAAACAAAAATACTTCTCTACGAGCGCTGACCGGAATCAATTACTTGGAGTGCGATAACAACCAAAGAGATTAGAAACAAACAAAAAAACTATCAGGTCATCCCATTAAGCAGTTGGCCGTTTCATTAAGCGATCTCAAATGGGACTTGAAGTTATCGACCATGTCTAGCAATTTTTTCGATGACGGCTAATCGATTGCCTTGAAGTTAAACAACGATCTTAAATATTCTTCACATATGTATTTTTCGTTGTCGTATCGTTCTATTAAGATTTCGATTGCCTTCAATTAATTTTTGGCAGTGAAATCCAAAGATGCAATAGTAGACAAAGCAGACTCCTTTAACGAATTTTTCTGATACGAAAACTTTACAATATTCGACAGATTTTTGTTTGAATGCACTAATGATTTAAACGACTCAAAAAAATCTGACCAATGCAACAAGTTGCCAGTAAATACCAGAAGTGTGATATCGGGTAGCTTTGGAAAACTGTTCCAATGAGACGCAGTTTCCTAGTTCCTTTTACCTGGCATCAACTCCTCTATTCGAGATTCAATCTCAGGTCTAATGTTGTAGTAAACATCTTCAATTATTTTGCGTGACTCATCTGCCATATCTTCGTCGTCGGTTAACAAAAGTTCATACGCATCTTGGATTTTAACAAATGAATTATACGTGTTAACTATGTCTTCGAGGCGCAACGTTAGAGCGGCCTTATAGGCGGTAGCTAAATTTGCTTTTTACTTAAAACTTGTACTTATAGTTAAGTCAGCCTCAATTCTGAATTTGATACACCTGATTTTTGTCCTGTTAGATTGATAAAGTGTTGAAATATACCCGAAATGCCGATATGTATTTTATTTTATTCATTTATTTATTTTAATTAAAAATATAGTGCAACAGGTTTTTGCAGCCCTTAAAATATGTACATGGATAAATGTTACAGTAGTAATAAAAAACAATAATAACAAAAAATATTATTCAATAATAATAATAAGAATAATAGCTTTGACTTTCGTGTCAAAAAGAGGGAAAAAATTTGTCCGGGGGTGTAACCAGGCCCCTTGCCCAACTAACTTGAGTAAATAGTTAGTAGTCTTTGGTAGACAGACTATAAACAATACTGAACCCAAGAATGGAGAAAAATTTACGTAACCGTACTGTAAGGACGCTACCTGAGGAACGTCAGGGCACTTCTGGAGTCATCGCTGGAAGTGACAGCATACGAACCGATAATGATCGACGGTTGAATAGGCGGGCCTCGGTCGGGATGACCCGAAACAGTACAGCCACAATTCCCAAACCTGTTAATGATGTTTCGCTGGACACTATTTTACCAGCGACCACACTGGCAAATTTTCCACGTTTTCGCATGAAACGGACGCTTTTTTACACACAAATACCCAAACATAACTGTCACTATTCAGAATCTTGCGGATCGACGCAGAGCAATTGTTAGGAATGGCCTTCTACCCGAGTTTGTTCTTCAGCAGATTAGGGATCAGGTTGCTGAAGAAATAAATAGTGGCCAAAGTAATATTGCTTCTGAGGTGTCAGTACAACATGCACCAAATACAAATTTACACACACAATTAGATGACGTTGCTCCTACCATAATTCGGAATACAACAACACAATCAGATACATTAACACAACAGCTTACACACATTTTTCAAAACACGCTTACACAATACACTGGATAAAATCCAACATTAAAACCACAAATACCAAAATTACATAGATCAAGGAAACTTGCACAAACAGTTCACATAATTAACACCAATATTTTACCTGCTTGTGTTGGTACAGATGCAACATTTGGTGAGATTCACAATTTTGTAAACCGTGCTGCTGTGACTGCGGTTAAATTTATGGGTGGTACAGTTAACAATCCCAATTATCCTAACGTGTCACCTTTGATGCCAGGTTGGGAGCGCAGATTGCAGGGTAAGATTGAGAGAATTCGTCAGGATCTGGGTCGTCTCCAGCAATATAAGTTATTAAATCGATCAAGGAGACTGGTAAGGCTCGTGACAAATATTACACAGAAAGCACAAATACATTCAACACACGAACCTTTTAATAACACAATTATTCAGTACATAGATACACTAACACAAAAACTCTCGGCTTTGTCCGGTCGTATTGCACGGTACAGGAGAAGTCGAGACAGAAAAATACAGAACAAAAATTCTCACAAAATCAGGGAACGTTCTATAGAAAACTTGCAAAGCACGATACAGAGAACACTGATGCACAGCCGCCTTCATCTGCAGATTTACACAGGTTTTGGCCTGGAGTCTGGGAAACAGGTGTCTCAGAACACACAATATTCCACAGATGATTTTCCCAAGTATTACACAAAACACATACAGACATCATAAGTCATACATATAATTGGAACGTCCCCCCCCCCCCTCTACAGATAAAATTAAAAATTATTGGTACAAGAAATTCGCAAGTGTGCATCCGTATTTAACTCAATATATAAACAAATTTATAACAAATCCGCAGGAGATGCCCGATTTCTTAACAAACGGCATTACGTATATGTTACCGAAACAAAATAATGTCACGGATCCATCCAAATACAGGCCGATCACATGTTTACAGACAATATAGAAGATAATTACAACATGCATTTCGCACCGCATACAAAAACATATAACAGATCATAATATATTAGCGGAGCAACAAAAAGGATGTTGGCCAGAGTCACAAGGGTGTAAAGAGCAATTAATCATTGACTCAGTGGTCCTTAAACAAGCGCATACTAAGAAGCGTAATTTGTTTGCAACGTTTATTGATTACCAAAAAGCCTTTGACTCTGTTCCTCACTCATGGTTGGTGAAAGTTTTGCAGCATGCCATGTACCATTGGAGAACGACCCTACAACTGTCTTTTATTAATTGCAAAATTACAACAAAACAAATACAAATTAGAAGAGGTATATTTCAGGGAGACTCCTTGAGCCCTCTCTGGTTTTGCCTCTCTCTAAATTCACTCTCAAACATTCTAAACAATAGCAATTACGGATATAAAATTAAACACAACAGACAAGTTTTACATACAATATCACACTTGATGTATATGGATGATATTAAACTGTACGGATCAACAAAAACACAAATCCAGTCACTAACACAAATTCCAATGACATCAAAATGCATGCAAATGTCACATTTTCCAATGACATCAAAATGCAGTTTGGTTTGGACAAGTGCAGGACACAGCTAATTAGCGGAGGGCAACAGGAGTTTGGAGGTATCGAACTTGAGGATGGTTCGATAATTCAATCAATGCAAGAGGGGGATACTTACAAATATCTTGGCTTCCTTCAATCTCGCTATATAAATCACACAAGTATCAAAACACAAATAATACAAAAATACAAAAACAGACTTACTCTAACTTAAACTCAAAGAATTCATTTAGAGCAATAAATATATACGCAATCCCAATTCTGACATATACATTTGGTATTATACACTGGACAGAGAAACTGATTTTCAAACGTTAGAAAGATTAACACGTACCACACTCGCAAAACACAGATAACATAACCCACAATCTGCGATAGAAAGGCTGACCCTACCTAGGAAAATAGGTGGAAGAGGCCTAATAGACATTTCCAATCTGCATCACGAAATCATACACAAGCTTCTGGAATATTTTTACTCTAAACAAAACACATCACCACTACATAACGCAATAGTTAAAGCAGACACAAAATACACACCATTAAACTTATGCCATTCTGTTAGTTCAAATGAACCCAGTAATATTACTGATCAGGATAAAATGTTAGCATGGTCTCAGAAGTCGCACCACGGAAGGCATCAACATGACCTAAGCCAAATTCATGTCGACAATGAAGCGTCGAACAAATGGTTAAGTATTGGAGATGTCTTTCCGGAGACTGAAGGATTCATGCTGGCTATCCAGGATTAGATAATCAACACAACAATAAAAAACGATTTCGCTCTAAGTGTTGTTTTAAAACGGGGCTATATAATAGATGGATTTCTTAGAAATTTTCCAACTTGCACTTTATCAATCAAAGAATCCGCGGATTTACATTGCATTACGTTGTAACGCAATCCCCCAAGGGGATTACGTTAGCAGACATGAGAATAGCGGTCTGATGCGGTATAGTAGCTGGCTAGAGCTCACAGTGCGGCGTGGAGTTTTCAGACATAAACTCATGCTTGAATAACCGCATAACAATAAAATTGGAGGGACAAAGGAAATTAAAATTAAGTTGCCACGGCCTCAGCGGCAAAAAGAAAATTATAAGCTGGGAGTGATCGATCCGGAGTGACCGTCTCAATCCCAGGCGATCACCGCCGTGACTGCCACACGGGCCTCCCCTCATCGGCCCGCCTACTGGGATGCTGTTTCCCAGTCGCGACGGCTACCGATGCCATTTATGAGGGAAGGACGCCCGCATGACAATCCCAGCGACAATCCCCCGGAACGGAGACCGTCACCCCGACGCGATCAACTCATATGGCGTGCCGCCCTCCAGCACAGCCTGTCCTGGAGGAACGAACGGCACGCACGGAAAAGGGTGGAAAAGGGCCGACCCTTCACATAACCACACCCCACATCGTCCGATCAATTATTTGTTTACACGCACATGGTGCGGCGTAGCACACTACAGTAAGAAATTCAAAGAAAAAATTTTAGGTTATGGTAAAAGAGAATAATTTAAAATTAAACAAGATAAATTACGTTAAAACTGATTCTACGTTAATGTTAAGTTTCACTTTCACTATCACCGTTTTAATAAAATTAAGGAAAACACAAAAATACCTGAAAGAAATGAACCGTTATGGGGTCGAACCACACCCAAAAACGGACAACCGAGCAGAAGCGAAGAGAAAAAGAACGGAAATTCCAAACGCAATCAATCAAAATGACGGAAAAAAAATATAACCGGACAATAATTGCTCTGAGTGGGGTTGTCACCAAATCGGTGCACCACAACGAAACGCCGAAAACAAACGGTAAAAACAGTAATATATGTACAATATAATGAAAAGAGAAAGGAGAAACAACCTGTTACAAACTTAAGCAACTAAAATTTACTTAGCCAGATTGTTTATCCCTTAATTGTTTTACCTTGTTGTTTTAAAGGCCCGTCCGACCAACCGCAACCAGCGCCGACGCAGGATCCCCCTCTCAAAAATTGCTGCACTGCCCCCACTGACCGGAACACTGTCTTTTTATTAGACTGCCGTAGTATTTGACTTTGTTTACAGTGGAGTCATCCACCCCAAGATATATATATATATATATATATATATATATATATTTGTTTTCTTTACACCCTTTAAGTGTAACCGCTCTTTGGAACGGCTGAACAAAAGGATAATTCGGCATCCGACTACGTACACACAATACAGTTATTTATTATTGAATATTTTTTTTCTTTCTTTTTTTTTATAATTTCCGACTGGTCTCTTATGAAATCAAAAAAAATTAAATTCACTGTATGCCAACGCCACTGGCGTTTGATGTCCCGGGATCACCGCACAAAATGAACAATGGCAAAGAAAAACCCGTTAGGCGGTTTAAATATTTTCTTTGTATTTACACTTTTCTTTGTTTTTTTCTGTGTTGATACCTTTTTTTTCCACTGAATGTCACAAAAACAATTCCACAAGGGACACTCCAACAACAGCAATCAAAAATCAAATCAGAAAAATAAATGTATATATTTTATGACTAATCAAAGTCAAACACCACTGAGTTTTTTTATTTTTTTTTTATTTATTAATCAAAATTACAAATTTTTATTTTTTTAATAAAGAAAACGGTACAACCCGTTGATATGGCCACACGGCACTTTTATTTCAAAAAAAAAGTTAAACAATCAACTTTCTAAATAACTAGCCAATTGGCATTATTCAGCTACAAATTTTATAATTTTTATTATTATTATTTTTGTCATTTATTTTGTTTATTTTAAGAAAAAAAATTATTAGCTTTTCTTTTTAGCACTCAAAGCTTGACAAATTCAAAACTAAAAACTGTATCAGCCCAAAAAAAGAAATTTTTTCTTTTGACTTTATATATGAAAAAAGTTGACCTATAGTCACCGATGCAAAAACTAGACTATTGAATCAAAAAAAAATATTTTACATCAAAAAAAATCAGAAAATTTCCCCCTCCTATTTTCTACTTCGCATCGCTGTTCGTCCCACTCATTGTATTTGTGCACATCGTTCATCATTTATTTATTTTTTTTTTTATTATTGTAAAATCTTTATTGACATGTATGTTTTTTTATGTACACAAATACAACGAATAAGACGAACAACGACGACGAACACATGTACATACTTATCTGTACGGCCGCATCGGATTCATGTCTAATACACCGATCGGTTCTATCCCCACTCAGAGCAAATATCACGAGTTAATTTAAGCCAATGATACCATAAAAAAAAATAGAATATTCCAGATTGAACATTTTAATAACGCAAATATTCCATCTCATACTACATAATACATGTACACACACCAACTCGCAAGAGATATATATGTTTGTACATGACAATATAGAAAACAAGTAAATGCAAAAAAATTTAAAATATGTTGACATAGCAATCGAAGGGAATATTGGATTTAAATTCGGAAATCATAAATACTGTGTTTCTTATTTCTGATCTAATCAATCTGATTGATCTGAGTACTAAAACGTTGTTTCTTATTTCAGATCAGATCGATCTGATCAATTTTTTTGCTGTTTCTTATTTTTTTTGAGATTGATTAGATTAATTTTTTTGATTTGTAAAAATATTCCGATTTCTCAGATTAGTTTTAGTTTAGCTAACTTCACGTAATTCAAATACATACATTACCGCATAGATAGATGAGTACGTTTATGCTCAGAGTCGAGTCATCTTTTAGTTAACTTTGGATCATCTTGTAGTTATCTTTTTTAGCGTTTATACTGCAGAATCAAATCATAGTCGAGTCGAAACTAGGTTGAAGCCGAGTCAGAAACGTCAAAAAAAAATCATAATTTTTATTTTCAATAAAAATTATGATTATTAAAATTATGATTAAAGCAATTTATTTTACAAGTTTACAGTATACAAAATTACAGAAACACAAAAATCGGAGATGCGCACACGAATTAAGAAATCAAAATGGTGTCTTTTTATTATTATTTTTTGTTGTTTTTATTTTTCGACTCGACTCCGTTTATAGTGGATGATTTTAGAGTTAACTCGACTCGACCCTAGAAATTTTTTAGGTCGAGTCGAGTTAACTACAAGATGACTCAACTCCGTTTATAGTAAAAGATAACCTAGGTTCAAACCAGGTTGAACCCTAAGCATAAACGTACTCGATGTCATTCTCATCACTTAATTTTTTTGCAAAACGTTATTAAAATGAATATAGAATGAAATTTTAATTCTTATGTGGACGAAGGAAAATTATTTTATTAAATAATGAGTTGAAAATTTTTTTGATCTAAAAAATCTGAAACCTGTTTCTTATTTCAGATCCACCAAATCGATCTGATTTCAGATTTCAAAATATGCTCGATCTACGGATTTAAATAAGAAACACAGCAAAAAGCGAGCATAGGTATAAACACCATGGTGGTCATGGTATTTTATAACGATAAAAAAATTTCAAATTATTTGAGCGTTTGGAATTTTCGAAAAAAAAATTTCTTTTTCCTCTGTATGAAGTGGAGACGTATGCCAGTCGTAACAACGTTAAACAAGAATAAACAATGTCTAAATTTCAGATAATTCTCAAAGGTACATCCTAATAAGTTTTTTGAAAATGGTGTAATGTGATCATATCTGGACAAATTATAAACATATCTTGTAATGGAATTAAAGGCAACATTGAGTGTTCTACGATGTTCTTAACTTAGGACTCCCATTACTAGATCAGCATAAATGTTAGATGAGTAATAAGTAAAGAATGGGCTAATGCTTTTTTTATTTTAATAGGGGTTATTGGGAGTATTGGGTTATATTGGGTTATAGTTGTATTGGGTTGTTATAATAGTTGTATTGGGAGGTAAAAATACAACTTTAATATCTGGGTGAGACAAATCTGATGGATGGCCGGGCGCGTTGTCAACAATCAACTAAGCTTTAAACGGCAGACCTTTGTCCTCGAGGTACCTACGTATTTCAGGGATAAACAAACTGTTGAACCATTCTGTAAACATTCCCGCTGTCATCCACGCCTTTTTATTAGATCTCCAGTGCACTGGCAATTTATTTAAATCAACCCCTTTCATTGCTCGTGGACGAAGAGCTCGATTGATAAGCAATGGCTTTGTAATGCGATCTCCCGAAGCGTTGCAACAAAATAAAAATGTGATGCGGTCTTTCGCTGCCTTGAACCCTTCAGCGCTTTTCTCAGATTTTGAGATATAGGTTCGGCTAGGCATTCTCTTCCAGAAGAGACCAGTTTCATCAGCGTTGAAAACTTGGTCTGATGTGTATCCACCTTCCTGTATAATTTTTTCCAATTTAGGGGGAAATTCCTTTGCAGCCGAGTCATCCGCTGATGCAATTTCTCCTTTTATTTGGATGTTATGTAAAGCGTGTCTACCTAAAAACCCAGTTAGCCATCCCGTGCTTGCCGAAAATAGAGATTTCTCGTTTTCAGTTATCTGGGCCGATGTACCAGGCTCCTGTTCTTTTATTTGGTTGTAAATCCGGATAGCTTTATGTTTGATAGTATTGCCATCTATTGGCCCCCGTTTTTAGTTATGATCTTCTATCCACAATATAAGAGCCTTTTCCATTTTAACCTTAATAACGTCTCTGGTATATGATGACGTTTTCGCACTTGTTTTTGTTCCGAAAGATACAGCCTGCCTAATCGTAGTTTCATTTCTTTTAATTGTTCTTATGGTAGCTTCATTAAACCCATAAATTTTACCCACAGACGTAGAACCTTGCCCTTTTGCGAGGCGGTCTAAAATTTCTATTTTAATTTCTAAAGATATTCCCTTTCTTTTCAATTTTTGATTATTATTTTGCGACATTATGTATTAATTAAACACACGAACAACAATTTAATCAATGTGTATGACCACTTTATTTTTATTAAAACACTAATTAAGTTTTAAAATTTACTCACAACAACGAAATATTACAATTGTCTGACTGTCTAATTCGAATAACCAACACAAAATGACTGACAAAAGCCAAAATCAAAATGTATGAACAATTTAAGGGAAACCCCGTAAAAATACGAAATAAGGCAATTGCTTTGTACATTTATTTATCTCCTTCATATACAATATACATACATACATACATTTAGTGTTAAAAAAATTAACCGTGCTATATCAAATTAGAACGTGCAAAAAAAGTTTTTTTTTTTTTTTCAACCGTGTTAATTCAAAATCGTGTAAAAAAAAGTCGTGTAAAAACAGAATTAGGTGTATTCAACAATTAAAATTAACAGAACAATCGTTTTACGATTCAAAACCGAGGCGCAAGAAACTATTGCCGTCTTACTTTGGTCACAAGAATATTTATTGGTATAAAAATGAAAATGCAAATTATACTCAAAATAAAAACCGAAAATAATTTTCTTTTTACTTTTATCAATTGACATTAACAATTAAATAAAAAACAAAAATAAAATTTCAAAATTATTACTAGAATAATTCTATACCAACAAAAACTTGGCTTGAAACTATTCATTCCGGAATGAAAATACACGACATTGTTGTTGTAAAATTCCCAAAGTAAGACTACACTTGTTCTGTTAATTTGTCAAAAACTGTTGAGTATTCCCGATGGAAAAATGACATATCGATATTATCGCGTCCAATTGTTGTTAATGCTAAAAATAATATAAATTTCTTGATTGTCTAATTTTTTGACGTCTTGAATTGGCACATAAAATAAAAACACGTATAGTTAATAAATTTGATAAGAGATGGCGTTGTTAAATTTTACAATTTGTTTTTTACATAACAATTCTCGAAAATCGAAAAATATGGCAATAAATATTTATTTACATTTACATAGCCAAATTAAATGGAAAAATTTAGGCATAAATTGTTGGTATTAAATAAATGTAATTATGTAATAAACTAATACGAATTTCCGCACATACAATATTTTAAATATGGACGAAAAACGTACTACAACAGCGCATATAATATTATGTATGCGAAATAATAATAATAATTAATTTGTTTTTATCAATAAAAATCTATCTATGTATTTTAATATCGTCTAAAAGGTTCACACTCTTAAATAGTTTTAATATTTATCAAAAATGTCGCTAGATGACATTACCTAGTTTTATCGAATAGTCGAATTTGTTAATATTATCAAACAGGTGGCACTGCAATATTGTCATGTAAAAAACAAATTTAAATGTAAAAAACTAGAGTCTAACTAAAATCTAAAAAGAGTAACTTGTATTTCATTTTATATTTGAATAAAGGTTTTAATTGTTACAGTTATGATTTTTATTAACTTTATACTTTAAATTTTCAGTTAATAACTTATTATTGTTTGATATTTTTAAAAAGTATTAGTTTTTTACATATAATTTACATTTTTATGTAATTTACACAGTTTTTTACATTTTTTACATGTAAAATGAAAAAAATGGTTTTTTACACGAATTTGCCCAACTGTGCTTAGGACTCCCATTACTAGATCAGCATAAATGTTAGATGAGTAATAAGTAAAGAATGGACTAATGCTTTTTTTATTTTAATATTGGTAGATTTTTTTATTTTGGATAGTCTTTTCAACCCGGCATAAATATTAGAACAAATATGGCTTACGTGTAAATCCCATGTAAGGGTTGAGTTCAAAATGAATCCCAAATTACGTGCCTTAACGACAAATGGTACAGTGTCTTTATCAATAAACACAGGTTGGTATTTAATATTTTTATTACTAGTATTTATAGGCAAAACTTGTGACTTAGAATAATTTAACTGCAGCTCATTAATTTTAGCCCATTCAGAAATAGCCTCGACATCAGCATTAACAAACGTGGTGATACGCTCAATACAATCAACTTTGTTACATGTATATATTTGTACATCATCAGCATAAAGATGATAATTGCAATATCTAATTACGGATGCGATATCATTGGTAAAAAGCATAAACAATATAGGCCCAAGTATCGATCCTTGCTGCACCCCGCACACTACATTGACACAGCATGATTTTTCATCACCAAAACTGACGTACTGGGAACGACCGCTTAGATAATTTTTAATTAATTTAATCGCGTGCTGCGAAAATTTAAAATGATTTTGTAATTTAAGAAGCAAAATACCATGATTCAATGTATCAAAAGCCTTGGAAGAGTCAAATAAAACCAATAGTGCAACATGGCCCTTATGTAGAGCATCAAAAATGTCGTCCGTTATTTTGAGTAGCGCTGTTGCCGTACTGTGTTTAACCCTAAAACCAGATTGAAATTTGATAATCATTTTATTATTCTCCAAATATTGGACCATTTGATCACACATCACTCTTTCAAGAACTTTGGATAACATAGGTAATATGCTAATGGGTCTTAAGTACTTAATATCTTTAGGATTTGAACACTTGGCAACCGGCACAACTCTTGAAATTTTCCATTGAGAAGGAAATCGCGATTCACTTAAACAACTATTAATCAAATAGCAAAGAACTGGTGAGATATATTCTAAAATCAATTTAATAAATTTTAATGGAATTCCGTCGTCACCAATTGAGTTAGACTTAATTCGCAACACGGCCTGTTTTACTGCAGTCTCATCAACTGTATAGAAATTAAATTTATGTTCTACATTATATTATGATCAACGTTACTAATACTTATATTATCAATATCATCACTATTTGATGTAATCTTTGCAAACCAAGTGTTAATTTCATTGGCTGAAAAATAAGGAGTTGTTACAGCTACATCTCTACAAAGACCAAGGTTACGGATATTATTCCACAAATTTCTGGGCGACAAATTGTGGTGAAGCATTTTATTCAGGAATTTGGATTTCGCTGATCTAATGAGCTTTTTGACATTGCTTTTTGCATAAGGCTATACGGTTCTCACTCGTTTTATTATATTTCCAAAGCTTATAGCATATTTCATTATCAATTACTGCAATTTCAATCTCCGTATTGAACCATAAGGGCATTATTCGTTTAGGAGCAATACAAGTTTTAATTGGGACATGTTTATCAAATAAGCCAAGAATGTATTTATTAGGTAACAAAAATTCCTGGTCAATGGTTTCGGTTTCAAATATGGACTTCCAATTCATATTAAGGTAGTCATAAGCCAACGCTTCATAATTAATGTTTTTATAAGATCTATATTGAAATGTAGAAATTGGAGCTTCAAAAATCGACACATCCAGTTGCACAAGTCTTTCTATTTTAAAACTATCCTTAGTAATGATTAGATCTAGGAACGATGCACTTTGATAAGTATCCGAAAAATATGTAGGTTGGTTATTAGGAAGGTAACTTAGGTTTTGACTGACGAAAACATTTTTGAATTAATCCGCGGATTACCATTTTTAAGCATATCTATATTGAAGTCACCAGCTATTAAAATGTCATCATAATTAGAAAATGATGATAGAATCTTTTCTAAGACACCTACATTTCCACCTCCAGTATTATATACCACACCAACTACAATGACCAAATCATTAATAAAAACTTCTATGAACAAAAATTCAGTTAAACCATTATTAGACTGATCAAGGATCTTCCATTTCAAAATAATATTTATCTAAACAGCTACGCCACCGCCACGTGTTACACGATCATTCCTTATTAGTGTGTAACCAGGTATATTTACAGCATTGGAAGATACCCATGGTTTAAGCCAAGCCTCAGTAACGGCAATGAATTGAAAATTCAATCCATCGGTTATATGTAGTAGTTCCGCAAATTTAGGATCCATATTTAAACTTCGCGAATTAAAATATGCCATTTTGACATTACAATCTCTATGATTTAAAGAGCATTTCATGACACAATTAGCAATGTTAGTGGATATGGAACTCATTGTAACACGATTAACCAACACCATCTTTAGCATACCACATCAACACCGATCCAAGAATATGAAATGAGACTTGATGAAACATTAAAACTACAGCACACAGCAAAAAAGGGCACCTACAATTATAAATAGAATTATTGATTGATTGATTGATTGATTGCGATGTACGATCAAGCATTAAGCAAGTTTAATATGTTCCGAAGATTGTAAGAGAATTCAATCCAGTTTCGAACTGATGAGCTTATGATTATGAAAAAATCAATCCTCTCATCAGGCCGCGGCGACTGGACTGACTATACCACAATTTACATTCTCTTACAATCTTCGGAACATATTAAATTAAAATTAAATAAATAGAATTCTGTCTATTAGCCGGTTTTCGTTGAATTTACCGTTCGTAATACTAATATGTTTCTACGTGTTAATAAATAAAACACATTTAAAAGTGTCGTAAGACCGGTAGCATATTTAGAAATTATAAGAATTAATTAACATTCAACAAAAATTAAAAAAAGTAAAATTAAGCAAGTCTCCCCCGTATTATAAATGCGAATACCACACCACTATCTTATACCCATGTTACACAACACCGACACCCATTCTTCATGAAGCCAAACCCCGTAAAGAAAGGCGCCACATAGGTAACCACATAAGTCTAATAGTTGTGAAATCCGCCCCTGGCCAGGCCGCCGTCGTACACCTTTTTACATATAACAAGATCGAGGGATGGGAAAGGAATGTTAGCAACAAAGACTCAAACCCGGTTCCAGACACAAGTAGTTGATAGTTAGTAAATTTGTTAGTAATAATTTTTTAGTAATTTATTTAACACAAGACAATACAATTTTAAAGTTCATCTCTACTGCTCCAACCTGTAAAGAAGACACAATGACAACTGGTACCGCAAATTCTTTTTTTCTGAAAAGCTGTAAACAACTATTATTATTATTCCCCTCCACCATTTTTTCCATCGGCGGTTGTGAGAGGGGGGCGAGATTTCGTTCCATCATCATGTTCCCATGCGGTCACCCAAATTTGTATTAACTGTAGGTAGTGTTGCTTGACGTTGTTGTTGAAACGGTTGAGTCTCTGCTGTCCCTGCTAGTCGCCCCCCATACAATTATAAATAGAATTATATTAATAAAATAATTATAATAATAGTAATAATAATAATAATAAAATAATAAAAAATAAAATAAAAATAATAATAAAATTAAAACGTGATAGTAAAAACTCAATCACATTAGCTTGATATGTCGTCCACCAAATCTTGCAAAGTAGTAAACACAGTTATTGCTAGTGCAGAATCATTTCCTGTTTTCCTAATATGCACAATTCCATTTCTAGTAAACACTTGATGTAATTTACCATTTCGTTTTAACTGAAACAGCTCCTTATGAATGACATAGTTGCGACGGGTTAGATGTTCGTTTATGTAAATTCTAGAGGTAGCACTACTGAAGACACTGAGAAATGAAATAGCATTTGCTATTTTATTTACGTAATCAGCAATATTCTCATGCTCTGTCAAAGAAATCCCTCTTATTAACAAATCGCATGATAAAGCTTCACGTTGAAATCTAAGCGCTTTTCCATAGCTACTGCTGTTTTTGTGAGATTTCCTTTCTGCTCAACAAGTTCTTTTTCAAGGGCAACTAATCTGGTGTTCACAGAATTCTCAATCGCATCAATTTTATCAGTGATACCTTTTAACTTAATGTTCACCTTTTTCTCAAGGTTATCCATTTTTTTGTCGATTATGTTCAATCGACTTCGGAATACTGTATATATCAGATTGATCCCCACTGCCATTCCTTAATTTCCTGGTGTTAGTTGGTGGTGTTCCTGGAGGTGCCATTATACAAATTTATGATTAAAATAATTCAATTAAATTATTAATTCACAATTCACGATTTCTTCCACTTTTCTCGCCGATGTGGCCGAATTGACTATCTCACAACCATGCAGTAAAGTTAACAATAACACACACTAAATCCACTAACGTGGATCCCACTTCTGACACCAAAATAAATAGCCAAGATTAAAAAAAATTAATAAATGTGGTTGATGAAAGCCAAAATATTTTTCGTTTACACAAATAAATTAAATGCACCGGAACAATTTTATTTTATGTATTTATTTTTTCATAAGTACTAAAAGGTTGGATAGGCCTCCCACAGAGTATATGGACGTAGATCCCTCATCGAGGACCAGAAACTCCGGTAACAAAAAGTTTACTTATAATACCCACCAAGTCCTCCCAGACGACGATAATGGTGTGGAAATTTCTAACACAGAAACATTACACGACGATAAAAATTCCGATTTGGGAAATTTTCAGGAGGATCTCGACTCAGATAGGAAAGGTAAATTTCCTGCAGTATCTCAAATGTCACGCTGCCAATAACCAATACATTACCCTATTATGGGGCACAGGTATCAATAAAAATATAATCAAACCGAATATCATATCTAACCATCTCTTAAAATCCCAAAATACATCAGTGAAGAATATTTTAGGTGTCCACAACCTAACAAAAAAAGGTACAGCAAATCTTATAAGTAAAAATTTACCTCTCCTAACCTATTATGAGTTCAACTTCCACAATTATTTCGATGGTATCCTCGGATCTGAATCAATGGCTAAGATGAACGCTAACATCGATTACAGATCCAATACTATATCTCTTAACAACCACAAGTTTCAGTTTTACCGTTACAATCCAGCGGAAAATTTCTATCACCATACGGTCACCTTTCATACTTCAGAAAACGGCGACTGGGCACTACCTTAGTATGCAGAACTCAACAGTCAAATTACTGTCCAACCCGGTCTTTATAAGGCCACTAATCTGAAAACGACCGTTAACATTTTTACTAGTGAACCAATTCCACCGAAACACTTACCAACACTCACATTCAAGATTAATAATTTCGAAACCATGAAGCCAATACCGATTTCGAGTGATGTTGATATTGCTAAAGAAGATATAAAGAAAATACTTCGCACAGACCACCTCAGTACACAAGAATTAACATTTCTCATTGACATAATTTATAACAACCGCACAGTCCTCTTAAGACCCAACGAAAAATTGTCCGCTACAGTCGGAATCAAACACAACATTATCACACGTGATGAAGCCCCGGTCTACACTAAAACTTATAGATATCCCCACTACTTTAAAGCAGATGTAGAAGAACAGATCCAAGAAATGCTTAATAATGGGATAATTCGACATTCTTATAGCCCCTACTCAGCGCCTATTTGGGTGGTCCCCAAAAAAGCAGACGCTTCAGGCAAACGCAAAGTACGGGTTGTGATTGATTATAAGAAACTAAACGAAAAGACAATCGACGACAAGTACCCAATTCCTCAAATAGAGGAGATATTGGATAATCTGGGAAAGTCTACCTACTTTACCACATTAGATTTAAAATCAGGCTTTCACCAAATCCTAATGGATGAAAACTCGCAAGCAAAAACTGCATTTTCCTCAGATAGAGGACACTTTGAGTTCTGCAGGATGCCGTTTGTATTAAAAAATGGTCCGGCGACGTTTCAACGCGTCATGAACAACGTACTAAAGGGACTTGTTGGTAAAATTTGACACGTTTATCTCGACGACATCGTCGTTGTCGGAGAAAACCTGAAATCACACTTGAATAACTTGAATACCATTTTACATAGGCTCTCAGAATTCAACCTTAAAATCCAATTCGATAAATGTGAATTTATGAAGAGAGAAACCGAGTTTTTGGGCCATCTCATAACGCCAGATGGTGTAAAACCTAATAGAGACAAAGTACAAAAAATCTTGGACTGGCCGTTACCAAAAAACCAGAAAGAAATTAACAATTCCTCGGACTCTCCGGATATTACAGGAGATTCATAAAAGATTATTCAAAAATCGCGAGGAACATGACGAAGTACTTAAAGAAGGAAACACCTTTAAATCTGGCAGACCCAGATTATGTCAGGTCCTTCGAAACACTCAAAAACACTATTGCAACCGATCAAGGGATCGTCGAGAAACCCATCGCGTTCGCATCCAGTACCCTAAATTCAACAGAAGCGAGATATGCAACTAATGAAAAAGAGGCTCTGGCCATAATTTGGGCGGTAAAAAAGTATCAGCCTTACCTTTACGGGAACAAATTCACCCTGGTAACTGACCATAAGCCTCTCACATTCCTCAACTCCTCTGAAAAGAATTCCAAGATCTTACGATGGAGATTGGAACCAGAAAACTACGACTACAGGGTCGTATACAAGGAAGGCAAAGCCAACGTCGTTGCAGACGCACTTAGCCGCATACCAAGCATTAACACTAAAGAAACACACACTTACCCCGAGGGCAATGGCACCCGAGAGTTTATACACATTTTTGTCAACCTCGCCACTTTGTTTTTGTGATAAAAATGGTTGAGGATGTTACCAATGAAGAAAGACAGAACGCACTAATCATCAAAGAATATCAAAGGGCCCACAGGGGCACTACCGAAGTTGAAAAGCAATTAAGGCGAGCATTTTTCTTCCCAAGAATGGAAACCAAAATTAGAATTCACATCAATGCTTGTAATATTTGCAACAAGCACAAATATGACCGCAAGCCCTATAATATCAAAATATCCCCGCGGCCAATCACGACGAAGCCGCTAGAGAGACTGCACGTGGACTTTTTTATTATAACAGAAGCAAATTCTTGTCAATAATAGACTCCTTTTCCAAACATTTACAAATGTTACCAATGAATACGAAAAATATTACCGATGTAACCTGTGCTCTCAATAAATACTTCAGCCTTTTCGGAATACCAAACAGTATTGTGTGCGACCACGAAACTACATTTCAATCCGTACAAATAAGCGAATTTCTGAATAACCTTCATATCCAATTAGAGTACGCATCGTCTTCAGAATCTAATGGGCAGATCGAAAAAACCCATGCAACGGTTATCGAAATATACAATACTAATAAAAGTAAGTTGCCAAATCATACTACCCCAACTGCCATAGAATTGTCAGTTGCATTGTATAACAACAGCGTGCACTCTGCCACCGGCTTCACGCCGAATGAAGTGATTTTTAATCAAAACAGCACGAGCACACGAAATATTCCAAACAGTTCACGATCATTTGCAAAAAGCATCCACAAGAATGGAAAGATACAACTCTGACAAGGAAAAACCACCCGACCTTACAGAAGGTCAAACGGTGTTCTTCAAACCCAACATCAGAACGAAGTCTCAACCGAGAGGAATTGAAACAAAAATTCAGAATTTTGCATTGAAAACATTTCACACAAGTAGAAACATTAAGCGGAATCATAGTAAAATAAAAAGATTGAAAAAACAAAATTAATTAAAATCAATTTTTCTTATCATTTCAGATAAATCTTAGCAATTTTTGATAAAATTAGATAGAAATACAATTATAGTTTAAAAAAAATATTTTTAATTTAATATTCAATTGTAAGCTTAAATTTACGCTTTTAATTCAAAAAAAAAAATATATATATAAACTAACATTTACAATGCATTTCATGCCTTTCATTATGAAACTACTGTTTTAGTCAAAAATTAGAAATAAAAAATTTACACGAAGACCCAATTTTATTGCTTGAATTTAAACCATGTAAAATACAAACAGGGGTCATAAAAATTATAAATCCTATTAACCTAACAAATTTAGAAATTACCTTAAACTCAATCAGCAGAATTGTTAAAAACAAATTAGATGATAAGTTAGAATTAAACAAGATCATACAACATAAATATACAGAATTAGTTAGTAACTTCCATCAAATAGTACCGAAACAGAGGATACGACACAAACGTTGGGACACCTTAGGGTCCGCCTGGAAATGGATGGCAGGCACTCCCGATGCCGAAGATCTTCGGGTAATCAATGGCACAATGAACGAACTCATCAATGCAAATAACCAGCAGTTTCAGGTCAATAAGCAAATCAATCAAAGAATCGAAATTATCACTACGGAATACTACTATAATAGCCAATACCATGATACCCACTGAAATCGATATGATCGCCACGATTATAAACATCGATACAGTAAATACGATACTTGAAGATATCCAAGAGACAATAGTCGGGACAAAGATCGAACTGCCAAGCAATCGGATCCTCACACTGACAGAAATTTTAAAGATTAAGGATCTCCTAGTCAGCCAGGGCATCAATGTAACGCTACCAGACGAAGCGCTTAAATACGTAACACCTAAAATCGCCATTAACAAAGACACGCTTCTATATGTCTTACATGTACCTAAAATGGAAGAGGAAGACTCCGTCATTTTGACTATAATACCTTTAGTCGTCAACAACACAATGATACCCGATTATCCACAACATTTAATTAAAGCTAAACAGAAGGTATTCACGACATTAAATCATAACACCAAAAACACTCCGACATTAAGGAGTTTCGGGGTAGTTGCATCAGACCGTTAATAATGGGAGCTAGAAGTCAGTGCAATGTTACGCCAGAAACACAAACTACCGTTCAATATATCGCAGAAGATAAACTTCTCCTCATTAATGCCAAGAATGAAACGCTATACTCGAAATGCGGGCCCAACAATAGAGAATTAACAGGGAATTTTTTGGTAGACTTTTTCAATTGTATGCTGACTTTCCGTGACAAAAAGGGTAATTCAAGGAGCAATGCATAATGTACAAGCCACACGTCAATTAATCGCCTCCTTGAGTGTTGATGTTCTCAATCATGAAAACATCGAGAATAGAAAACGGTTGACGCACGTGTATTTAAGACTAGCAGATGATCAAAACTGGATGTTGACCCTGTCAGGAGGAATCTCTGTCTCATCAATAGGTATAATCATATTGATCGTCTACATTCGTATTGCTCACCGCTCATCCACAATAAACATCAACGATTCGAGTAAAACATCATCGCCCACATCCACCACTTTGCCTAGCACATCCTACTCCGATGTACTCTCCAAATATGGCATCCTACCAAAGGCCGAGGACGCCCTTTGTCCCCCCCCCCCATAAATATTTTTTTTTTATTTAACTCACGGTATTGTGACTCGTAATTATATATTTTGGCATACGACGACCTAGTGAAAAGAGTTTCAGAGATTATTTATTAATTATTTTACAGGAATAGCACACGTTGTGTGATAATGTAAATTGTTCATAATAGTTTTTCACCGCGTTATTATTTTAACAGGCACACTAATAGTTGATACATGTGTTGCACTATTTGAACAGTTTACCTCACCGTAGATATTATGGAGTTCAAAATTATAATTTGATCACCGAATTTTAATTGAATAGAATGTATAAATTAAGATTAATTATTTTACGTCACTTATAGGTTTATTAGTTAGGTAAAGTTCTAATTCACGAATTGATTTTATTTCTGGTTTATGTAAAGTGTTTATGAAAAGTATCCATAAGACAGCTGGTATTCTAACTACAACCAATTATATGGATTAGAATGTATATATAATGATTAATTATTTTACGTCACTTGTGTATTTGAGTTGGCGTTGTACTTAGACTAGATATAAGATCACAAAAACACAATTATAGCAGTTCAAGCAGCAAATTATTTCCGATTGAATTTATTATTATTGCCACTTTTCAATATATTCTGTTAGAGAAAAAAAATTGATGTTAACCGCTCAACGATCGAGGATTGAATGAAGATTTGATAGGTTGAGTTGTTAAATCAATGCTAACCCTCGGTAGAAGAACTACAGCCCTAACACTTAAATGAAGTCATTACAAAAATTATCTTAAGGGGGGAATGCTACTACGACTTAATCCTGGTACTCAAGTCGGGTAGAGGAATTTGGAAAAAAATGTGGTTGAAAACAACCAAAAAGAAAATTAAGGAAAAAAACGGACCAGCCACATGGTTAAGATATGGCCTACCTTTGGAAATCAGTCTGGGAGAGGAAATTACGATGATTTACGAATTCATCCGTAAATTGTCATTGGATTTTTGAGAAGAAATATCTTCAAGGTTGGGACGCAGTTTTCTTTGTTTTTGGGGGGGGGGGGATTAGGTACATTTAGTAACGAAAAAGACAAGCTAAAGTTACACACTTTAGCCCGCTCCTTTAACAGAGTAATTTCTAGCGGCCGCTACGCTAGTATCGATTAGTCAAAAACTAAGTTGATAAACGCAAACAATATTGCCAACGCCTACATAAAATGTACAATTCAAATTTTTTATTGTTTACCCAAGCAGTTTACATAAAAAATTAAAAATCGCAAGCTGTTTATTGTTACATCTCATTTCTGACATACATAACTCTATTATCTTCGTTGCCAATAATAATACAAAAATAAAAAACAAAAAACTTCGATCAATCTTAATTTATAAAGTTTGCTTTTAAAATCTGTAAATTTTCTTGCTAAAACTAACTTTGAACAGACTTATGCTACATATTAACGCGCAAAGCAAAAACAATGTACCAAAGAAGAAAGAACCCAAATTTCCTGAAAAGAAGTTTACGAAGATACGAGGATGCGGCAAACGTTCTACTTTATATATTTCCGCGGAAAACAATAAAACGGAGCACAACTAATGAAAAGTAGAATTTTATATATATGAAATGAGCATAAACACACAAAAAAAAAAAAGCCAATAAAAAAAGAAAATGTTGATGAAAATATTAAAATTATATGATTTGCGTTTCCCACCCACCTCTTTTTTTTAACTTGTGTTCTACTTTTATACATATAAAATGTACAATAAATTTGCGTCAAAAACTGGGAGGCAAAAAATATTTGTAACGTTTTATTGGATGTTTCATTGACATTTTCTTGGAATTATTTAGGTGAGATTTATTGTATGCCAAAAAAACACATTCGCCCATACAATTACAGGGCCAAATTGATTTTCGACTAAATCGATGGTAAACAAAATTTTCATTTTCTTTTTTTATCAAGAATTATTTGTGAAATTGAACGTGAGTTCCTACACGCAATTAGTGTCGTGAATATTATGAAAAAGTTGTGTTTTTTACTGGATTTTCCGAATAAATTAGCAATATAATTAGATTGGCGTGTCCGAATTTACGCGAAATGACAGAATTTATTTACATTTTGTGTTTTTATTTTTTTGGTTTGTTGGAAACCGGATACGATAGGGAAAGCAGATTGAAATTACGTCCTACTTCAAATATGGTACAGAAACATAATAATAAAGCTTTTAACGGAGATTAGCGTTAAATAAGCTAAGAATTAGGTTGAAAGAATACAAACAAATGATAAATATTTCAAAATGTTGTTGACAGTTGAATATTGAGTATAAAAAAGCTGACGAATTTTTACGGTTCAAATTTTCAAGACAGCCATGACCCTGATAGAATACGCCGAAAGTATATGTATGTTAAACCTTCCACTGCATTTTTAAAATTCCATTATTTACTTTAATCTCAAAACACATATACCATATTTATGTCAAATGGAAAGCTATCAAAGACGCAATATGGAAGTTGTTTCAAATAATGATAGTGACAATTGTAGATTTATCACAATAAGGAAGAATTTAAATTTGATGTTAAGGACCGGGTCACCCATCTCCTTATTTTGTTACAGCCGCCTTATATAATTGCTCGATATAATTTCTATCTTAAGCACGCAAGGCGATGTGCTGAACGGTTCTCAATATTTTCAGAAATGTCTTCCTTACAACAACTACTGCTAATTTTTTCATCCATCTTTTCGTATATTGCTAGATACGAGCCCTAGCTGTAAATTGTAGGCTTAAGCTACTAAGAACCCTTTGATCAAAACTTGGGTTTAGTAAACGGCACCAAACATAACAAAACTTTATCAATGAATTTTTTATTTTTGCATTTGTGGAAAATGTCTGCTGGTCAACGGAATAGGCCAACTTTTAAGCCTTAGATTTAATTTTAAGTCTTATTAGTATTTCTTGTGTCTTCACTTTTTCTAAGAATTGGCACGTTCAAAAGTTTACCTTATTTATAAACTTTTAAAATTTTTGGACGTCACTGAGCACTGCCTTTCAGTGATCGGAAGTGCATATTATTTACCTAAGTAGTACGATAATAAAGTGGAAAAAATTTAAGCGATGTCGAACTATCGAATGTGAAACATCAACTTTCCAAATCATCGATTTTTCTAGCTTTAATAGAATCATAAATCATGATTCTGGCAACGTTTCGAATGTTAAGCGCATTTCTGTCAATGATATTGTGTAGTTAGGCTAGGTCAGTTTGAAGTGGCTGCTCAGGCATAGTTAGACCGGTTGGGGACACTTAGAGCCATCTATGTAGCGAACAACATCTTGCACTTTACTATTTTCGAGATCCGACGGATTGTTCATCTTGAACTTACTCAACTGTGTGTCTTCTGCGTTCTAATGCTGGACATGAGCAAAGGAAGTAGTTCAACGTTTCTTCCTCCTCCTTGTCTAAACGGCTTTTATAGAGGCATTTGCCCCCAGACCCGGCCTCCTTACATGTTCTCCAAAAAAGCAGTGTTCCATAAGCATTTCTACAACCGTTCTTAATTCACGTCTCCGTAGGGATATTAACGTTCTGGTGCGCTCCAAGTCTAGTTGTGGCCAAACCTGTCCCTACAACCTGTGTCCACATAGATTGCGTTATAGCCTGAAGATCCCTGGTACACGCAGCAGTAATTAGCGAGACAAGTTCAAATGAATACGTTTAATTTATCACAGAATACTGCAGCTCCCATTTTGCTGTCTAGCTTGGAGCCGTCCGTGAAGAATTGTAAAGGTTCGGTTTCCGATAATGACCCATCAATCATTCCCTTGAAGGCAATATGGCCCGAAAACCCCTCTCGAAGCGTAGAGTAGGTATAATGTAGTCAAGATGCACGAACTCATCATTTAGATAGCCAAATTCCACCTTTAATCGAGCGCCCCGTATTAATACACTTCCGCAGGAACACTTTTGCTGGAGCACATAGATATAGTAGTTTGTTTATTCCCACCAAAATGTTAGGCTTCAAACTGAGCTAACTGTCCTAAATAACGCCCAAATATCTTGATCTATCAGTAAAATTCAGTCTGGCCCGTTATAGATAGGAGGGATAACTACCGCGATTTTGTATTTCTTAGTGAAGAGTACCAGTTTTGTCTTGGATGGGTTAATTCTCAGTTCACACCAAAACAGTGCTTATTATTATTATTATTGATTGAAGGGCCATGTGGGCGATAAGCCACCTCGCAGCGCGACCTAAAAGATCTATTGTGCTGGACCCTACTTAATTATCCATCCAGTCAATATTCAGGCTCTTAATGAATCTGATAATACTACTGGACGGTACAAGATACATACTATCCGGGCTTATTGTTCTTTCTCCTAGATGTTGCAATTTTTGCTGGAAAATGGCTGGGCAATAGCACAGAACATGTTCCGCTGATTCCGCTTTCGGACCGCAGAAGCGGCATCCATCTTTCGTACTTATGCCCATCTTCTTAAGGTGATACCTTAAGGGGACATGACCTGTGAGGAAGCCAGTAAGCAGCCTCAACTCAGGTTTCGTAAGTTCAAGAACTCTTTAACCCTGACAGACGAAGGTGATATAAATTTCTTCGCCTGTCGTAAACCTGGAATTATGCGCCAGTAGGAGGACTTTTGAACATCCTCCCAGCGTTTTATCGCTGTTCTAAGGTGTCCCTTAGTGACACCACAGAAGGGTTCTGGTCCAATAAATAAAGAGCTGCCTCGTTTCCTTCGATCCAGTATGACCTGGCACCCACATAAGTGTTACCTTATTTGAGCCTGCCAGATGTTTGATAACCATCAGACAATCCCATACCAACCTTGACTCAACGGTACAAGACCTAAGAGCCTTTAAGGCCGATTGGCTGTCTGATACAATATAAATCTTTGCATCGTTTAGGCCTTTTTCTATGCCTATCCTAGCGCAAAGTTCTATAGCATGTACCCAAGGACTTCGAGAGGGTAGTGCCACCCCCGTGTATTCCTATCCCCGCCTCATCTTCCGTTTTTGATCCATCTGTAAACCATACCATGGACCCTCGCTCAAAGGATGGTCCACCTGCACTCCACACACCCCGGTCAGGTAACCTAACACAGAATGGTTTGTGGAAGTCCAGTTTAGTCGGAAGGCATTCCTATGGTAGGGTCTGTCTGAAATTCCTTAAGGATCTCCAGACGACCCACCATATTGCCTAGTTTGATATTTCCTTCCGCCTGCATTTTCAGGGCCATAATTGCAGCATCCTTTGCAACATGCAGGTGTGACGGTGTGAGTCCTAGAAGTGACTCCATCGCCGCGGTTGGACATGATTTCATTGAGCTCGTAACACCGATGCAGGCTATACGCTGAACCTTATTCGATAAGGTTTGCGTTGCCTTCTGCTCAGTTTTAGGCCACCATACAACCGATGCGTAGGTGACCATAGGCCTAATGATTGTAAAAAATGACCAGTAGATCATTTTTGGTTGTAGTCCTCAAGTACGCCCATAGAGTCTTTGACAGGCTCAGAAAGCCTTGGTGGCTCTATTTTGGACTTTCAACAAATGTTGGTTCCAGTTCAGTTTTTGATCTAGGATAATCCCTAGATATTTAACCTCGCTGGAAAAAGGAACAGTAGTACCGTTTAACGAAGGAGTTGTAAGCGCAAGCTTTTACCTCCTCGTAAAAGGAACAATGTCAGTTTTGTTTGGATTGACACTGAGTCCTTCCTGGTAACACCACTGCCATATTTTATTGAGTGCATTTTGCATGCGATCAGATTCATCCGCACAGCCTGGACATCAACCCATATCCACAAAGGCACAAAGGGCAATTTCTTTAAATGTCACTGCTTTTTCAATCCTCGTGACTAGACCGCTAAGGGCCATCACAATGGATTTACCAGTTTGATACGCAAACTGGTCCCGATGCAGCGGATTTTTTCCAAGGAACTCACTTCTTATTTGAAAGTCCAGGATTTTTCCATCGTCTTCAATAGAAACGATGTGAGGCTAATTGGCCGATATGCCTTGGCCTGGGTGTCTGGATGGCCCCCTCCCTTCGGTATAAAGACCACATTTACCTTCCTCCACACCATATCTCCCTTCTCAATACCTTTTTGAAGTAAAGCTGGAAAGATACCACTACCTCCAGCGGATTTGAAAGGTTTGAAAGACCCAATAGCTCATCGCACCTTGCTGAGTATGAAAATTTTCCCAGAGAGACTCCAGATCCTACTGCGAGGCGCATAGGCCACCTCACTTGAGGGATCTTGCGGGTCCTCTTGGGCTCCTACCACTACTGAATCCGGAAAGTGGGTCTCTAACAGTACCTCTAAGGTTTCATTCCGGTTTTCAGTGAACCTCTAATCTTGCTTCTGGAGAAGTCCTAAACCATTTGAATGATCCCTGGAAAGGACTTTCTGGAGACGAGCCGCAGAGGGCAATTCATTGATTTCCTCACAGAAATTCCTCCAGGAAGCCCTTTTGGTTCTTCTTTATTCGAGATTATATTCCGTCAAGGACATCTTATACTCGCCTTATTCACCGGTGCGTTTAGCCTTGTTGAATAATCTTCTCGTCTTTTGCCTCAGTTTACCCAGCGTCCCGTTCCACCAAGGAACCATCTTTGTGGACTCTCTTCGTTTAACCGGGCAGCTGTTTTCGTAAGCCAAGTGTATAGAATTATGCAGCTGGCGTGAACAGATCTCCAAACCCTCTGGAGACTCTATGTTCCCCACAACCGAGGGCATTTCTGATCCGAGTGAGACTCTATAAGAGTCCGAGTCGGTCAGTTTTGGAACTCTGATTTCCTGCCGCTGCATGGTCTCAGCCGCCAAATCGAATCTGATGTGCAAGTGATCCGATAATGAAGCCTCTTCAGAAACATGCCAGTTTTTGACCAATTCGCTGAAATGCGGACTAGCAAGTGTCAAATCTAGGACCTCTTGCCTAATCGCATTTATAAAAGTAGGTTTCCTTCCCCTATTGACAATGTCTACATTATTTGAGAACAGAAATTCAAAAAAGTACTCACCCCTGTCATTGATGTCCATGCTACCCCAGACCGTGTTGTATCGCATCCTATCAGGTAGGCTAGCCCATTGCGTTTGCAATGAGCTATGAGCCGCCTAACATCAAGTGGAGGAATTAACTCTGTCTCCAAGAAAGTAGGCGGATGCCATTATAGCCTCCTGTTTGCCTCTTTCATCCAGAACCTCCACCATTACTGCAACCAAGTCCCTGGAGATGAACTCTGAAATAAGAATAAAATTAATTTGCGAACTGGCCAACATAGCCGCTCTTGGACTCTCAGTTTCGCTCCTGGATTAGAGCCATGCCAATGTTTTGGCAGATAAATCTACGACAAAGGACGTCCGAAGACGCCTTTGCATGATGCAGGTTTATCTGCAGGTAGGCGATGTATGCCTTCATTTTTACGAAGGCCTTTTCTGAAGGCCCTGCTCAGCCTCCTTTCCAGCACCGCCACCACCCGCATGCTTTTTTTATCTGGCCGATAGCTCACCAGTGTCCTCCATCGCCGTTCTGCTGGCCGCCGCTGCCTGAGAGCCTCCAGGCCTCACCAGTGGTTTGCGAGGGAAGAGCCCTTGCGGGGCCTTCCTGCATGGAACCCCTGACGCCTTCCTCTCTCTTTCCCGCCTTCTCCTCAACTGTCTCCTGGAGAGGGCGGCCACTCTAGTGGTTTTGGCTACAGGTGTCGATACCGTAGCCTTCACAGGCTTGACCACTTGGGTCGTGCCGACAGAAGCCGGTTTAGCACCACCCTGACCATCCTTGGGATGCTTTGGATAGTCCCAAACTTATTGACATTAAAGCCAGCCCGCTTGAGCTTCTCAACTAAAGAGTGGTCCATAGAGAAGGTGCAAGAGGCCGAAGAGCCTTTCGCCTCTCTCCTGATCACCCTCCAGTTGATCGCTTGCATGCCCTCGTTTTGGCTTTTGATAAAACCAAAAAGCTTCTCCGTGGGCAATTCAGCACTATTTGGGAAGGTGCCGAACACAATCCTGCCTCGAGGCAGGTTTTCCGCCTCGGCCACGATCAGCTGTGCACCCTCCCATGGCTTGATACTGCCTATGGCCTCCCTGAGCCACTGAACAGTGGCCCGGTCAGCACAGGTTAGTACCAACCAAACAGACCGAAGCTGACTGCCAAGGAACTTAGGTTTAAGCTCCTTGGCCTCTTGCTCTAGCACCTTTTCTAGGATGCCCTCCTGGACAGCATTAAGCTGCTCTCCAGTGAGGACAACCTCAGGAAAACCAGAGGGCAAGATCCCAACGATCTCCGACTCCGCAGCCTGCCTGAAGGTAAGTCCAGACCGGACCGCAGAACCCGAGACCGCCGGGACAGATTCTTCTCCCCTGGCCTTTTTTTGTGCCGGTGGAGTACCCTCATCCGAGCGGATTCTCTTTGACTATGGGGCCTCTGTGGGAGCACAAGACTTCCCTTGTGGCCGCATCGCCAGAAGCCTTGTCTTGCTTCCGGGCGGTTTGCCCTCAGCAAGAAGCCTCTTATACCGCTCTTCGCGGCCCATACATTTTCACGCGAGGAGCCGCGACAGGTTTGTCAGTGATGCTGACAATACCTTTCGAGCATCACCATCCTTATTATTATTTACTTGTTTTACCATTTTGTTCCCACAGGTTGCTGGGAAAAGAAAGCGCCTGTGGGACACCCAGCTTTACTACAGGAAGGCTAAATAAAACTGGAGGGCGCCTGGTATCCAGAGTCCGCATACTTTGGACTGATTAACCTATCAGCCATTCATCCATCGTCATATGCTGTTCCACCTTAGATTAGGATTTTTTATCAAGGATTTCTCCTTTAGCGCCGTACTTTAGCCTGTGACAAATGGTCAAAAGTACCAAACGGCCTCAGTTGCCGGTGATTGCCACGAGGAGGTAGTAGGTACACTTGCGAATTGTGACCAGGTTACCCCTTCCACAATTGTACCCATCACGCCAGCTGCCTAAAACATGACCAGAACAGCTCGCGTAATGTGCACCCTACCGAAAGGTTACGGAGCTGGTACGAGACTCTACTCAACTACTCAACTTTGATCTCCCCTCCAGTAGACGCCAAATTACCTTGTGAGGCACATTGATTCTGTTATAGCAAAGGCTTATATGATGTTGGGTTTCATAAAGCGTAACTGCAGGGACTTTTGCGACCCACTAACATTAAAGTCGTTCTATGTTGCCTTTGTCCGTTCTCCGCTAGAGTATGCCTCGCAGGTTTGGTCTGTTTTTTATAAGTGCCATTCTGATAGAATTGAAAGCGTTCAGAAGCAATTTGTTTTATACGCACTTCGCAGTACACTATCAATGAATAATTATGCAATTCCACATTATCATGAGCGCTCTAACCTTTTGGGATTACAGCGTTTAGAACAACGTCGGGTGGCGGCTTGTGTTTTATTTTTTCGCGACATTTTTTTGTATCGTATTGATTGTGCTGAATTACTCGCACGACTCAATATTTATGCTCCTGAACGTTGTCTGCGTCGTCGTGATGGGTTTTTACTAATCGATTCTGGCTCAACTATCAACTTTCGGAGCCAGCCTTGACCACGTCTCGACTTTTCAATTATTCATACGATGTTTTTGATTTTAATTTTACTAGAGATTCGCTTAGACGTGAGCTTTTTAAGGCCTTATATGCATTTTATTGTTTTTATTTTGTTATGTACATACTTTTCATTTTTTGATTTAAATTATTGTTGCCGATTGTATACCACTGTAGGTAATATATTAAATATTAAATAAATAAACTAAATCCACGAAAATTTTCTGATCAATTTTAAATACAGTGAATTAAAATCTCCCTTTTCAGAATAATTTCGTAAACAACATTTTATTTACCTACTGTATAAATACCACACCAATACATATTCAGTTTTGATATTTGTTACAAATTTCACAGTGGTGTTTATAAAAACATACTATTAAGCAGTTTCTAAAAATGTATTTAAACTCGAAATTTATTAAAAATAAGGCAGAATAAACTTAATCACCAAAAGTGTAGTTTCTAATTCCCCAACTAATTAAACCCCACCAGCGATAATTTAATTAGATAATTTCGCTAATCAAGCAAACGCTTAGCCTTACAACCGAAGCACAAAATTTGTTAGATTAACAACATTATTGTTATCGTAATGAACAAAACCCACGACACGAGCTACCGGATGACTACAGGCTCAAATTAACGTGTAACAATATGACTTATAACCTGGTTCAGTTGTGGAAATAATAAATACCCCATCATATTTTAGTGACTAGTGCACAAAAAAAAAAAAAGAATAAGGCGCTGAATGGTCATTACCCCAGTGTCCGTATTGCATGGTTTTTACATTAACTCCAAATCTAAATGTTTATTACCTACACAGCTACACTATAAGTAAACTTTATAACATTAATTATCGGATAGACTTAAAACTTTTAACGCCACATTCAAGCGCTGAAATAATTCTCATAAAACAAATTTATGTGCTTGTATAAATGGTGCAGAATAATAAAATAAAAAAAATTGTAGTCCACAAGCATTATATTTTTAAATTACTTCCGCTATCGTTACTCGTATAGTAGATAAATTTATTGCTTACTGGGTTTAAAAAAACAAATCTTAATCTCACAAACTTTATCAACAAGGATTTAGAAGACAAGTAAAAAAATCGTTTAAGGCGAAACGGTTAAAAGTTTTTGGAAAACATATATTTTGTGTTCTTATTTATTATTTAGACAGTGGCCTGTCTAAATATCGTTTAGCGTAATGACATTTGTTTCGCAAATTTTTGTAGGGCCTCATAACATCCTGTAGAGATTATTGAATAAAGCGATTCACCGTAATTAGAAAAAAAGTTAACTGTATGTACAATAATAGTTGATGTAGATGCGAGACACCAATTCTCCCCCAGAGTATAAAAAATGTGCCTAAATATAATAAATAAGACGTTCATTACTAAAATACTACCATTATATGATTTTTATCATCATATCTACATAAAACACACATAAAATGTTATGTATTATGTGTGTATGTACATAGAATGCTTAATTGTAATTTCATACTAATGACTAACAACAACCATGTCGACGAGACGATAATACATTCATTCCGTTTTGTGTGTCGTATATGGTATGTGTGTTCTGTTTGTGTGGGGAGATGATATGGTACAGTAATTGATACGATGTTATACTTTTAGATCCGGAAATTAATCGACGAGTATGTGGTATAAATATAAAATCTTAAATATTCACATATTCCATGTTGTAATTAACATACAATTTTATACGTTCGAGTACATAGATATGTATACCATGTTTAGATAAAATCTTGAGATTTAATTAAATTGGATAGTTTAGAGAGAAAATCGATCGTTCTTCATGAAATTGACGTAAATAAATGTCTGCAATGTCAAAGACCAAATAAACATCTGTTTGTCTTGAGCTACTGTTGCCGAATTTTCCTAAAACTCAATCGATCACAGTACGAATTCATTACGTATAGTGTGTTGAGGCATAACCTAAACCAAACAATGAATTTTAGATGGTGTAGGCTCATGAATAACAATGTTTTATGAGTTTCTATTAAAATTCAATTCACAAAACCTTTACATATCGGTTTATTTGTAAAGAGATAAATTGAAAAGGGTATAAATATTTGGTACAATGTAGTCTTAACTAAAACATCTTAATGTTAAATTATTTTTTATCCTTAGAAACCGCACAAAATTATGGTTATAAAATATGCTGTATCCTCCCAAATGTCAAAATTTAAATGTTTATAACCAAAACCACCATATAAAACTAAAAGATTTATGGATTAGTTCGTTTCAACAACCCATATACATATTTTGTAATCATTTTTTTGCAAAATTGCAACAAAAGTTTGGTCGTAATTTTTTTTTTTTAATTGCAGTCAAATATTTAAATCTGTGTATGGGTATGTGTATATAGTTTAGTGGTGGAAAGTCATTGAAAAGTCTGGGACTTAAAATTCACTTAAAATTTATTTTGTTTATCTCAATTTAATGCTAATATAGGAAAATAGATAAAATAATTTATTAAAGTACGTTACCACCCAAAAAATTTTCATTTCTAGTCGATTTAAATCGAGATATTTTTTCGTCTGATTTTTTATTGTACAGTTTTGTTCGCCTTTCGAACATCGCAGCCAACAACAATGCGCGCTGTGCGAAAGCAAAAATTACATCGAGAATATATTTATGTAAATTAACATAAATATATTATGGAAATGATTATGTTGGTGTTATGGTCTTTTATGTTTTATCACATTTTCCATTTGGTAGGTCGTTGATTATTTTATTACAATTTAGGGAAGGCTTAGTACCAGGAAGTCAAGTAAACAGCGTAATATACTCACGCGGAGTCATCAAAACTGGCCTATGTCTCAATTGCGGTGACTTCCGAACTTACAGCCCTAAGGACATCAAGCTCCTCTTATCAATGAGTGAACCATATAAAATTCGAGACTAAAGTCCTACCAAGAATTTGGGCAAGCTGACGTCGATGTAAAATACACCGAAAGTTCCTACAAAAATATAGAAGCCCATGCTCGTTGCGCTACCGTACCGTGGCTAGTATGAAGGTTAAATACTTAACTAGATGGATCTCATCTATTACTATATTAAATAAAGCGCATAAACATTTTTTCTCGCGATTTTTTTTTTGCCGTGTGGATGGAAACAAACCCAACACGAAATGATTAAACTATAGGCAGCGAACGGCTAACAAATAGCCAACTTAGGGTTCAACTCAAGTTAAAAACTTAAATTAAACGTGGGCTTACGATGAACAAGAGAGTATTTTTTAGTTCAAACTCCAATATTGGGCCCAACTTCATCTTAAACTAACACTTAATCGATTTAACGCAAATGATTGATAGAAACTAACTTTCAGTGATATAATGAGCTCAGCATCATTAATTGCTATCGAACACCTTTCTTATAAAGCTTCGCTTCGAATTTTTTGGGAAGGAAATATTTTCAAAAACAGACTCTCTTCGGTCTTTTCGAATTCCCTCCGTGACATTCCTGCTCTGTAGTGAGGTACCGACATGCACCATTAATGCTCGACGGGAGAGAGACAAAATCCCGAGGGTACAAAATCTCGAGGATTTCAAAAAATCCCGAGAGTACAAAATCCCGAGGATACAAAATCCCGGCGATACCAATTATTTCACAATTGGTGCAATTTTCCCTTGATTTAAAGATGTACATATATGACTTTAAATTATAATTTTCCTTCACCAGAAGGGGCGGACATCGGGATTACAGGATTTTGTACCCTCGGGATTTTGTACCTTCGGAATTTTGTCCCTCGGGATTGTGTCGCGCGTGATTTTGTCCCTTGGGCATAAGTCACCAACCCATGCACGACCAATGATCTTTAAAAGGATTCTTCGTCGGTACAGGAGTTTACTTTGTATCAGAGAAGATAGAAATAACTGAAAACTATGCTAAGCCAATCGAACAAATAGTAAAAGTACCTTATAAATTTTGTTACGCTGCCGAGAATTTCCAGTCGATCATTAATGGAAACAAGAGAATCGTTGAAAAGTCGATGCAATTTTCAACAAAAGTAATAACGTCTTCGAGGTTTGTGACGCCTCGACAAAAAACAAAGGTCCTATATATATATATATATATATATATATATATATATATATATATATATATATATATATATATATATATATATATATATATATATATATATATATATATATATATATATATATATATATATATATATATATATATATATATATATATATATACATATATATATATATATATATATATATATATATATATATATATATATATATATATATATTATATATATATATATATATATATATATATATATATATATATATATATAATATATATATATATATATATATATATATATATATATATATATATATATATATATATATATATATATATATATATATATATATATATTAATAATTTTGGATTTCACGTTTAATAAAACATAAACAAAATTATTTATTCACAAATTTCTTTTTTATAACAGAATTTTATTACACGATTTAACCCGAGTTTATTACAAATTCGAACTTAACGTTTTTAAATCATAATTATAACTAACTGCTTTTACTTATTTTATCTATTTATAATGATTTTGAAAATGCTTATTCTACATATTTAATCTAAAATGTATATGAAGTATTATTATTTATTGTAATTTGGAAAAAGTGCTTATGCTACTTATTTTATCTAAAAAGAGTTTATTTATCCTCACATTACATTGATGTCTGGTCATTGGCATGGCGTGATCTATTTAAATGATATGCGCGTGGATATAGCATCCGGTTAAACTATGTATTCAGCATATTGTAATACGTATCGTAATACGTCCGCGTTCTTTGTTCTAATTCCTGCGTCTTTAGTAGGTCTGAATATGATTTACTTAATTCTTCTGATCATGATTGATTTGCGGTCTCCACTTTTATTGTAGTTGTCTGCTTGTGAATACAAATGTAGAAGATTGAAGCTATTATGCAGAATGATGAGAATGACACTCCTCCTGATAGTGACCATATCCACGTTTGGTGATCTATTTGTCTAAGGTGTACTTTTTGTAACCGCTTCCTATTTTCTATGTTTTCCTGAGCGATTTCATCAACATTTAGCTCTGTGATGAGTTGGCACGTAGCCTCAAGATTGTGGAATGCGCCTTGAATCTCCATAGTTTCACTTTTTATCTCGAACTATTGGAATCTTTTGTTTCCGAACGTTATTGTACAATTCTGAAATGATATTAAAAAATTTCCTTCCAACGTTCTGTTGTCGGGACCACAATCTGACGACAGAGTTTCATTTTTAGCATTACTTATTACCAGTTTGTTTTCAGTCACAAATTGCAATGTTGTTTTTGTTTCTAGTCTTACATTGCAATGACTTTTTGTGCCCATTATTAAAGGTTTGATGCAGCTGTCTTTAAATTCTTGAATGTCGGAGTGTTTCTGCACAAAGTGATAATTCGTCGTTGTAAACAATTTCTTGTCTGATTTGATGAGATGTTGTGGGTATTTACTGATGATCGTGTTGTTGATGATTAATGGCATTATCATTAGTGCTGTTGAGGTTTCGTCCTCTAGTTTTGGAATATGTAGGATGTAAAGAAGGATTTCATCATTCATTGCTATTTTAGGAGTAATATATTGCAAAGCTTCATCGGGTACGGAGATGTTCACACCTTGGTTGGTCATTAAATCCTTTATCAACATAATCTCTTTCAGAAAAAGGATTTTGTTGCTTGATAATTCCGATTTTGTTATAATTATTGCTTCTTGGATGTCTTATAGGACGCTGTTAACCGTATCGATGTTTATTATTGTTGTGATTGACTCGATTTTGTTCAATATTATCTTGTTAGTCATCGTAGTGTTTGCTAGCGCTTTGTTTACAGTATCCGTAATTAACTGTATTCGTTTATTAATTTTTTCATTTATTTGGAATTGTTGGTTGTTCTGATTTATTAGATCATCCATTGAACTGTTGATAATTCTTAAATCCTGCGCGTCTGGAGTTCCGGCTATCCACTTTCATGCTGAGCCCAAAGTGTCCCATCTTTTATGCATTGTAATGTGTGTGGGTTTAATTTGATAAAAGTTATCATACAATTTTTTTAATTTTTGTTCTACTATTTTATTTCTTTCTAACTTATCATCTACTTTACTATTAACAAACTTATTTATTGATTCTATGGTATTTTCTAAGTTTTTTAAATTTATTGGATGTACTAATTTAATATTACCCATTTGTAATTTACATTCATTTGTTTTTATTATCACAATTGGGTCTTCACACAAATTCCTTATCTCTAACTTGCTTGTGTTCTGCCAAATTTAACTATTACTATTAACATTAATAATTTTAAAAACATTTTTCTGAAATGGAGAAAAAACTTAGTTATTACTTTTCATCCTCTTTATTTTATTTATATTTCTTTTGATATTTCAGTTTGTTTTGAAAGTTTTGTTTTGTATATTTTTAGCTATCATTTCTATACCTCTTGGTTGTGTCTTTGTTCTCACATTCGGTTTCAGGTATACCTGTTAGTCTTCTGGTAGATTAGGAGGGTTCTCTTTATGTACATTTTTCTCAATAATTTTATTTCTTGTTTTCTCTAAATTCCTGCTAATTTCGGGGGAAATGATTTTGGCTTTGTCCGTAATGGCTCTAGGGTCTGTTGTATTGTCCTGATTGAAGATAACTTCATTTGGAGTGAAACCAGTGGAAGAATGAATGGAATTATTATAGAGAGCTACCGCTAATTCTATGATATTTGTAGTTGTTCCGTTATGGGGAGTTTATTTTTATTTGTATTGTACATTTCTATAATGGTGGAATGCGTCTTCTCTATTTGTCCGTTTGATTCAGACGATGAGGCATAGTCAATTTTAACGTTTAGTTTACTTAAATACTCCCTGAATTGGATAGATTGAAAAGTTGTTTCATGATCAGTAATTATTGTATTCGGTATGCCGAATAAAGTAAAGTATTTGGTTATTGCGTTTTGTACATCTACTAGGTTATTCGATTTGATTTCTATCATCTGTAGGTGTTTCGAAAATGAGTCGATTATTGACAAAAAGCTACTCTTATTAATAGAAAAGATATCTACGTGTATTTTCTCCAATGGTTTGTGTGTATTCGGTCTTGGGGAAATTTTTATATTATATGGTTTTCTATCGTATTTGTGCCTATTACATACCTTACAGGAATTTGTATACCTTTTTATTTTTTTACGATATTTGGGAAAAAATATGACTTTCTGATTTGTTTTTCTACATCTTGTGTCCCTCTGTGAGCCCTTTCGTGTTCTCTTATTATTATTGAATCTTGCCTAGCTTCGCTTCTTACATCTTCTGCTATTTTTGTTACAAATACAAAGTGACCTTTTATTGAAAAGTTTTCTCTAAATGATTCTTGTATGATACCGTGTAGGTTTCCTGGGGCTAAGATAGCCGATTGTTTCCCACTATGATAATTTTTCAGAATGTGTGTAATATTTTCTTTGTTAAATGTGGGTTTTGCAATTATTGTGCGATTATATTTTGGGAATATCTTCTCTGTGATAGTTGTGTCGATGTTTGCTATTTTGAACAGAATCTGATTCCTGTAATAATTCACGGGGCGCTCGGATATATGAATAAAGTATTCATCGGAGGTATTTGCCGAGTGCACAGTATCACTATCACCTGTGGTGTTACCTTGGTTTTGTGGTGAGTTTCCAAAATCGTTTTTATTCGAACTATCTGTCGTTCTGCCAGATTCACGTGAAGTAGTACTGGCTTCTTCATTAAAATTTATCTCGGAGGTCCCCTCAACTGCAGGTATTCTACTTAGGGCATCAGCCACGACGTTGGTTTTTTCTTCCTTGTATATTACCTCGTAGTCGAAATTTTCTAGTTCCAATCGCCAACGCAGTATTTTTGAATTTTTTTCTGATGTCTTAATGAAAGTTAAAGGTTTGTGATCGGTGATCAAAGTGAACTTATTACCGTATAGGTAGGCTTGGTATTTTTTTACTGCCCAGATAATCGCTAATGCTTCTTTTTCATTAGTTGCGTATCTGCATTCCGTTGAATTAAGCGTTCGTGAAGCAAGCGCTATGGGTATCTCTACTCCTTCCTGCACTTGTGACAATATGGCACCCAGCGCGAAATCTGATGCGTCCGTTGTCAATATAAAATTTTTTGAAAAGTCCGGGTATGCTAAGATTTGGTCTGTGGTAAGAATTCTTTTTAGAGTGTTGAATGCATCCACGTAAACTTGATCTTTTATATCGATTACTTGGTCTTTTTTTAAGTATTTCGATATTGGTTTCGCGAGTTTAGAATAATCTCTTATGAAACGTCTATAATATCCTCAGAGTCCTAGAAATTGTTTAATTTCTTTCGGGCTTTTAGGTAAAGGCCAATCCAGGATCTTTTTTATCTTATCCGGATTTGGTTTGACTCCGTTTTGAGTGATTATGTGGCCTATAAACTCTGTCTCTCTTATCAGGAATTCGCATTTGTCTAGTTGAATTTTGAGATTAAATTGTTCTAATTGTTTTAAGACTTTTCCGAGATTCTTTATATGGTTGTCCAAATTGTACCCTACTATTATTATATCGTCTAAATATACGTAGCATAAACCCCCTACTAGGCCGTTCAATACATGATTTATCGCCCGTTGGAATGTTGCTGGACCATTCTTTAATCCAAAGGGCATACGAGTGAACTCGAAATGACCCTTATCTGTGGAAAATGCCGTTTTTTCTTGGTACTTCTGGTCCATCAGGGTTTGGTGTAATCCTAATTTCAGATCTAGCGTTGAGAAGTATACGGATTTCCCGAAGCTATGAAGGATTTCCTCGATTTGTGGAATCGGAAATTTATCATTTATAGTTTTCTCATTTAACTTCCGATAGTCTATCACAACTCTCACATTCCGGGTTCCTGATCCGTCAGGTTTTTTTGGCACTACCCAAATTGGAGATGAATATGGGCTCTTAGAATGGCGTATAATCCCACTACCCAACAATTCTTGGATATGATCGGTCACATCCTTTTTATAGTGGTTTGGATATCTATATGTTTTTGTGTATACTGGGCTGTTATCTGTGGTTACTGACAGTTTCTCATCTTCTCGCAACAGTACTTTCTGATTGTTGTAAATGGTGTCAATTAATTGGTCTTTCTCTGTTTTATTTAAATGATCTATTCTAATTAGGTTTTCTATGGTGCTTTTGTTGTTTGTTGAATTCAATTTAACCGGAATTGGTTGTATTGATTCGAAATTATTTATTATCAGAGCTAATTTAGGTAACTGAATGGGTGATTCAGGACCACTTGTTAGTATATTCACTGTTGACCTATTGTTTTCAGCTTTATAGATTCCTGGACTCAGAGTAATTTCTTCGTTTAATTTTTTGTACTCGAACACTGCCCAGTCTCAATCTGTTTTTGTTTCAAATGTTATTACGTGATGGTAAAAGCTATCCGTTGGATAATACCGATAGAATTTAATTTCTTTATCGTTTAAACGTATTATGCTATTGTCATAATCTATTTTAGCGTTCATTTCCGCCATAGATTCCGACATAATAGTATAATCTTGGTAAATCATGACCAAGAAAATTAAATTTTCCCACTTTTGATATAGTTTGTGTTCCCAGTATATTCCTAATTGAGGTATTTTTTGCCTCTAGAAGACTGATTGGTATTACGTTAGGCTTTATGATGTTTTTATTCGCCCCTGTGTCTGTAAGTAATTTTATTTTTTTGTTTGATATTTTGTTTTGGCAGATTAGATACGGGAGAAAATTTAATCTTCCATGTCTGAGTCTTGACTGTTTGAAAATTTTCCGAGTATGGATCTTGTTCCTCCTGGAAATTTTCCACATTTGTTGTTTCAGTATCACTCTTTTCTATGAGTACTTCATGATTGTTCACGAGTTTCTTATTGAATGTATTTCGTGATCTTGCTGAAAGATAGACTTCCATTGGTGTTTCTTGTGTTGACCAATTGCGATAATTTTGTTCTTTATTTTCTATGGGTTTTATTTGATATTGATTGACTCTCGACTGCATTGGGCCAACCTGGTTGGTCCTTGGTAAATTAAAATTAGTATAATTAGGTTTTTTAGTATTATTTGAAATACATTCATTCGCACTAAATTTACAGAGAAAGGCGTAAGCTTCCTCTGTTGTCTTTGGTTTCGCCGCCTGGGCGAAACCGAAATATGGCTTCCTTAAGCCGGAAATAAAAGTGGCTAATGCGTCTTCCTCGACAAATCTCAAGAACGCTTGCCACGAATTATAATATATGGGATTTTGTTTTGATAATCCTTTAATGTTTTGGACTATCTCTTTCGTTTTATTGTAATAGCTATGAACTGACATGTTCTCGGTTTGCTTGTTCGCCTAAAATTGGGATTTATAAAATGATAATTCTTGTTTATCGCCCAAGGCATCTAACAAGATCTGTTTTATTTCTGGGAAGGTCTCCGGATAACCGGCTAGACATAATATGTCCCGTGCCCTGCCCTCTATTTTATTTCTAACGGCCTGTATGTACATTTGAAATTGTTGCTGTGCCACCAGCGGTTGAAATATTTTTAACGTTTCTTCGGCTGTTTTCAGCCAAGATGTTACTTGCTTTCGATTACCGTCAAAAGACGGAATTGCTTTTATTGGGTCTGGAATCCTAAAAAGGTCTAATGCTTCCCTAGTTTCCATTATCTCTTCTTTTGAGGCCTCATTCCCTGCCTCAGTTTTTTGATTTAAGTACGCAAGTACTTGATCATGCTCAATTTGTTTTAGGCTTAGCTGCTTTAATTACTCCGCTATCGCCCCTAATTGACCCATGACCTGATCCATTTCTGACATTTCAGTTGGATCTAACTTTAAAACCCCTATTAGCTATAAAGTTTTTGATCAGTTTCTCTTTCCTTTGATGGAAAATCTTCTGGTTATCTTATAGCTCACAGATATAGCTTACTGATCTATAAATATATATATATATATTTTTTGAATACCGTGCCTATCTTGTAGTACACGAGTATTATGGTCAGTAAGAGAGAAAAAAAATAAATAAAATAATTTCTTACCTTGTACGGGGTTGAATTTTACGTCTATCCTGTAGTGCGTAAACTCAATTCGTAATGCTGTCGTTGAGAGCTGGTTTTGAGTACTTATATAATGTTGCGCGACGGAATCACAACTCTATTGAACGGTTAATATCCCTTAGTTCTAGATATCACGAAACAAAAAAAAAAAACACTGTTTTTCTTATACGAGACGCGACGGATTCTCTTGAGAATTAGTTTTTTTCACTAATCCAGGCACTGTTTAACACGGTACTACACAAAAACTCTGCCGCACGGCTGCGCCAATTTTGGATTTCACGTTTAATAAAACAAAAAAAAAATTATTTATTCACAAATTTCGTTTTTATTACAGAATTTTATTACACGATTTAACCCGAGTTTATTACAAATTCGAACTTAACGTTTTTAAATCATAATTATAACTAACTGCTTTTACTTATTTTATCTATTTATAATGATTTTAAAAATGCTTATTCTAGATATTTAATCTAAAAAGTATATGAAGTATTATTATTTATTGTAATTTGGAAAAAGTGCTTATGCTACTTATTTTATCTAAAAAGAGTTTATTTATCCTCACATTACATTGATGTCTAGTCATTGGCATGGCGTGATCTATTTAAATGATATGCGCGTGACGATATAGCATCCGGTTAAACTATGTATTCAGCATATTATGTTATTATAACTATACATATATATGTATATATATATATATATATATATATATATATATATATATATATATATATATATATATATATATAATATGTATATGCCTAGGCGGCCTGGTTTCGCTGGACATATTCTGGTTTTTCAAACTTCAGCGGGCGTCCAGGAAAATGTCTTAATATTGCCCTGGTTTTTAGATAATATTCATTCAGATCGCTAAGTTTATTAGCCTACTGATCCTAAATTTATTAGCCGATTAGACTATTGGTCCTGAAAACTCCGCGGATCAAACCACTGGTTCAGGAGCGAATTTGATTATGAGTGCTATATTAGACCAGCTGAATAAAGTATCGGTCCAGATGGCCTCGTCAAATCAAAGACAGAATGAATTGCAGACTCAAATATTAGCTCACACTTCGTTACCTAACGAACAGAATACGACGATTCCTCCGCATACTTCATCTCAAGTTCAATTTCATGATCCGTTAATTACTTATGATAGTCCAGTTTTAACTATGGTGTCTAATACAAACACTATTCCGATCACACAGCAGACTTCGTCTCTCAATTTACCTGGTGAATCTCCTATTTCGCTTCCTCAATCTATTCCTCAGTTGCATAACAGCACCTTTCGTGCATCCGGTTTTGGAGGAGGAAATACCACTCTAACTACAAATGTATTAGATAATCAACCCGTTTCAAGTTCATTCGTGCCAAGTATGCCCTATTCTGATCATCGAAAACTTTCTCGAAGTGGAATCTCGTACAAAGGCTCCCCAGCAGGAATTAATGTTGAAATGTTTTTCTTCCAATTGGACACGGTGGCGGCATCCATGGGTTTATCTCCGTCGACCTTGTTGGCTGAATTGCACACTGCCTCTAAAGACATCGCCTTGCAATGGTAATGGACATACCGGAAACTTAGACCCATGGCATCCTCATAAAAGTTTCTCGATTTCTATCATAACGTTAGGAGCCTAACGCTTCAATGTAGTTCCGCATATAGTGATGAAGAGTTGATTCAAATCTTAATGAACAATATGAAACCAGCTCCTTAGTACCATTTGACCGATCGACAATTTAGCAACGTTAATGATTTGATTAAAAGCTGCATGACATTCATGGCATGGGAAGAGACATTCAGAAGGTTACGAGTTCAGCCCGATAATTCCTCATCCTACAGACGGGCAATAAATGAGCTAAACTTGCCGAACCAACAGGAGAACTTCCTTTCGGGATTTCCACCCGAGTCGTCCGTTCCTGAGTATACAATGGCTGCCTTTCGGAATAATACAATTATTCCAAATTTAAGCGGGGTCGGAGAAAAGGAATCGGTAAGGTCCACCAACTCTTGGGACACTCTCGTTGGAAATAACCCGATATGTTTTAATTGTGACGACATAGGCCACACTTTTATGGATTGTCCAATTGCTACGTCGGTATGTTCTGTTATCGATGCGGTCTGAAGGGAACCATTTCGCCAAGATGTCCACGTTGCGCGGGGAACTTGCCGAGAGGTCAATGGAGATCTGGGAACCAGAAGCCTTTGAAAATTCTTTCGCCCAGCACGATCAAGGAGGATATCGGCTGCAACACCGATCCGGAACTTGCCCGAAGAAAGTCGTCAACAACCGAGAGGACCTCTCTTTAGTTTCAAATAAAGACACTTCTTATATAATTCTAATTCTCTTATTAATTCTTTACCACAATTAACGCCAGCTATTCCCCACTCTGGTTTATCATCTCATCCATATATCGAATTTCCAGGTTCTGCCCAACGGGGTAAATTGTCTAGATTAATCCGATCCAAGGTATATTTTCAAAAACACGAACTTATAAGATCTTCCATCATCTCGTCTATAATTGAGTCAGTAACCGACGATACTCGACCTAACGCTACCGTCCTGATAAGCAATACGCATAATTCATCCATCCAATTTTATTTTTTTCCATCTCAAATCAACACTGCGAGTGGACAGTTGCAGCGGGTATTTGGTTAAATTCGAGCTCTTGTGAACTTTAATGGAATTTCTCACTATATGATTTTCTATATAGTTCCTTCCTTGGAACAGCCCCTTTACCTGTGGGTCGACTTTTGGAATCGCTTTGGAATAGTGCCAAAATTATCTGCCTTAAATGTTTCAAATGACTTGTCTGACTCTTCTGCTGAATCTAAAATGCATACCTTGTCCAGCAAGGATCAACAATCATTAAATGATATCAAAAATCTCTTACTTTGCAGTTTGGATTTGGGCCTAGGTCACACTCATAAGTTAAAACACGTCATTGATGTGGGAGACGCCAAACCTGTGAAACAAAAATTTTACTCAGTGTCCCCAGCAATTCAAAAGTTGATGTATGAGGAGTTAGATAGGATGTTAGCGTTAGAAATTATCGAGGTATCGCAAAGTCCCTTGTGTTCTCCGGTCACTTTGGTTCGTAAACCTAATGGTAAAGTTCGTCTGTGCCTAGATGCTAGAGAACTGACCAAGGTCATCGTTGAGGATGCGTATCCGCTGCCTCTTATTAATGGATTGTTGGGTCGATTGGATCAAACCAGATATACATCTGCTATTGATTTAAAATATGCCTTTTGGCAAATCCTTCTCGACCCACACCAGAGATAAGACGGCGTTTACGGTACCTGGACGGCCCTTGTATCAGTTCACCGTTATGCCATTTGGCTTATGCAACGCACCACAGACACTGTGCTGCCTTATGCACCGAGTGTTCCCCCACCAATTGCACGATAAGGCCTTTGTATACTTCGATTACCTTTTCGTTACATCAGAAACGTTAACGGAAGACTTCAAATTGTTGAAAGAAGTTGCGGATCTGTTAAAGAAAGCTCGTTTGACTATTAACCTCACCAAAAGTTAATTCGTCTTGAAGGAGGTAAATTATTTGGGATACGTCGTACGGGGTGGGTGCCTCCGCACACGGTCCGAGAAGTTTAAAGCGATTTTGGAGTTTCCCACTCCACAACTAAACAAATTCGGAGCTTTCTGGGAATATGCGGATGGTACCGCCGCTTCGTAAAAAACTTCTCCTCCTTAGCTGCTCCTCTTACGGATTTGACGGGAAAGTCCAAAAAACTTAATTGGTCAGAAGCGGCAGAAAACGTTCAACTCTCTCAAATTCGCTTTGTCATCTCCTCCCGTGTTAGCCTATCCAGACTACAGTCGACCCTTCTTTATACAGTGCGACGCCAGTGCAGCTGGAGTAGGAAGTGTACTCTTTCAAAACGGATTCAGAAGGTATAGAACATCCGATTGAGTACATTTCGCAGAAGTTAAACGCAGCTCAAAAAAATTATTCTGTCACTGAGCTGGAGTGCTACGCAGCTGTACTGAGCGTACAAAAGTTTCGCCCGTATATCGAAGGGTACCCATTCACAATTTACACCGATTATGCGTAGGCTAGCTGATGAATCAAAAAGACTTGTCTGGACGTCTAGCAAATTGGAGTTTGAAGTTACAAGCATTTGATTTTCAAATTGGTTATCGTAAGGGATTAGTAAATATTGTACCTGTTACGTTGTCGCGAGCCTTTTGTGACGAAATCAACTCTGCTACAAGTAACACTGTGACTGCATCTTCGTCATTTCCTGAATGCCAATCGGCAGAAATAGTCAATACATTTAGCACTAGTTTCCATATAGATAGTCTAACGAAGTCTGCTGATGTTCCAATCCTTCAGATTGATCTGGATTCCCCAGCGTTTAAGGACCATGAATACCCGAACCAGATAAATAGAGTGACCCAGCTGGAGGATGCCTCCCATAATCTGTTAGTACGTGATGGCAAACTTTTCATTTATCTCGATTACGGATCTAAATATCGTGACTCAGACCCCTCCGAATGGAAATTAGTTGTTCCTTTGTCTTGAACTCCTGACTTAATTAGACAATCGCATGAATCTCTAACCTCCGCTCATATGGGAACCGCTAAAACCATTGAACGTTTACAACGGCAGTTTTACTGGCCGCGAATGGCTGCTCAAGTTAAACAATTTATATCCACTTGTATTAAATGCAAAATGAACAAGCCTGTGAATTTCTCAACTCGTCCGGCTATGGGAGCACAGGTCGAAACCACTAGGCCTTTTCAAAAATTGTATGTAGACTTTCTGGGACTCTACCCACGTTCAAAGCGCGGAAATGCCTATATATTAATGTTACTGGATCATTTCTCAAGATTCATCTTCGTGAAACCATTGCAGGAAGCTTCCTCTACTATTCTGTGCAACTATCTGGAGGATGAACTGTTCCTAACTTACTCGGTCACTGAAATTATTACGTCGGATAACGGTAAGCAATTTACTTCTAACCTTTTTCAGGAGTTGCTTAGAAAATATGGAGTCACCCATACCCGCACCCCGTTATACTCACCGTAAAGTATTGCTTCCGAGCGGATAAATAGAACGTTATTGTCAGCACTTCGTTCTTATATCGGTGATCACGAGCATACTGGGTGGGATAATCATCTGACGGTGGTAAGAGCTGCTTTGCGGAATACTATACATGAGTCTACTCGGTTTTCCCCGCACTACCTCGTCTTCGGTCAAGACATGATGTTACACGGTTCTGATTATAAAGTTCGTAAATTGGTGTTTGATCAAGATACTAGTGAGGTGCAGATGATGACTAAGCCAGATCGGTTGAGCCTGATAAGAGATCAACTGATTTAAAAGTCGCTCATGATAATGTGGCCAGCAGATACAATTTGCGTAGTCGAAATCAGAACTTCCGTCTCGGACCAGCTGTGTTCGTCAGATTCTCCGCTAAACTAGGAACTAAATTTATACCCGCCGTAATAAGGGTCAAAAGTAGGGAACTTAGCGTATACAATTTTTTTTTTAAATTTTTTTTGAGCACAACTGACTGAATTAATTAACGCACCAAACTTGACTGATCTTTTTTTTTCTGTCCATAAAAACATCACCCGGTTGCGAATATTCAACTCTCACCGTTCTAGTAGTCACACCCATCATCAGAATTCAAAAGCAAAATACAACCACTCTCTCTACCACTCACACTAACCACATCAGGCCATTTCCGCGCACCAATGCAATCACTCGAACCGTCAACAAAATCAATTAAAATCGACCAACTCGTATATGTTGCTCTCGCGCACAAAACTCAAAAGAGTCAAATAAACCGCATCGTCAAAGAGGGGACAGAAAAATCAAAAAAGAGTGATTCAAACCCAGACACGCGCCGGACCAAAAGCAAACCAAACAGGGTTAAGCTGAGCTGCACGTAACATGTCTTAACATTTTTCTAGTTTTTAGATAATATTCATTCAGATCGCTAAGTTTATTAGCGGCAATCCAAAATTCCGGAGCAATCAGACAAATAATTTCAACAGAACTTAAATATTTTATTTACGAAATCGAACTCCAACCCAAATGATATGGACCATAAATTTTTCAAAATGCGATTTAATCAACTCTAGATTAGGCACATTTATAGAATCATCTCAAATATAAAATACATCAACAAATGTGTGTGTTCCATTTAGTACTTAAGGCAGAGAAAATTGTCTGGGTTGGCTGTATCTAGGAAACCAAAATTTTCAAAACTAATTTTTGATTTATAATTTCAACCATAATATTATTAGTATGAGTGTGTTCCAATAAATTTCTTGCCGTTGGACCATGTTTTATTTTAAAAATTCTGATCCCAGACCAACCTTATCTCTGAAAAATTCTTCGGGCCGTAAAATAAAGAACTGTTTATACGATCTACGAAATATTTCAGATATAAAATTTCACTAAAACCCATCAACAAATGTGCTTGTTCCTGGAGACTGAGAATCTCAGAAGATAGGAGATAGAAAACATCATTGGCAGTGTTGAATCATGGTTTAGCCAGCTCTGGTTCTCCAGAGCCGAAATTAATCAATTTTGTATAAGAAACTACTTAAAAAATGAACTTCACATCTGGAGCTTCAGGTCTAAAATTTTACTAAAATCCATCGATAAATGTGGTACACAGTTCGATTTGGAGCTGGGAACGTAGTGTCTAACTGCCTGGATTGGTCGTTTATGAAACAAAAAATGGTGAAACAATTTTTTGATTAATGGTACCAACCATAATATCATTTGTAGTGGTCCTTACAAGTATTAATATTATGAAATATAAATTAGTATCATTTTTATAAGGCTGTAACATTCTCCACCCGTTGAAAGAATTTATTTTTCAACTGATATTCCAAGTCATCCATAGGCAGAGGACATAATTTGGAATTAGACATTTAATTTACCGAATGAAAATCGATGATGCGGCCTAATTTCCATTTAAAAAAGCCATAGACCATTTACGATGATATTGCAATTGAGGTATACATCTAATCACATTTGACCCGGACTGGTCCATTTAAACGCCCGCGTAAACCGAATCGATAAAATTTTCTAGACTGGTACAACTTTCTTTGAGATTCGTGTGACGTTTGAGCAGAATATGTCCATTAGTGTAAGTTTGGCAGCCATTTTTTTACGACGCGAAAAGTTTGTCTGGGTATACTCCTTGGACCAATGACTCCAAATATGTTGATGCAATTGTTGTTAAATACGCCAACGCTTCAGTGTTGGAATCTTCTCATCTTCTATATTGGGCTCGACAATGAAAGTTAGCGTAGTGATTGTTCTGGAATTCAAGATAGCCTCTACCTGTTTCACGAGCGTGTTCGAAGGTGATTTTCAATTGATTTGATGGCTGCCTCGTAGATACCACCAAAGTGAGTTGCGCTGGTTGGTGTGAAATGCCATTCAATTTTGTCTGAATAACAGAAATGTTTTATCTCATCGATATGTTGTTGCTTCAATCGCAAATAGTTTATCGGGAAAAATATGTTTACATAATGTACCTTGCGTCGCGAAAACAGAAGAAACTGTTGTGAGATCTGAGACCAGCTCTAAGTGAACGGCACGGAACGCGAAACAAACAAATACAGCGATATATGTTTTGTAGGCCCCTTTCCTCGTATTCTGTGATGCACGTGAATTAGTCCACAGTAGTCCAGGCCAGTATTATAAAATGGAGATGCAGCCGTTATCCGCTCATACGGTAAGTTACCGATTAATTGCGAAAATGCTTGTAGATGGATTCTTGAGCATCTTATGCAATTCTGATAAATCCTTTGCACTAGACATTTCCCATTTATTGGCCAGAATTGTTGCCTTTCTGCTGCCTTTGCAGTTATTCGATATTTCGATATTTTTGCCATCGTGTAAAAAGTTCCTGTAACAATGATGCATCCTAGTGTTGCTTCAACATCCATATCTTCTGCATGAAAAGTCTTGCTATGGTGATAATCGCGTTGTCTGTCGATGATTGGCTATTTCGGGTACGTTAAAGCTGAAGATATCTTGAACAGGATTCCAAATATGCCTAACGTTTTGATATAATAGCTGTCCTTAATATGTAGAAATTCTCTTGATGCTCTTGCAATATGTCCAAACTTCTTCGCTGTTAGAGCAGAATTTCCAGCCGTGCTTAGCAATTCGATGACCTCTGATTTGATTTGTTGAATATCGGATAGAGACTTTGCACCTGTAAGAAGATCATCAACATACATATATTCTTCTAAATTGTATCCGGATCATTTTGCCATGAAATACACTGCAAGTTGGTACCAGGCGAATGTACCAAGATTTGGCGATACATTTGCTTAATATCGGCACTCAAAACAAACCTAAAATAGGTCCTGTTGCACAACCGGTCCTACCATCAAACGTGGTTTGTTGTCAGCTAACGAAATTTGACCCACAAAACAATTTGTAATATAACCCAGCTACGATAAGAAGGTCAATTTTTTGTGGTTTATGACACGGAGGATCCGTTAGTTTTATGTTCTTAAGTGTTGGCCATTGTTTGATGTTGACTTTTGAATGAGGCTGAAAAGTCATTTATTCTAGATTTAATGTTGAAGTGTATCTTAGATTTGGAATTCAGTGTTGTATTTCCGATTCCTTTCATTCCATAGCCAGAAAAACGTATGATTTGACATTATTAGAAAGTGTGTTTAAAAAATCGGCGTTATAGACTATTAATGTATTGTTAATTGCTGGCGATTGTGGAGTTTTAGTGTAAGAGTGAATGATGCATTTAATTGCAGTTGGCTACATTACAGTGATATGGTGAATAGCAAGCAGTAGTTTCATGCACAAATGCCAAGCAGTTCATACCCAGTTTTAAACGCTTAATATCACGTAGACGCTCTGGCCTTTTAGTATACAGGAATTTTCTACACCGATAAACGCGATGACCGGCCTTAGAGCAAAACTCACTCGGGAATCGTGGTTTAGCATTCTTCGAACTGAATGGTGCATGTGTGTTTTGCATTCGTTGCTTCGATTTGCAATTTTGCCTTGGCTTTGTCGCGTAATACTTCAAGCACTGGTCTTATTACAAAAAAAATTTCTCGTAATGGCAGTGGCGTAACTACACATTTCGGGCCCCTGGCAATATTTTTGTTAGCCGCTAAACATTTCTCTTACACTACAAAAAGCAACCAACCTAGGATCCACTGTGGTCAACAATTGTACACCACTTCATTTCATTTAACGGTTGCTAACTGTGCAGTGGAAATATGTTAGGATTCTATATACAAAATACATAATCTGAAAAAACATGCATTTGGTGAGCTACGTGATGACAACGATAATGACACTAAAAAAAATGATGATGACACTAAAAAAGGTGGAGTCACTACTCTGGACCAGCTGTGCCATTCTTTCTCTGCAAAAATAAAAACAAATAGATGGCCCATGGCTCAATTTTATAATTTAATTGGCGTAGCTGAGGTAAGGAAACTAGCTAAGGTAGTTTGGATAAATTTATATCCAGAGTGGTTGATTACCGAACCCGATAACTGCCGTAAACTATTATTGCAAGGTTTAATGCAAGATTTGGTAGTAACAAACATTCAAAGGTGTAGTTCTGCGCGTCTATCCAAACTGATCAAAGATGTTGTACAACAAGTTTTATCTAGTAGTGTTTCGAACCAGAATATTGAACCTGTACTTGAATTTTGAACTCAGAGCCTCTACCTACGAGAAAATACATTTTTCTGAACTTTATGTTAAGTTCTTCTAGCGAAGTTCTTCTCTATCAAGTGTGTCGCGAGTTAATTTGTATAGGGAGATGGTAAGCCTTTTGATATAGTTAAAGTTAATATGCGTGGATTTTGTCTCATTGAAATTGCTGTGTAATCTGCAAAGGTGGCTATTCCTTCATTTGTGGTTGGTATGTCCCTTGTATATAGTAAATAGAGTACCCGTTTTCCTCCACTAATTCACGCAAGAAATCCCAGTTTGTTTTTGGATTTTTTAATCTGGCTGCACTTTCTCTTTAAATTACCATTTCACTGACTTTTATTTACCGTTATCATGACGATAACCGGTGAGTGATCCGATACTAGAGAATTGGTGTTTTCTATTTGAATGTAGAGTTCTGAGATACAGTCCTAACCAAAATTATTTGTACCTGCTAAATTTTTGATACAACGTAACGGAAACATCTTTTAAAATTATATAAATAATAAACTTTTTGAAAATATTAATTTTAATTCAATAAATTTAATTACCCTGCTCTACATTTCTATCAAAAATTTTTTTAAATTTTAGTTCTAGGAGAAGTTATAGTTAATTTTGTTTTTGCCAAAATTATTTGTACCCGCAAATTTGTTCTCAATATTCATGTCGATTCAATGAAATCTTCTATTCTTCTTGAAAAATCTTCTTCAATCAAATAGAAGAAATCAAAAATAGAAGATTCTTTTATTTTGCTATTCAGTGTAGCATTGAGATTCTAACCTTCTATTTTTATCAACGAAAGTTCGAAATCGAAAATTTTTCTTCTATTTGATGTAAACGTAAAAAAATTGTAATACCAAAAAAGCAACAGCTGTGAACAAAAGGTTTCAAAAGATATTAATTATTCTTTAAATGGATAATAAAAACAAAGGTAAGTAAATATATACTGATAAAAAAAATTTAAATCATAAATTTTTCCTATGTTTACAAAAATATTTCCAGAAAAGGACACTATCCGAGAGGCAAAAACCATATTAGAACAAAAAGAAATTTACGCCGCGTTTATGGAGACGAACGAGGCGTTCCGCACAAAAACACCAAGCGAAAAATCATTTGATTATTTATGGGAGGAAATCACTATGTTGCTAAATGCAGCAAAGGGTCCCAATAAAATAAAGGCCGATTGGAAGGTTTTGTAATAAAAATAAATGCCCAAAGTTTAATAATTATGTATTCCTTGTTTTAGGTATTCGACAATTGGAGGTATGTTACCAATTTTAAGGCACGCGCGTTTAAAGCGGCGATTAATAAAACTGGTGGTGGCATAAAAAATGTAAGCCGCTCTCCGAATTAGAAAATCGGGCTCTTGTTTGCTGGGGGGAAATTGTTGTCGAAGGGCATCCAGAGATATCATCGGTGGGCTTTCAAAACCAACAAATCGAATTAGAATACATCTAAATAGAAGAAATTCAGGTGCAACATTCGGAGAATGATGCTATTCCGTTACCTGAAAGTAGAGACATCGAATTGGGAGACTTACCGCAGGAGGTAAATTTATTTGTAATTTTTTTATACTTACATATGTACTAATTTACAACTATGTATACTATTTTAGATAGGCAGTTCCATCAATTCGCAGAGCAAGCTGAGCAGGAGAGGTCCAGAGCCCGCACCGAACTTAATGCCACTTTGAATGATATTAGTGGTTCATTAAAAGAAATTTGCGGGTACCTAAAAACTATTGCCGAAAAAACATAGGCATTAGTGAGGATGAGACAGCCAATTTGTGATGAAATGAAATTACCCTTATTATTCATATAATTGAAATACTTTATTTTTATAAATGAATATATTTATTTCAATGAAATTTCATTTATTTATTACAAATTTTATAAATTACTCGCATATTGGTCTCGAATTTGATACCCTAAATTGCGCCATTGATTTCTATTAATGGAAGTGTCAATTTCCGATGTTTCATTTGAAAATTCCTCGTTTGCTGTATCATTCAAAAATTTGTTGTGTAATGCAAATATAGCATATATGATTTGGGCTGCTTTCTTAGGGGAATAATGCAGAACCCGATGACGTAACAAACATCGAAATCTACCTTTCAATACCGCAAACGAGCGCTCGATACAGTTTCTTGCAGAATTAAACTTCGAATTAAACCGAATTTCAGTATCGCTGGATGGATTGGCGTACGGAGTGAAAAGCCATGGCTCCAATGGAAATCCAGAATCACCTGAAATTAAATATATGTACTACAATTTAGCAAAGTCCTACATATATTTTAATTTTTTCTTGACCAATGATAAATTCCGTTTGAGTATCAATTGAGGAGTATCTATTTTAGAAATGGTTTCTCGCTGAATCATGCACTAATCCTGGAAATGATGCGTCAGCATATAAAATTTTCATGTTGGCATTACAACACTAAAAAATAACATTATTTTTATACTGCAAACAAAAAAATATAAATCGAATATTTTACCACCAGCGAATTTATGCTATGATTTCCTTTTCTGCAAACATATAAATTGCCAGGTGTCTCAACTGAAATTTCCGATGGGGCGATAATATTCCATATTTAACCTGAAATTTATTAATAGATCATTATGAAATTTTAAAAATGATTAAATTTTTTTCTTACCTTATTTTGTTTCTAGTTTTTCCAAAATAGTTGTCGGAAATGTTATGTGCTTTGGCATCAAATATTGGTTTATTAGGCAAGTTACATTTTCTATACACCTAGAAACACTGGGTTGTGACAGGCCCAATACATTGTTGCTATCGATGGAAGCTTGATAGCTTCCTTGCCCATAAAAATGCAAAGTAGCTAGAATATAAGAAATAAGACTCACATATGTACCTTCTATTTGCATTTTAAAATAATTCAAACAAAATTGTAATTTAAATGGTACATTTCCCTTTTGCAAACGAAAAAACCTGTAGAATACATTATCAGGAAGCTCAAAAGGATCCTCGTTCATTCTTACGTTCTTCAGTCTCATTTTTAGTTTTTGTCTAAAAAAATATATTTAATTAAATTTTTGTAAACAATTAATAAATTTCCTTACGTAGCAATGCGCTTTTGGCGGTTTCTTTCCCTTTGCATTAAATAAAAATCCATTTTTTAAATTAATTTTTTGATTTAATCAGAAAAGACGGAAATGAAAACCCAATCATATAAGAACACAACCCGCTTTTGATAAAAATCGAACAAAAAATATTTCTTCTTACCATAAAAGTCGCATTTGTCTGTCTTCTATTTTTAGTAAAAGTCTTCTAAGCGAAAAAATCAAAAAATTTGCTTTTTTTAAATGTGGAATAGCAATTCTTCTATTGTTTCCTTCTATTTTGACATTTAATAATTTTCATACAAAAGTATAGAAGAATAGAAGATATTGAGAATAGAAGATGTACATTGAATCGACGTGATTATTTGTGCAATATGGAAAAAATCAAAATAAAATAGTAAATCAAATAAATTTAAGATTATTTTTTGCTAATTAAATAATGATATAGTCACTTATATTTTGTATGCAGATGGTCGGTTTTTGTTTAGCCTCTATAAGATCTAGCAAGTTTTTCAAAAATTTGTTGTTAACATCACTTAGAATCTCATCCCGCTCAGTTTTCTCGGCACCGTGCTAGAAATTTTTGGTATTTTTAGATCATGAATATTTTACAATTTAATTGAAATTTCCGCAAGTTTAAATCGCAACCCTGCCTTGGCCGAGACAAATAATTATATTCAAGATTTTTGTATAATTTCGTGGCAATGACTCTTCTTATGTATTGGAGCATTATTGTGCTGAAGAGCAAATTGAAGATTGACTAGTTTATAATCAACCAGGAATGTTACTTCATGAAATACACCGAAATTGAACTATAGCCTTGAACAGTTGTAGTTTATAGGGCATACAGTCAAACGGAATATGATCTACTGTCAGGAAATGAAACGTGAAGGGCATCTTAAGATAAACCATTTGATCTACGGAGAACTGATTTATGTCCAAATTAGTACACTTTTGTCCTAATTTGATAATATTTGAAATATTTTTATTATTACATAAACATCGAGCATCAATTAGTGTGGATACTGCCTCGCTTAGTTTTCCCTGGGCAGCAAATAAAAGGTTACACAACTTAACAAACTGAACTATTCAACGAGAATGTTCTATTTTAGTTTATTTGATGAAGTAACATTCTTGGTTGATGATAAACTAGTCGGTTCTCAATTTGCTCTTCAACACAATAATGCTCCCATACATAAGAAAAGTCATTACCATGAAATTATACAAAAATCTTGGATAAAATTATTTGTCTCGGCCAGAGCAGAGTTTCGATTCAAACTTGCGAAGGCTAAAGTTAAAGTGGAAGGTATTCACTATCTAACAAGACCAAAAATTTGTAGCAGGGTGCCAAGAAAACCGAGTGGGATGAGATTCTAGCTGATGTTAACAATACATTTTTGAACAACTTGCCAGATGTTATAGAGGCTAAACAAAAACTGACTATCTACATACAAAACATGAGTGACTATATCATTATTTAATTAGCAAAAAATAGTCTTAAATTTATTTGATTTACTATTTTATTTTGATTTTTTCCATATTGCACAAATAATATTGAGAACAAATTTGAGGGTACAAATAATTTTGGCAAAAACAAAATTAACTGTAATTTCTCCTAGAATTAAACTTTAAAAAAATTTTGCAGAAATGTAAAACCAGGGTAATTAAATTTATTGAATTAAAATTAATGTTTTCAAAAAGTTTATTATTTATACAATTTTTAAAGTTGTTTGCGTTACGCTGCATCAAAAATTTAGCAGGTACAAATAATTTTGGTTAGGACTGTATACCCCTCTTGCTACATAAAAGTCTATTAGGTCTGGTATCTTAGCTTCGTCAATGGGCCAGTATGTTGTGGAACCACCAGAGTAAAATTCACATTTTGTTGTCTGTGCTCTGCTTGAAACAATTCTTTACCTTTCTTTACCTTTCTTTAAAGTCACCTCCAATACTAAAATCACGTAATATCGATTTAAATAGTTTAATGTAGTCCTTCCTTTTCAAGTTATGCCGGGGAGCACAGTATTGCAGAGACAGTAATCTATCTGTGTTTAATGTGAATCCTTATAGAAGTGACTTGCATTGCTTCTACTTCGATTTTTCTTTCTACATGGTGTTTTATATTTTCTTTTATTAGTAATGCCCAACCACCTCTTGCTCTTTCCGCTGGATGAATGGAATGATATAATTTATAATCCCGGATTTTCACAAACGAAGATTTAACAAAATGGCTTTCGGATATTAGGGTAATGTCGATTTTTTCTGTATTTAAAAATATTTCTATTTCTTTAATATGTTGCTTAAGCCCATTCGCATTCCAGATTGCTATTCTGAAAGTTGTGTTCGTGCTTAACATTTCTTGTCGCAGTTTCCTATTCTTCAGTTGATCAAATATCATGTTGTTCAGATTATTTAGGTCATCTAACCGCTTTGTAATAGCTTCGATGCTGTTCATAATTTTTTCCATAATTCGGTTATTTTCAGAGCCCATATATATGGTCCAACCCGAACCTTTCACTACCTGAGCAAATGTTCTTGTTTGCCGTCCGTTGCATGGTTGTGAATTTTGCTCCATCTAATTTGAAGGTTGAATCCTTCGAATTTCGTTATTTGGCAGTTGATTTCGTGTTTTATCTTTTAATTTTTGTAGTTGATTAGCAAACTCACAGCCTCGATAATTAGCCGGATGTTGACCCTTCCAATTTACACACTTAGCTGGCACATCTCTCCCTATTGTACATGCCTGTGTAATATGTTTACCTGAGCATATCACACATCTCAGATCCCAGCTGCAATATCTTTGGGTGTGACTAAATCCCTGACATTTGTTGCATTGGGGTAAGCGTGTAGTGGTTCTCCTCATTATACCATAAATATTTTGAACATTCTCTTTGTTACCAAATCACTTGTGAATCCGATTGAAGAAAATTCATTCTGCTTTTTTGGTGGATGAAAGTGAAAATCAGTTAAAAACGATTTCTTCCGACTGTACCGCAAATACCTGAGTTATCGCAATCAGTTAAACCCAGATCTTTACAATGTTCCAGCCATACAGATAAAGCAGACGATATAAAAATATTGCAAAAACTGGTTCATTTTTTGAAGCACACGCAAACTCATCTTCAGGTTTTAGTCCGAGTCTTATATTAGATTGTCTGCAAATTTCTTCTCAACAGAGTTCTCATCTGTTTCGGGAAACTCAATGTTTGAAGGAAAAACATACAAATATTGGTGGGGTAAGTCGATTCTATCTCGTCAAATATTATATTGCGACCGTATTTCTTGATCATAAGAATTCTCGCCCAGCTTAACCTGATAAAATATGTCGCCAGATTTTAATTATAAATTAAAGTAAAATACACCAGTGGGTTTTTTTCCACTTTATAACCACATCAAAATTCACATCATCATTTGCGTAAATATTTAGCCAAATTTACGCAAATTTTGTCATTTTCTAGATAACTCAATATTTGATTAGCACAAATATCATAGTTCGGGGCTGGCCGTTTTTTTTCCCCCTTTATTTGTTTCGGGCACCATTACACGAGCATAGGTTTGTTTAATGGCATTCCATTATTTCTTGGTGTGAATCATTGAAATGCTGCTAGAAAGCTTCAAATTGTTAGCTTCCTTATTTACCAAGAACAACGGACAAGGGTAAAACGTTTGCGGCTGGTTTATGAAAATACTCCATTCTTTAAAGAAATATCAAAAGAATGCAACTAACTTTCGTAACATAAGAGAAAGCAGCAACACAATTCAATCAATGTTCAGGTGCAAAAGTTTTACTAAGAACCAAACAAAAAAAAAAAAAAAAAAAAAACACCCCACATTCTCTCCACGAACAATTTTTCATTTCTTCTGTATTTTTAACAGTTGTTGTCCGTGTACACAACTAATTTATTGATAAACTTAAATTATATTTTCCCTCTACAAGTTTCTTGTTTGTTTTAAGCAACGCTAAGTAATGCCATTAATTTACAAACAGAAATACATTCACTCACAGTTGAAAGTTTAAACAATTCTTTGACTTTCGGTGTAGTTATATTTAGATATATACTATATAATTGAAATTAGAGGGGGGTAGTAAGTCCAAGGTAGGGTAAATTAGTTCAAACATAGAAATGTTAAAAATTCAATTTTTTCATTTGTTTTTGTGAAATTATAATCCTAACAACGAAACTTATTATAAAATAACCCTCTAGCAATATTATCCTTTTTCAAACCAAGAAATTGTTTTTGAAAGTCAATCAAAAATCTGTGTTTTGATAACCAAATCCAAATAGATATACATATGTATGTATGTACATACCCGTACATATAAATAGAAAATAAACAAAAATCTAATCTATTTTATAGGATGTTTGCTTAAAAAAAACAGCACGCCAACCTACATAGGACAGAAAATCATAAATGTCGGATACAAAATGACTGTCACATCGCATTATATCCTCAGTTCATATTTTATCTTTATAATCTGTGTATGTATATGCGGATTATACGAAAGACAATTGTATTAAATTGTGCGCTATATGGCTTTCGGAGAAAGCGCAATCATAAATCATAAAATTTCCGCCAACTAAACCAACAACTAAATAGAGACAATAAAAATCAATTGTTCTGCTTTTTTTCATCCATCGTCTAATAATAATCAATAAAACGATTAGAGCGAGTTAAGGCGTGGTGTTGTTGGTTGCTGCTGTTATTTACCAAAATAAAATATAATTTACTGTTAGGAAAATAATCGGAAAATGAAGAGAGGTATAAAGAAAAATCGACAAAATATCAACAAATATTTATCATAACAAGCGGAATTGTTGTAAATGGTGTAGGAAGTGCAGAGGTATGGAAGTAGTTAACAGTATACAAATATAACTTTAGTAGTAAATAGATATAACGTATAGTGTGGGTTTGGTAAATTAATAAATTTGATAAACAATTTTCCTTTTACAAACAAACAGAAACGTAATTTTCTTATTTGTACATACTTAGTTGCAAATAGAGCTAAAAATACGATTTTCGCAGCATTTTCTTTTGAACATAATACGATATTTTGATTTAAGGCCGATTATTCGGTTTGTTTTCATAATCATAACATAACGTTAGCATTTTTGACCGTACAAGTCTTGAACATGTATATGAATTTATTTTGTGCCTTATCCGAAGAAATATGAAATGGCATTATTCTGTAGATTAAACCTAAATCTATATTTCTAACGCTTTGGCATAATCAACGTTTTTAGTTGGTGTAATCACATTGGCAAATAATTTACTCTCCGTGTAAGGACCAATCGCAAAATGTGGTATACTACGTAAACAACATTATTTTCTACAACCGTTGCATTTTAATTCACTTTCGAGACGATTTTTTGGTTCGAAAACGAAATTTTACTGAATACTACAAGATTACAACCATTCGTGTCGGGTGTTAAGATATAACTTTATTGGTATTCACATATATCTGACAGTTGTACATAGGTTAAGGTGGATTTACATTACGCGGTTAAGGTAAGCTTACATAGTATCGTTTACATTCCCCTTGTTTTTTTTTTTTTACATATTATTATTACTTATTATTATTTTACATATACATAGTCTTACTTAATTCTAAATTTCATTTTCTTCTTAGTTTTATTATTATCTTTTTCAGGATGGTTATAAAAATATAATTCAATTATACCTAATTTTATATAAATCCAAACTAATCTTTTTTATTTTATTTTTATTGTTCAACGTCAAGGAACGAACCGTGCAATTTTATTACTTCTCTCACCTGATCTATAGATTCAACCTTGACAATGGTTTAATTACCCTTCCCGATCGTGTAGTTATTACTTCTATATTACGGTCTCCTAGTTCAGTACCTGAATTATTTCGTTGATTTCTTCGAGATTCACAGTCATTATTTTCTGTCATTATTCGGGTTGATTTACTTCTTTTTGTGTCATCCGAAGTGTCCGGGGTGATCTCCGTTTTAGGTTTGATGTGAGCTATAGATTAACCAAATGATGTTTGTTTCTATGGAATGTTCGCTCATCGTCTGTTTTCACTATCAGCGACCGTGGTGCATCTGGTTTACCTGTAACTGTACCTGACGTCCACCCTCAATGTCCTGTTTGTATTCTGATTCTGTCATTGATTTTTAAATCAGGAGCTTCTTTAGTCCCTTTGTCGGCATAGATTTTTTGTTTCTGTCTTACTCGTTGTAAATTTTCTGTGATATTTTCAATTGCTCTTGGCTTAAGAAGATCTTTTTTGATCGGTAGATTCGTTCGAGTCATTCTGCTTAGCAATCTCTGATTCAGTGATTCTAGGCTATTATCCCTTGCCATATTTCTCAGATTTTGCAATACTTTATAAATATCTGTCTTGTCTTTGGAACATTTTCTTAGTAGTGACTTAACGGTTTTGAACGGCTCGTTCCGCCATTAGCCCTTGGAAAATGTGGACTTTCCTGAACAAATTCCCAAATGAGAATTAAGGGCCGTTATCGCTCTCTAGCACTTCTGGCGTTCCGTGTATAGCGAACGATTTCTTCAGAATTTTTATTACTTCCGCAGACGTGCTAGTTTGTAATTTTTCAAAGTCCACATACCCAGAGTAGCTATCCAGTATTACCAGAAGTTCTTGTGATTTGAATGTAAATATGTCGGTTGCTACTCTTTCCCACGGATATTCTGGAATTTCCTTGTTTAAGATTGGTTCTTTTACATTTTTCCTTTGTGTTTGTTGACATATTGAGCATTTTTGCACGAAGTCAATCACATCCTTGGATAAGTTTTTCCAATAGAATAACTGTCTTATCCGTTTCAGTGTGCTTATAACGCCCAAGTGACCAGGGTGTGCTGTGTTTAGTATTTTTTTCAATTTGTGTATTTGGCACTACTATTTTGTCACCTTCAAATATAATTCCCTCGTATACAGCCAGTTCCTCGTTGAAGATAGAGATGTCCCTTTCCTTATCAGGCCACCCATTTATGATATATGATAACCTGACTGAGATCTTTGCCCATTTTGACATATTCTGTCAATTTATGCTGCGTTTCTGGTCAGGATTATTTGTATTTGTAACTCTTCCTCCACCGTATTGTCGAGTTCCGTGATGCAATCTCTGCTTAATGTATCCGCGATTGGTATCTCAGTACCTTTCTTGTATACTACGTTAGGTACATATTGCAGCACATCGAATATTATCCTAAGTAATCTAGCTGGAGCCTTGTCCTGAGCCATTGTCCTTTTAATAATTGTTTCTAAAGGCTTATGGTCTGTCTCTATTTCCAGGCATTTACCGTATATGTACTCGTGGAACTTATTACAAGTAAATTTTATGGCTGTCGCTTCTTTCTCGATCTGTGGATTGTTTTGTTGCGCTTGGGCTAGAGCTTTTGATACATATGCTATAGGTTGGTCATTTTGCATTAATACCGCACCCATCGCTTTTTGACTTCCGTCCACTGACAATTTAACGTCTGCATTGACATCATAATATGTCATGAGACGTTTGTTTATTTTTCTCTGATTTGAAAATTTAAAAAAATAATTTGAATTCGATTTTGTGAAATAAATATTATAATTTAATATTTAATATTATTAACTATGTACTATGTGTTGTGTAAATATTAGTGTTTGGTGAATAAGTTTTTAAACAGTGTAAATATTAATTTGACAATAGTGTAAATATTAATTTGACATTGCCATTTCTATTTCTTTCTCTTGTTCTGTTATTGTGTTAATATCTTAATATGGAATGCGGTAAATGCAGCTTGGTGTTTACTAATAATCAAATGATTAGCTGCTCTGGATTTTGTAGTAACACTTTCCACTATGGATGCGCTGAGGTTGATCGTGTTGCATATAATCTAACTTTGAAATGCCGAAATATCATGTGGTTCTGCTGCGATTGCCGTGACCTTTTAAGAAATAAAGCATTTCTTAAATTAATTAAACATAATTTGAGTGATGATAATGCTCAGCATTCCTTCATTGAAAAGTTGCTTGATGAAGTTTCCTCGCTTAAACAAAAGATCGGCATGATTTTGGATTGTTTACCTCAGTTGAGATCAACTAATGTTATTACATCTATGCCTTTAAATTCCTCTGTAGGTGTGAATGAAGATTTAGCTGTGGTTACATCGCCTTTAACTAATGACGACGATCAAAATCCAGTATTTTCCAGTCCTACTAATTTCGGTGCTTCTTGTACGACATTTGCTGAAGTGGTAAAAAATCCTGTAGTTGTGACTGTTGCAGCATCGAATGCACTTGCTTCTCACAGTGGTGCTCCGGATCAACCAAGCAAATGTATGAATGCTAGTGAAGTTGGAGTTAAAACTCCACAGCGCGTAGTCACTAAATCTATTTGTGGTACTAAAAATGTTCCGAATAATTTTGGTATACAAACGGTTACTCCAATGTTTTGGATACATATTTCAAGATTTGCTTCTAATACTCCTGAAGACGACATCCTGGCTATGGCAAAAACTTGTTTAGATACAGATAACTGTAAAATTTCTAAATTAGTCCCAAAGAATCACAATCTGAATGATTTGGAATATGTGTGCTTCAAATTGGGGTTTAAGGAAGAATTGCGTGGTAAGGCTCTGGATCCTGCTTCTTCGCCAATTGGTATTTTGGTTAGAAAATTTGACAAAAAAAATTTTCGGGCATCTCTAACTCCACGTGTGAAATTTCGGATACCAGCTGTAATCGACACACCACTTGTTTAGATGACAACATTTTTTTACATAATTATAATATGTATACAGGCTCAATCGATGAAGCTAATCAAGCTGTTCCAGGTGATAATTTGCAGGTACATAACAATTCTTGTTTAAAGTTTGGTCATTTGAATGTGCGCAGCTTGGTAAAACATTTTGATGACATAACTATTATTTTACAAACATATCAATTTGATATTCTTGCCTTGACTGAGACTTTGCTTAGTAGTAAGATTTCTAACAAGTCGCTTCAAATTAATAATTATAAACTGCTACGATCTGATCGAATAAATAATAATTGGGGTGGAGTTGGTCTTTATTTTCGGGCCACTTTTAAGGTTAAAAAAATATTCTCTGGTTCTTTGGGTAAAGTAGAATATCTAGCATCTGAACTTACTGGGAGTTTTGGTAAAATTTTAATTTTGGTTATTTACAACCCACCTCCTGCTTGTAGTAATGATATTAACAGTTTACAAACAATTTTTGCTGAATACCTAATAAGCTATGAAAAGATTTTCTGCTGTGGTGATTTTAACTTCAATATGATGGTTAATAATCAACTAGAAGCTTGTTTGAATTTGCATAATTTATGTTATTTACCTTATAGACCCACTAGGATCAACAGTCTTTTGGATCTGATAATTTTGTACGTACCTGATAGACATAATATTATTTCATTTGGCCAGGCTGCTGTTCCTGCTATTTCTGATCATGATTTGATTTTTGCTTCTTATAAGTTTTCTCGTACTAGGGATCAAATTTCTTATACTGTTGTTCCTGATTATAAAGCTATAAATCACGAGCATTTTGTAAATAATTTCTTTTCGTTAGATTGGTTTAATATGTACAACTATTCCGATGTGAATGACATCCTTGATATATTTAATTCAAATTTCTTACATTTAGATTTAGCTTGTGTACCCCGAAAAAGTATCATTAATAAATGCCCTACTGCACCGTGGTTAAATTCATATATATTAAATTTAATGAAATGTAGGGATTTGGCTCATAAAAAATATAAATTGTATGGGTTGGATGCTGATTTGACAGCTTTTAAATTTTTTAGGAATAAAACTGTTAAAGGCATCAATCAAGCTAAACAAAAATTTTATTTTGAGAATGCTCATAACTCTAAGACAACGTGGAATAATTTAAAAAAACTAGGTGTTTCAAGCTCTACAGGTGATGCAGCCATTGAATTTTCTGCGGAACAAATCTTGTCTGGGATTTGTAATATTTGTGATTCTACTGGGGTTTTGCCTTTACCTGATATTGATTTCTGTAGTTCTGAAAATGATGCCTTTGTATTTGATTGCGTTGATGAACTTATAGTGTTGAATGCGATTCGTGCAATTAAATCAGATTCGAAAGCTTATGATATGGTAGACTTCAAGGTACTAAAATTATTTATTGATCTGTTCCTGCCTCTTATAACATTCATTATAAATCAATGTTTGACAAAGTCTGTGTTTCCTGATTTATGGAAGATAGCTTCTATCACACCACTACCTAAAAAGGATGTTATTTCTGGTATTGGTGATATACGTCCAATTAGTATTTTGTCTGCTCTATCTAAGGTCTTGGAAAAAGTTATGCAATTGCAGATCCAGGAGCACCTTAATAAATTTGATTTTCTTTGTAAATATCAATCCGGGTACAAATCCGGCTGTAGGACTACTACAGCCCTTGTACATATTGTTGATGATCTGTCGTCTACCTTAGACAGTAGAAATTCGATGGCTTTTTTGGTGCTCTTGGATTTTTCTAAGGCATTTGATTGTGTTAATCATATCCAGTTGTTACAGAAGCTATATTTGTATTATAAGTTTTCCAATTCTGCTATTATGTTGATGCATTCGTATTTATGTAATCGTAAGCAGTTTGTGAGGTGTGGTGATGATCATTCTTGTATTGCGGGGATACTTGCTGGATTGCCTTAGGGATCCATATTGGGTCCTTTGTTATTTTCTATTTATATAAATGATCTATCATGGCGAATCCTAAATTGTCGGTTTCATCTGTATGCCGACGATTTGCAACTGTATATTGGTGGTAACTTATCAGAATTGAATGAAATTGTTTTGCGACTTAATTCTGACCTTAGAAATATTTCTTTATGGGCCAAGAATAATTCACTTTCAATTAATCCAGGTAAAAGTAAAGCATTGTTTCTTTCTAGAAATACTTCTCTTAATATTAGACCTGTGCTTTATTTGGACAGTGATATCATCTCATTTATTCCAACATTAAACAATTTAGGGCTTATACTGAACTCAAATCTTACTTGGAACGACTTATGCTTGTACACGCTTAGGTTGATAAAAAAGTTTTGCCCTGTTAACTTAAGAATTTATTTAATTAAAAGCTTGGTTGTACCCATTTTCAGCTATTGTGATGTAATTTATAACAAATGTGATAGTTCCTCAAGACGTATACTTGAGGTTACATTTAATAATTGTACTCAATATATTTATGATCTTAGAAAGTTTGATCATATCTCTGAGTATACAGATATAATACTTGGATGCGACTTGTTTCAATTTTACTGCTATAGGACTGCCGTTTTTATGTTTCGTATAGTTAAATCGGGCATGCCATTGTATTTGCATGAAAAATTAAATTTTTCCCAGTCACTGCGCACAAAGAATGTTAACTTGCCTGTTAACAGAACTAATGTTAGGAATAATTCAGCATTGATAAATGCAATTATCACCTGGAACAGCTTGCCTTTGGAGCTAAAATTCATCAGCTCTCTAGGCTTATTTAAAAAGGGTCTGTTTAAATTGATAACTGAACATCGATAATATTTGTAAATACGATTGTTATTCAAAAGCTTCGGCTTATTTAACATTTTAATAAAATATTACTATTACTATTACTATAATATCTCAAGACTGGAGCTGAAGCTAAAAGTTGTTTTAATTTGTCGAATGCTTGCTGTTGTTCATAATTCCATACAAAGCTAACTTTCTTTTTCACTAATTCCCTGAGTGGCGAAGTAATTTCAGAACAATTGGGGATACATTTAGCTACATACATAACCATTCCCAGAAACCTTTGTAGTTGCTTCGTATTTTTCGGTGTCTCGATTTTTCCGATGACCTCAATCTTTTCATCATCTGGTGTTAGCCCTTCAAATGATAAAATATGCCCTAAGAATTTAAGTTTTTTTTTATTGAACAAGCATTTGTCCCTATTTAGCTTCAAGCCAGCTGATGTGAGTTTTTTAATCACCTCTTTTGTTCTGACTTCCAGCTCTTCATTCGATGCCGCATGAAAAAGAATGTCGTCCATCGAACATTCTACATTCTCGAAACTATCTAACATTTGTGACATTATTTGTTGGAACACCTCAGGAGCCGACGCTAACCCAAACGGTAATCTTAGGCAGGTGTAACGACCACATGATGTCGAAAACGCCAGATATATCTACGTTCTTTCGGTGACTTTGATTTGCCAGAATCAACGTTTACAGTCTAAAAGCGTAAATAATTTTGATCCTTTAACTCGTGCTGATATTTCTTCTAAAGTTTTTAGTGGATAATGACGTCTAAGAATATTTTTATTTATGTTAGCAGGATCTATACATACTCACATCTTATTTTACTTTCTTATAATGACCATTGGTGACACCATTGGCGTCGATTCTTTGATTGGTTTAATGACTCCTAGTTTAGTCATGTTCTCTAATTCGTTTTTACATCATTTCTCATCGCGTGCGGGATACGCCTCGGCGGGATAACTACAAGGTCCGGATTAGCTTTAAGATCAATATCATAAGCGTAATTTTTCAAACAACCTAGTCCTTCGAATAATGATCTTCGATTGCTAAACTTTCATCATTCGATTGTATGTTTATTTCGTCCGTTCGTTTTACTAGACCAAAATCTATGCATGAATTAATTCCTAATATTGGGCCTATATTTTCGTCTACGATTTTTGACGTTACCCAGACTGGTTTATTTTTTGCTATGCAATTTATGGATGCTTGACCTATAACCCTAATTTTGTGACCGCCAAATGAAATTTGCCTTTTGGATTAAGACTGTCTGCCAACTTTTTATTTATCACATTACATTGAGCCCCAGTGTCAAGCTCGAATTCTATCACATCGTTGCCTATTTTAATTTTTTCAAACCACGCTTTCGATTTCTCTCGTGCCTCTACGTTGACCAACATATCGAGATACAATTCTTCGGCTTCGTCGTCGAAATTTTCATTTATTTCATTAATGTTTTTATCTTTCATTCTGCATGCTATTGCCAGATGACCAACTTTCTCACATTTTCCACATTTCTTGCCGTATGCCAAACAACTTTTTCTATCGTGTTTAGTTTTGCAACGATTGCAAAAGAAAATTTTCGGATTACAATTATTATGTGTCATGTCAGAAACCTGGTCATCTCACAACTTTTTTTGTAACATTTGACTTAATTCCATCTGATTTCTTAATTTCTATAACATGCAATGCTTGATTTTAATTTATTTCAGATAATTGCTTGCTGGTTGATTCACTCGCTTTACATATAGTATATCTATTGCTTTAGCTAGCTGTAGTTCAGTATCGACCAACAAACGTTCTCTTACTTTGTTTGAATATACACCTACAACTATCTTGCCACGTAACATTTCATCGGCTAATTTGTCAAAATTGCACTTCATTAACTGACTTTTGATTCTTATATAGAATTAATCAAAATTTTCGTTCTGTGCTTGCGACATTTTATAAAACACATACCGTTCATACGTGATGTTCTTCTTTGGTGTAAAATGCTCGGCAAACTTTTTACCACTGCGTCGAATTAATTTCGTCTTCCTTTAGCTGGAATGTCTCGAAGATTTTTCCCGTTTCGATTCCTAAACACGTCATCAGCGTAACCGCTCTAATTTGTTCCTCTTGTTCGTCTAGTTTCGTTGCTTTGCTATATATAGAACTGGAATTGTAGTATCCACACTTTCCAATAATCCGCTATATTTTCTGTGATGACTAATTGTTTTGGTGGTCGAAGATGCTCCGCCATGCTGTTGGTCTCCTCGAACTACTTTTTCTTCGATAAGGACTACTATGTTAAATTTTTATGAAAAACCATTTCCGCGTGCTTTATGTTTTTATTTATTTTATTTAATTATTACTCAGTTAATTATTATTAATTCGTGTTTTTTAATCTTTGAAACGTTTCGATCAATGATTATTCCGATGATAATCGATTATTTTATTAATTTTTTTAGTTTTCACATCTGACACCATATAAGATTACAACCATTCGTGTCGGGTGTTAAGATATAACTTTATTGGTATTCACATGTACATATCTGACAGTAGTACATAGGTTAAGGTGGATTTACATTACTAGGTTAAGGTAAGCTTACATAGTATCGTTACAAATACTACATGAAAAAATCAAGGCGAAAATTGACTTTTCGCTACGATTTCTAATTTAAGCACGCCTTGCACTGCTATCGACTCCTAATCTGAATGGTAATAACATTCTTACCATATTTTACTAAATTGCTTTTAGTTCCATTTTAGTAAATTCTTCATTGGAGTATATAGATTTATGAAAATTTTACTAAAACATACTAAACAAACAAACTATGCTACTCAATTAATGACATTTAGGGGAAATGTGTTATTTTATTTAGTTTCATATTACTATTAAGGTCGATAACATTATTATCAAATATCCACACTTAATATCGTTTAATTAATAAACTAGTTAATTCTTTACTAACAGGGAACATTTAAAAGAAAGCATAATAGTTGAGCAGTCCTATCACATAGGGCAAAGGTACCAAAAATTAAAGAGTCGAACATGTAACCGCATATAGAAACGCTGTGTGGAATCTAAATTCCATAAAACAAATATGACTGGGCAACCCTGAAAAGGAATAACGAAAAACTGAAAAAACGAAACGTAGGAGTACAAAAATCATAGACATAGAGAGTAGACATATACGATACTCATGAAGAGTATTTAGTTTTACTAAATTAAAAGAAAATGGAATTAATGATTTTGAATTAATGTTTTATTAAATAAATAAGTGCTATTGAGGGGGAGGGGGGGTCGTCAAAGTTAAGTACATTAATCTAAAAGCTACGTAACCTTCCAGTAGGGTGCGCATCACGTGAGCTGTTCTGGCCTTGTCATTAGGCAGCTGCGTGATGGGTACAATTGTGTAAGTGGTAACCTGTGTACAATTCGCAAGTGTACGTACTGCCTCCTCGTGGCAACCACTGGTAACTAAGGCCACTTGGCACATTTTTGCACATTTGGCACAGGCTAAAGTACGGCGCTAAAGGAGAAAACCTTGACAAAAGCCCTAATCTAAGGTGGAACAGCATATACCGAAAGATGAATGGCTGATAGGTTAATCAGCCCAAAATCTGCGGAATCTGGATACCAGGCACCCTCCAGTTTTATTTAGCCTTCCTGTAGTAAAGCTGGGTGACCTACAGGTGATTTGCAATTCCCAGCAACTCGTAAGAGTAAAATCAAACGGAATACGGGGCAGGAGTAGGAATATACGGGAGTGGGACAACACTCTCGAGGTCCTTGAGCTTCAATGCTACCGTCTTTCTAGCGGAACTACATGCTGTAGTAAACATCTAGGAGGGAGAGCAATAAGCCCATATAGTATGTATCACGTACCGGGAGGCAGTATTGTCAGGTTCGTTTAGAACCTGAATATTGACTGGACGGATAATTAAGCAGGGACCAGCACAATAGATCTTTTAGGTCGCAGTGCGAAGTGGCTGATCGCCCGCATGGCCCCCCAATAATAATAATAATAATAGATGTGGTATTTTAATTAAACGTGTATTAAATAGTTATTTGTGGAGTTGGTACACAGCCTGACACGTGTTCCAGGAGTAACAAATGGGGTAGCGTTACAGTGTAAGTTGAAAATAAAAACAGTAATTACAGTGAGGTAACGTGGCGGGCCCCATTTAGTGTTACAAATCAGAAGTGGGATAATTGACCAAAAATTATTATAAACAATAATATCGAGTGCGCGAGGAAAAAAAATGATGAACGGGGTAAATGAAATTATTACAGAGTGATACAAAAAAAATTAATAGCGTGAAACGTAGTATAATAGTGTAGCTGTTTTGGAGTGACGAGTTAGCGAAGCAAGAACAAAAGTTACCTTTAACGGTGCAGTGAATTACAAAACATTTTGTTGAGGCGTTGGCCACATCATTGCGTGACGACAGTGTAATTGAGCAACGAAGTTATTAAAAAAAACTATCTAGGTTGAAGCATGCGACGGATAGTTTGGAATAATTAAGTTCAGTCATGGATGGGTATACATTAAATCAACTACAAGAGGAATGTAAATGGCGATCATTGTCAGTGGAAGGAGATGAAACCACTTTAATGAAGCGGCTGTTTCAAATGGTGATATTTACCCTATGTGACGCTGATTTAAGTTCAAACAATAAAATGCCGGATCGGGTAAATGATCCAAATAAATCGATCGACAGTAAATCGGATGACTTGAGCGATGATGAGTTAAGTACTTGGCGTGAAAATAAATCAGGTGTTGGAAGCGTAAATAATTTAACCGATCAGCAACGTGAGCAATGTAATAAAGGTGAAAATACAGATGAACCGGATGTTGATGCGGGGCTGTTCGACCGTGAACAGGATCTTCAGGAATGTGAATTATATTTAAAATTAACCATCCCGTATTCGGACAGAAGTCGGCTATATTTAACCTTGCGAGATGTCACGGAAATTTTACCGGAATTTGACCCGTCAAATCCGATGTTTATTACGAGCGAGGAATGAGTTTCGAAAATTAATTCGTTAATCCAATTATATGAGATAGACGAACGTGTCATTATGCTGACAGTTGGGACCAAATTTAAATCGTCTGCTAAATTATGGTATACTGCGACTCAGGGCCAATTATGCACGCGGAGTGAATTCTCAGTGAATATTAGAAAGAATTTTAGTTGATACTGTGACGAGGTCGGTCTACATGACAAATTAAGAAGGAAATTCAGAAGCTGAGGACAAAATTATATCGATTATTTTTACGAAATGTTGGTACTAAAGCTTAACCTAATATCAGATGATGCCATAATCAGATATGTCATTATGGGAATCAACGATCCTTTATTATCAGCATCGTTAAAGACACAAACGATTGGTACAATTGATGAATTAAGAAGACGTATAGAGTGGTATACGTCCAATGAAGGGTTGACGTTTCAGTTGGACAATCAGTGAATTTAACTGTTAAACCAAATGTTAAAATAGAAAGGAAATATGAACGTGTACCGACGGAAGCAGATGCGGGCTCCAAGCCAATTTAGCCGAAAGCAGACAAAAAGGAAACTATTGTGAAACCTAAAGGAGTTCAATGTTACAATTCCCATGAGTATGGTCATATCAACTTGAATTGTCCAAAACCGAGTCGGCGCGACAGGTGTGTAAAGTGCAATCGAGTGTACGGTAGTCGCGAGATAGATTGCAAAAATACAACGTGTGACAGTAATGTTGATATGGTGGATAAGAGTTCTCACATAAAGCGAGTGAGAGTTGATTATATTGACATGTTGGCGTTGGTCGATTCCGGAAGTGAGGGATCGATGATCCGGAAATCCATTGCAAGTTAATTGAAGTTAAGTTTAATCCCGTGCAGTATGGAAATAAATGGTTTTGGCGGTGGATCGTACTCAGTTTGTGAAAAAGTTATGTCGGAAGTGGTTATAGACGAAATAGTGGCAGAGATCGAACTGTATGTTGTTGGTGACGAAATGTTGAATACGGACGTATTACTAGGGCAAAATTTGATAAACCAACCAAATATCAAATTAACGATTATGAATGGATTAACAGTATTCGAGAAGGTAAATAAAGACGATCGTATCGAGTTTAGTGAGGCCAATCTAATTTCAATAACAACCAGTCCATCGAATGAGAAATCAAATGCTGAAAGCGTTAATATCGAATGCAAACAATTACAAGTATCTAATAGTAGACAAATTGAGGTAGATAATCAAATAAATGGTGAAATGTTTGAGGCTAAGATCAAGATAGATGATTCTTTGACGTACGAAGAACGTAAAAACCTAGTGAGTTTGGTTAGTCAGTTTAAGAATTGCTTTGCATGCAACCAGCCGGAGTTGGGGAAAACTGAATCAATTGAGATGGAAATAAAATTAGTGAATCCCGATCCAGTAGTATAAAGTCCATATCGTTTATCGTATCACCAGCGGAATGAAGTAAAGGTGATGATTGATGAGCTTTTGCAGAACAAAATTATTCGGAATTCGGACTCACCTTATTCCAGCCCAATCGTTTTGACAAAGAAGAAATCTGGGGAGACGAGGATGTGCATCGATTACAGACGGTTGAATGAACGAACACGTAGAGATCGATCCCCGTTACCAATAATCGAGTACCAGATACAAAGGTTAGGAGAGTGTAGTTATTTTACGGTGCTAGATTTAGCATCGGGATGTTATCAGATTCCGATAGCAAAGGAATCTATACCGTTTACAGCCTTCGTTACTCCTGACGGTCACTATGAGTTTCTGCGAATGCCATTTGGTTTGGCAAATGCTCCAGCAGCGTGCCAAAGGTTGATGAATAGAATCGCGCGTGAAATGAATGAAGAAATTGTCGTGTACATAGACGACATTATTGTACCTAGTCGAACGATACCAGAAGGTATGTCAAAATTAACAAAATTATTACCCATTTTACAACGACACAGACTAACACTATAATTGGAGAAGTGTGAGTTCCTAAAGAAGAAAGTCGAATTTTTGGGATATGAGGTCTCGGAGGGAACGCTTAAAGCGGGAATCACTAAGACATAATACGATAACCAACTATCCTGCCCCTATAATGATTAACACGAAGTTAGACAGTTTGTTGGATTGGCAAGCTATTTCCGAAAGTTTGTGGCAAATTTTGGAACAATAGTAGAACCTCTGGCACGTCTAACACAAAAAGACATCGATTTTGAATGGACGGATGAACAACAAAACGCGTTTGACGAATTAAAAAAGAAATTGGGAAGTCGTAAAGTACTAACTATTTTCAACCCGGAAAAAAAGCATCGTGTTCTTACTGATGCAAGTTCAAAAGGATTGGCAGGCGTACTGCTGCAAATTGATGATGACAAACAAGAAACGAGACCTGTTTGTTATTACAGCAGGAAAACAACTGTAAACGAAGCGAAGTTTCATTTATATGAATTAGAGGCGTTGGCAGTTGTTGAGACACTATCGAATGATTCCGTGTATACTTAATCGGAAGTCGATTTACGTTACTAACCGATTGCGCTGCTTTGAAAACAAGTGCAACAAAAAAAAATTTAATACCTCGTATAGGCAGATGGTGGCTGAAGTTAGCCGAGTTCGAATTTGAGGTGCAGCACAGGGCCGGAGAACTAATGCAACAAGTTGATGCATTAAGTGGAAATAGTGGAATATAGGGCGAAGAGCCAGAACCAGCAACCATTGATGTTTTCAAAATTTCGGAATGTGAGAGCGACTGGTTAATTGGGATGCAACAGCTAGACGAAGAGTTGTTGAATATAATTGAAGTTTTAAAAGAAAAGCCTGTGACATCTAATGAACGACAATTGCATGTGAACTATGAATTGAACGACGGGCGACTGTTCCGTTTAGTTGGCGGTAGAAGATGGGTTGTGCCTAAACAAATTAGATGGCGTGTGGTGAAATCAATGCATGATGATGTTCAACAGGAGTAACAAATGGGGTAGCGTTACGGTGTAAGTTGAAAATAAAAACAGTAATTACAGTAAGGTAACATGGCGGGCCCCATTTAGTGTTACAAACATAACATACGACGACTTCAAATAAATTTTGACGGTGAATATTTAAAGGGCAATAATAAAGAACTTGTATGTGTCGTTTATTTATACTTTTAGACATTAACATGTAAAGGGTTTTCCAATAAGAAGTTTCATTTTGATATGCATTTTGTAAAATTGCGATGGTTTAGTTGCTTGTATGGCACGTAGCGCCGTCTTGCCGAAGATAAACGTCGTCCACATCAATATCTTCCAATTCCGGCCATAAAATCATTAATCATAGCTCGGTAGCACAATCCATTCACCGTAACATTTGCACCAGCCTCATTTTCGAAAAAGTGAGGTTCAATCAAACCGCCAGCCCAAAAACCGCACCAAACAGTGATACGTTGAGGATGGAGATGCTTTTCAACAGTCATTCTTGGATTTTCTGAGCCCCAAAAGCGACAATTCTGCTTATTAACGTAGCCTCCGAGGTGAAAATGGGCCTCATCACTGAAGATGATTTTTCGATGAAAATCCGGATCATTTTGATGCATTTGAAGGACCCAATATACCCAAGGTATCGTACCATTTTTAGTAATGGCGTAGTTTTTCTTGTAAAATGTCAAAAGATGATAGCTTCAAAATTGACAGCTGCACAAATAGGCTATTCAAAATGAAAAATCTTATTGGAAAACCCTGTACCTAAATTTCAAATCAATGTAAGTTTATTTAACTATAAGTTCACACCGCTATTCAAATATGGTACGTCAGCGGCAAGAAGGGTTCTGTTTGTTCAACGGTAAACCATCTACAATTGTGTTTACTAAAACGAACATTAAATTTGCTAAGACGAATAAATTCAAAGAGATTTGCGTCGATCGGTAAACTATCTATGTACAATTGAATTTACAACAACGAATAATACGATTTCACCTTCGTGAAGAATAGAAAATAATAAAAAAGTGCAATGTACAGCCCGTACCGCAACAAAGATCGCGAACTATATTAGATGGGACTTATAGAGAACTTATGGGTAAACAGTGAAACTAAAATAGACAAAGCGCAACACAGCCCAAAGAAACAAACAATAGTATATAAAGAATATACACCAATGAAAAACTTAACTTTACCGTCGTCTAATGCAACACAAAACCGCATAGAAAAAATAGTTTCAACGGCAAATTAAACGGCAAGTTACGATTTAAATGAAATCAAAAATAATGAACCCAGTGCCATGGCAGATAATGTTACGAATGAGAAGCCACCGTCAATTTACTTAAGAGAGGCCTCAAATAATAAACTTCTGGAAAAAAATCAAGTCATTAACCGATTTAAAATTTTATATTACCTTACTCAAGAAGGGTAAGATAAACGATGTAAAGATACAGCCATTCTAGGTTAATGGGTTCATTGTCTTAGTTAATCATTTCGACCAAGCTGGTGAACGATACAACATAGCTAAAAAGTTAAAAGGGGCTAACTGTTAGTGAAAAAGGCTTTCATGCCAAATCGAACGAGTATCATAAACCGCGAAAAGGAACCTCAACCTATGTTCCGCCTAGAACTAGGGCCAAATGCGGGAAAAGAGAAAGGGTAAGATATTATACAACGTGGAATATTAGCTCTATCGCAAAATCACGGTCGAGGAACCCAAGAGGAGGACCAGACCAATTAACCTCGTTCAATCCGTCAAGTGCCAAGAATACGGCCACAGCAAACCTTACTGCACCTTGGACGAAACTTGTGTAATATGGCGAACTTCACGATTCGAAGTGTAAAACGGTACAATGATGTAGTAACGCTGGCGAAAATCATATCGCAAATTATAGAGGTTGCCTAGTTTATTTGGATTTGAAGCTTAAAAGTAATCCAAAATTGCAATATGAGCAAATGGAGCTCAAGACAAATTTCAACCAAAGAACTTTGACGCGAAGTACTTCAATTGTTCAACAAACCAAAAATTCGGACGAATCGTACCTAAGCAAACATTCTGAGTGGTGCCGCTGCGAAAGCAAAAGTTAATTTTCTTTGAAGAGGAAGTATCAATTTATGCAATCGTATACAAACTAACGGTGATCAGGTGTGAAGTTGCTCGGGGGATTCAAGTTGGTACTTGCGGCCGGCTCCATAACTTGCAACTTCCACAAGTGCTCGTGTTACCTCCACGTGGTGACCGCTGGTAACTAGATTGCTGATTCTTTGGCTTCTAGGCTAAAACACGGCGCTAAAGGAGTCAACCTTAAACAAATCACTGGGCTCTAAGGTGTTAATCGTACCGTGCCGATAATCGACCAGACTGGGGGGGGGCAGTTTTAAAACTAACTCGGTCGTTAACGGTGGATCCAGATACTTGGTGCCCTCCGGATTAAGTAGCCTTATCTGTGTACTGCGGATCTCTGCACAGATGGACACTTCTTCCTCCGCTACTCGTGGGACCAACTATGGATTTTAATAAAACTAAATAACAACAAAAAGAGTCCGGCTCTCTAAAAAATCCGGAAAATGTGAACAAAGAGACTTGGGTCTGTAGGCCTGACTCTAAATCTACAAATAAACAACGGGGCATAAGCTCAAGCGAGGCTGGTCCCTCCACTCAGGTCACCAAATCTGAGTATACAAATACAAAGCGGAGCCAAAGCACGAATGAAGCTGGTTTCTCAAAACCAACCTATAATACTTGGAGGAAGGCCTGGAGGGTCCTGGAAAAGATCAACAACATATCGCCAGAAGACACGACGGATAGAGACAAAGCCACGCTTACGTGGGCAAAAGAAGTCAATGAGAAAATGTCGAAGGGCCCTTCAGCTGGCTCACAGCTTAAAAGAAATAGATCTCAGGAGGAAAGTCCTAAGATCGCAAAGCGGACAAAACTCCATGCTACCACTATGAGGCCTTTTAACGAGGTCCTCAAGGATCAGCTGGTTGTGGCAGTTATTGGCAAATCCCAAGAGGATGGAAGTATCACGCCGCCAATTGGAGGAAGGTGGAAGGGGCCTTTGTGTGCCAATACACCCGGTTGGATCCTTTGTACGAATGCAAGTATCGCCGTCCTGGTCCACTTGGTCCACCAAGGTGTATGAACGTTTTTTATGTTCCATATTGTATATAAAATGTTGTTCGCTTGTCCTGATTCTGGCGTGGGTTGGGTATCAATCGTTGCAAATGTTTCCGTATTCAAATTACAGATAAGTTCAATATTTATCGGTGGGAAATCTCGGTGTCCAAATGAAAGCTGTGGTCGATTTGCTATTTGCGGTATGCGGATGTCCAATGTAGATCGATGAAAATAAATAGAGATCAAAACGCGAATGTTTTATTTTCTTTATTTTTTATTTAATCACTGTATTTTTTTTTATTTTTTTTTTTTAACAATTGATGTTTTCGCAATGGAATCAAGATTCAGAAGAGAAATTTATTCTCGTCCAGTTTTTAATTATACAAAAAAATTCTTATTACTGTCACTCTAGTGACATCTAACCATGAACATTCTAACTTCTGATTATTCACGATAATATTTCGTACGAATTTTGTTCATGGTTATTGCCCTTAATCTACTACATATTTAATTCTTGTTTACGGACTTGTCAAAATATTAATTGTAAACAAAACAATATCGGAAAATATTATTGGTGGTAAATTATATAATGCAAAAGTTGCGTTAAATTATAAATGATTAAATTACAAAAAATATATTTTTAGACAAGATAAATAGAAATACTAATAATTTAAATGGAAATGCGAAGAAAACTGGCTATACGAATCAGCAGTGATGCCTTCAGATAAGTATATAATTTAAATTAATAATTTCAAGGATTCTTTTTGTTTGTTTTATTTGTTTCAGCTTCCAGTTCCAATCAGCCAGGACCTACTCCGACTTGTCGGGACGCGGGCTGGCACAGGAATCAGGTGAAACTGACTGCCTGTGCAGATCAGAGGTCCCTGCTGCTTTATAGGAAGGCAGTGTGGGGACTTGGCGAGGTATGGCCCGGGGCTAGCCATGCTGTTATTGATAGGGAGGAGATCCTCAGCAGACCAAGAGCAAGGGTGTACATCCCTTCCGAGCCTAGTGATCCGAAGGTGATACCCAAGTTGTTGCAGATTGGCAACCCGGAGTTGCCAACGCACAACTGGAAAGTTGCCAAGCTCGAGGAGGCAAAGGCTGACTATAGGTCAGCTGTTATCATCTTAAACAGGGAGTCACTGACTGCACTGGGAAAAACCAACGGTCTAATCAACTATGGTTCAGTGCAGTCACACTCAAGGTGTACAAGAAGGACGCGGTGCTTGATAGCCCATCTGCGTGCGCGGCGCGGAGGTAGCCAGCCAAGCGGAAACTCTCTCCAAGGACACAAAGATGTCAACGTCCATGGAATCTTTAAAAAGGCTCTCAGAGGACTTCGTTTCGATCAGGGATGACTCTGATGTTACTGTGGTGGAAGAGAGGCTGTAGAGATGACACTGACATTTCTTCAAGTCAACCTTCACCACTCTAAGGCAGCATCGGCTGCTCTAATTTTAAAAATTGGCAAAGTAGCGAAAGATGTCGTCTTGATCTAGAAGCCTTGGGTCACTGAAGACCGGGTACTTGGGCTCAAGACTCCCTATTATAGATTAATGCACGCGAAAAAAGAAGGTAAGGTTCAGTCGTGCATTCTCATTAAAAATAACGTAAGTGGTTTTCTGTTATCAAATTTTAGTAACGGAGATGTAGCAGTGCAGCCCACTAATAGTTGGGAATCGCTGGAACTTCTGATGGGGAGACATTTCCCTGGTTGTTCCGAATCTATACCTAGCACATCAGTAGGTAAAAGGGCAAGTAGCCTCATACGCCAAATTATTAGCAGGAAAAAGATCCTTTGGGCGATAAACACTTTTAAACCATATAAGTCGCCTGGACTCGATGGTATTATCCCTGCGGATATTCAACAAACTATGGATCTAACAATTTCCTAGTTAGAGGTAATTTTCAAATGCAGCCTAGAACTTCAAATGTCACATTCCTAGTAAATGGGCAGAAGTGAAAGTTGTTTTCATACCTAGGGCGGGAAAACGTGTTACGAATTGCCTTGCGCAATTCGCAACTTGATCTGTGTCAGGGGTTTATCCTTGTGATTTGAACAATCGGTGCGTACACCTGATTGTTTTGCTTGCAGTGTCATCAGATAGATTGGAGCACCATGCGGGAAGGGGAGGAAGAGAAAGGAACGTGTTTGACAAGAAGAGGTGGGTAGAGCGAAAGAATAGTACGAGTATACAGTTTTTGTGATAGTTCAGTGCGAGTTTACGACCATTTTCTGAAGAAAAATTTTCAGCAGATTCAATATGTTTTAAATGGAAAACAAAAGAATTATGTACGGAAGGGGAAATTTGTTTACAAAATAGACTACGTCGATTGGTTGCCTGCTGAAAATTTTTCTTCAGAAAGTGGTCGTAAACTCGCACTCAAGAACGTTTTTTTTTTTTTTGGGCGATGACGAGAAGTGAAAAAAATGCGTTTTTGGATCAGTTCGGAATTAATGATAAAGGAGGGTGGTCAAAGTCGACCATCATAAAAAAAAATTTGAGTTACCAATTTGAATGCGGGTTGACGCACAATTATATTTTTTTTTTGTACATTTTGATAATGAGAGTTATAATAATTTTTCGTGTATGAAATTTATGTGCCGGACATTAATAAAAAAAAAATACATATATACATATATGAACTGTAAAAGAAGAAAATGAAAATTGTTGTATCTACAATAAATAATACGAAATAAATTTATAAACAGTTATATATATTGAAAAGCATCTGTGTAGTGTTATTTGTTAAAATAAGGTGTCTTCCGAGTGGTGTGCTGAAATTAAAAGAAAAGAATTAAAACAAATTAAAGAAAATCCAGATAATACTGAGTGCTGACGTGCCGTTATTGTTTTCCATCGTGGGGGTGTTTTTTTTTTTCTTTTGCCACTGTTTGTCGAGTGCTGTATGCTGTTATATACTATGCTGTTGTTGCGGATTTGTTGCTGATAATTGTTGTTTGCGATATATTTATTGAATTTGTGGCGGCTTATTTGCCGAATTATTGCGGTGTTGCCGTAAACGTTTATGCTGTTATACTGTATACATATATCTACAAGAAAATTTCTCGTGTTGCGGATAAGTGGCTATTGCGGTCCATTGCTGTGCCATTGTTATGGGATACAAGGGGTGTTCCGGTGTGAGCCGTATCTGGAAAAAAAACCGTTCGTTAAATTATAATTCATAATTTTTTAATTTTTTTGTTTATTATTTTTTTTTATTTTTTGTTACTATATTTACCTTTTTATTACTTTTTGTATTCCGTTATTTTATTCATTCATTTTTATTAATTGTAAAATTTATATTTTTCTTCTGGCCATATATTACAGTAGATTCAGTCATGCCTATATAGATGATTAATTCTTATAACTCAAATTTTCGTTTCTCTTATAAATTTTTTTCTTTATGCAATTTGCGCTTTTCGGTTATCATTCAAAGTAACGTCAATTTATTTTATTCTGTTTTTTTTCAAATTCCATCCTCATAATACTTTTCATCGTAATTTTTTTGTTGAGCGTCATAGCTTGTGCGTTTAGCTTTATCATATATATTTTGCATGAATTTATCATATAACGTTCTTTTGCAGCCCCTGTTTTATTTTTCTAGGTCAAACACGTTCTTTTCTTTTCTTTTTCTCGTTGTCAGTTTTTTTTCAGAAATCTGTTAAAACAAATAAAAAAAAGAGGGGAATATATTTATTATAATTCAACTTTCGTAATTACTCTTCCTGGTTTTGACTGTTGTTTCTTTTCCGTTTCTGCTCGAATTATTGTTTTGTTCCGGTCGTACTGATTTATCCACATGGATCTTATTCTGGTACCTGTTATGCTGATGGCGTTCCACGAGTAGAGGATTGCGTGGGTCGGGATGGACAAAGCTCTTTTTCATGATATAAAGTGTGTTAAATAGTGTTATTATTATTTGTTTTTTTTATTTGACTATGAATGAATAGCGATTTTACTCACCCTTACTCTCTTTTCGCGGTTATTCAAGCTTTAAGCATGCTTCGGCATATACGATCCTGACCACATCACTGAGCTTAGCCAGCTACCATACCGCGGTCGAAGCCCCTGCTTAGAGATTCTGTTAACGTAATGGCTGAGGTACTCTGAGTTCAACTGATGGTTTTTGCACGATAATCGGTTCATCAGACTTGAGTCAGTCGTTACGTTACAAACGCTCACACTGCAATCCCAAAGACCTTACACCGATTAGCTAGTCTTCCTTCCTTTTTAAAACACTGAAAAGACAAATAGAAGCTCATATTAGAGGCACGATCGTGTCGCAAAGCTGTCTAAATCTCAACATGCCTATTACAAGGGGAGGTCCCTAGAGACTTTCATTGAAAAATCTTTCGAATATAGAGACTACGCAATGGTAATTGTTCGGAGAACCTGAAAGGAATAAAAAACTTAGTATTAATCATAAGATACAAGACTATTAATTTAACGTAAATGATTTATCTCCAGTATTACTTGTAGATTAAATAATTTCTGTTGTTCACAAAACATAACCTAGAAAAGTAGTTTAATGTTAAATATTTCAATAATTGCATTGTATTATAATACTTATCTTGTTTATATCCAGCTTAGTGTCATATTTTTTATAATCCAAATTATTATATTTTTAATTATTTGGTTTTCTATTATTTGTTGATTGTTGATGAAATGACAGTAGTTATAAAATCTGTCAATGCATTCGTGTGATTTAAAAACAAAACATTATGTTACTCCAGCTTAATTTGTGATTGCGTTCTATGGCAATTATTGTTAGCTCAATTTATATTGTATTCATTAGTGACATCTACCAACATTGTAACGAATTAATTATTTATGTAATATTTTTTTTGGGTCAAAATTAATATTTTTTTTTCTCTTGACAACCAGCCCCTGATGAGTGAACATCAAATCAAAATTAAAAATAAAGTTGTAATTATTAACGAAGCCACAGTTTTTTTTTGTTTGGAGCAATACTTTTCCTGTCGTCGATGTTTGATGATTGCATGTTCTACGGGAGTTATAATAAGTGAAACTTGAAACGAATTGTTGTGTACTTGTAACGAAATCCCAGAGGGATTACGTTATCAGACAAAGATCTAGCGGTCTGGTGCGGTATTTTGTAGCCGGCTAAAGCTCAGGGTAGGCTTGTTTAGGCGTGGGGGTTTCCAGACTTGAATCCTTGCTTGTATAACCGCAAAAAAAGAGAAAAAAAACTAAGAGAAGAAAAACAAAAAAAGAAAGGAACATACACTAGTTTAACGGGAGAAAAAAAATCTAATTATAATACGGGTGCGACCGCCCCTAAAAATGAAACGGTCCACACAGGTGCCGTGTCAGAATCTCCGATAGCATGCCATGAGAGACTGACATGACCGGAGGATTATGGAAAAAATAACTATTTCGAGAACACAGGAGTCCAACATCTTCACTCATCCCGACTTCAACGCAAGCTATTAACAACTATTCATATTTAAATCGGAGATAACTACAAACAATAGGAGAGAAATGAAAAAAAACTAAGCTAATCCAATAAACTGACTCTACCACCACTCGGAGAGTATTTCCCATGCGATCCGAAAACAACTATAAATGAACGTACCGAAGTGTAACTGAGAGTATGGGAACAGCTGAAAAAAAAAAACGTTTATATAATAAAGAGGAAAACAAATTATATTGTATATAATTATAATAGGAAAAAAAAATGATAAAAAAAAAATCAAAGAAACAAAGAAGAAACTTAATATTTATTCCAGCAAGATCGAATAAATAATAAAAAAAAATGAATTGACTTTAAAACAAAAAAAAGAAAATCCGAAAAAAAATGTATCAAATTATGACATATGAATGAAGAACTAATCGTATTTTTTTTTTTTTTACAGCTTATTTAACAATATTTTTTTTGTAAAGTTTTCTTTTTCCTACGTTATATACATATGTACATCTAGAAAATATCGTACATCTAGAAAATTTGAACCTAAGAAAACTAATAATCAAAAAAAAAAAAAAAAAATATAAGAAGCTAATAGCATTGCAAGACTGCGATTTAATAAATCCGATTTAGCTAAACTCGTTTTAAATAATGGTTAATACACTTAAACTGTTATTGTTTTCATAATATTTGTCAAACTAATACACTCCCATTACATCGTTTTAGTCACTAAACTCAAAATAATGCATAAATACCGTAAATCTAACTACGGCTAATCTCGAAAATTCACTAAATCGGATTTATTAAACCGCAGTCTGGCAATGCTATAAGAAAACTAATAATAATAAATAATAATAATAATACAAATAATACACAAATTAAATAAGCAAAAAAAAAACGAACGATTTATCCAATTGTGTTTGGTATTGCTTCTTTCCCAAGGCTGCACTCGTGGTAACATTTACTTCGATAACCGCTATCCGTCGTATTAAAGGTGCTTAATGTGCAACATTTCCATTGCATCACGGAATTCCGCTAACCTCGAAGATAAAGCGATGACGGTGACAGCTTTTAATAATAACGGGTTTTTCTTCTAGATGTTATTGGCGCACCAACAAAAAAAATAAAAGGTGTGCGCTAACGGCTCGGACAAGAAGACCCGCAACTGAATAGTCGTTGAAGGCTGACGTAATGACTACAATTTCAACAACAGGAACGACAAACGGCTTACATCCAAAACTGTAGCAGGTGTTGACTTAAAAATTGCGCTGATGGTAGTAATACTATCGTAGTAACCGTATATATATTAGCGACATACAATAATTGCGCCACTTGCACGCGCCCGAAGAACCTCACGTCAATCGCCGCCTGGAATTTTACAAACTGTCCAAATTATCATTGCACTATCGTAGAGACACCATAAATTGTAGCCACGGTGGCGTAGAAACCACGAAAACGACACTGTCAACGTAATGACCTAAACGGTAACCTCACTGATGTTGGTCATAAACGAATAACTGCGACAACGGCAATAGCACACCGGTCTGTTTACCACAATCTTGGTTACGACTTTTGGTGAATAACGTCGTAAATCGTATGGCCACAAATTAAGAATTGCGTTAATGAGGGCACACCTGTGCTATTTATTGCGCAACACACCAAAAATAAATGTCAAAAAAACTTCACTGACCATAACAGCACTCCAACAATAAAAAGAACGGTTTTTTTTTAACTTTCACCAACTTTATTTAATATTTAAGTCTTTATTCAATGTTATTTTTATATAAACAAAAATACAATTTTTAATTAAACTAAGATACAATATTCATTTATTATTAATTGAATTATAGTTTTGTGACACAAAATAGTCTTTTATTTATTCTTTCATATGCACCAATACGATTGATTTTTCGTTTAATATTAATGTTTTTTTTTTTTTTTGTTTTGGCACATTTAACTCAATATATATAAAAAAAAAAACGAATTTTCGACTCCTAATCATGGAGGTTCCTCCGTCAGAAAATTTGCAAGAAGAGGTACGCCACAGGGTGGCGTACTGTCCCCCTACTTTGGAACTTGGTCATAAATGACCTGTTGCTTAGACTGGAGGACGGTGGCTTCAAGGTGGTTGTCTATGCGGATGATGTTGCTATTGGTGTCCGTGGTAAATATCCCGGCACCCTTAGTGAGCTGATGCTTATGCAAAATTCCCTGGGCACTCTTTCATTATGGGCCAATGGCTGTGGGTTGAATGTGAACCCACACAAAACCGAATTGGTTTATTAGGAAATATAAACTTTCTCACATCGATCTTCCCACTTTAAATCGGTTCAGCTTGACTTTTACAGTTGAAGCGAAGTTTCTGTGTCTCGGTTTGGATAGCAAATTATACTGGAAACCTAATATTCTGGAAAGGGTAAAGAAAGCTACGGTAGCGCTATACTCTTGCAAAAATGCCATTGGGAAAGAATGGGGGCTGGAGCCCCGCACCGTACATTGGCTTTATTTATTTATTTATTTAAATCTATTCTACAGTTAAAAACTTAATGAATAGTAAAAAAAGAATTATTATAGATTAAAAAGAAATAAAAGGAATACTAACAATACGGAACATGAAAAAACGAAAACTTTAAAAACGTAAAATGAGATTAAAAATTGCAATTTCTGATTGCCTTCCGAAAATACACTCTGGATCTCTCAAAATTAAATAAATGGTAAAACTCATGAAAAATTCTAGCCATTGACTTGGTTGGCTCATTGGAACCATAATTCGTTCTATGAAAGTCAACAAACAAAAATTCCCTTGGACGCAAGCTTATGGTAGGAGCATAAATGATCCAAGCAGAAATGAGTTCAGGACACTTAATGCGGCTACTAAGGGAATCACTAACAAACAAGGCAGATGCAATTTTTCGGCGTTTAACCAACGTATCAATATGAAGGCACTCTCACCGAATCACATACGATGGGAGACTTCGCACCTGTTCCCACATAGGTAGATGACGATCAGATAAATGACCAAGCTTCCTGGCCATATAGATAGTAAAACGTTTCTGAATAGATTCCAATCTTGCAATATGCACATCATGATGAGGATACCAAACCACTACAGCATATTCAAGGTGAGATCTTACTAAAGAAGTATATAGACTAACACACGAAAATGCATCCATAAAATCCTTTGTCATTCTAAAAATAAAACCTAACATAAAATTGGCCTTTAATATTATTTTATCTATGTGTAAAGCAAAAGTTAATTTCTGATCAAACAGAACTCCTAAATCAACAGTTGAAGTTACTCTACAAAGTAGATCTCCATCAAAATAATAATTGACAATATTTGGATTGAGTGTTCTGAAAAACGACATCACCTTACACTTCTGTACATTGATGAACAATTTATTCTTAGAGCACCAACTAGACAATATATTAATTTCAGATTGCAAAACCTCAGCATCACTTACAGATTGAACATGCATGAAAATCTTCAAATCATCAGCAAATAATAAACATTTACAGAATTTAAAAATATTAGGAATATCATTCACGAATAAAAGAAATATAATTGGGCCTAAATGGGACCCCTGAGGGACTCCTGAATGACAATAGATATAATCTGACTTAACATCATTCAATAGAACATACTGCTTCCTACCAACTAGATAAGAAGAAATCCATTTAAGAAAATTTGGATCAAGACCAATAACCGAAAGTTTTTCAATAATAATTTTATGGTCGATTGAATCAAAAGCTTTAGCAAAATCAAAGTAAATTGAATCAACTTGGGCGCCTTTAGATTCAAGTGACTCAATAGTGAATTTAGTAAATTGCAACAGATTGGTAGTCGTAGATTTTTCACTGGTGAAACCATGCTGGAAACAAGAAATTATCTCTTTAGTATGGAATAACAAATGTTTCGACACAATTAATTCGAAAAGTTTTGGTATAGACGAAAGAATTGAAATACCACGATAATTTGATATATCAGAACGGTTACCCTTTTTGTAAATTGGAACAATGTGAGAAATTTTCCAAGCTGAAGGAAATTGTCCAGAAATTAATGATTGGTTGAAAAGATAACATAATGGAGTTACAATATATGAGCTCACACATTTAAGTATTGACGAAGGTATCCCATCAGGCCCACATCCATCATTAAAATCTGACAGATATTCATAAATGTCATCTTCAGTTATTGATAGGTACGGAATGTTAAATTGGCAATTACTAACAGTAGGGTCGCTTTCAAAGGATCCGTAATTAACTTTATATACCGATTGAAAGAAACTAGCAAAACCCTCGCAGATTTCAGGAACCGTGCTCAGTTTACCTCCATTAAAAATCATTACCGATGGATAGCCAGTTGTGTTACGTTTTTCGTTAACAAACTTCCAAAATGTTTTAGGGTTTTGTTTGATATTAGTTTCAATCACACTTATATACTGACAATATTTAGAATGAAATACAGATTTAAATTGTTCACGTAGATCAACAAATTTGGATTTATTCAGTTGACAATTATTGGATCTGAATCTATAGTAAGCTTTATTTTTACGGTTACGTAAGTTGATCAAATCAGAATCAAACCATGGTGGGTAATTATAGTTACGTTTTTTCCTCAAAGGTACGAATTTATCAAAAGCAACAAATAGTAAGTCATTAAAATTTTTTACATTTTCATTAACATCATTGGCTCGAAAAAAATCATCCCAACAAACGCCACGGAGATATTCAGAGAGACCAGGTGTGTCGCATTCTTTAAAATCATAAAACGAATCATCAAAAGAAAAAACCCGACATTAACATCTCGATTACCAACATGAAATATAATCTCGAGGGAATTATGATGAATATCATTTTCCTTGAAAGATGTCAAAGACTCATGAACTGACAAATATTGCGTATTATTAACAAAAATTAAATCTAAAAACGAATTGTTATCATTACAAAATAAATTAACTTGTTTGAGATTGAAACTGAACAGTGCATCCACCACCGCTGCATCATTTGCAGATAGAATATCCGAAGGGAGTAACCCCAAAGACTCAGTTTCACTATCAACCAACCAATGAATATTACTTAAATTAAAATCACCTAATACAACTAAAGTATCATTATAATTAATTATATTAACCAATTCACATATACAATCTACATGACTCAAATAAACATCAGTAGGTGAGCTAGGTGGTATGTACAAAACTATAAAATAAAATAAATTATTACAAATTAAAACTTTTACACATAAAAATTCAATAGAGCCACATCCAGGTACTACAACCAGCTCACTTTGCATAGAAGAATGGGCTGCAAACAGCACACCACCTCCACTTTTTTTAGCGCTGTTAAGAATAGATCTATCACATCTATAAACGACAAAGTCATCAGAAAAGAACTCATTATTAAAGATCCCCTCATGAAATCCAGTTTCCACAAGAGCAAAAAATTGAAAATCCGTTGAATAAAAGAAATTCAAAAATTCAGCTGACTTAGACGACATACGCCCAACATTACGATAAAATAATCTCGGAGACGTCAAATTATAATGATTAGTTTGTTTATCAAATCGACTGGCATCAGTTAAAGAGTTGGTTGGTTTCGTTGAAGAACGGGAAAATTCGATTTATTGGTTCGTCCCTTATTAAAAATTACAAATTCTTTAATTAATGACCCAGCAGGCCAAGAAGTAGGTTGTAATAAATTCTCAAAATCAGTAACGTCCACATCCCTTTAATTATTAAACGAGCAATAATTGCGGGTATGTATATATGTCCGCACGAAAAACTACTTCGAGACCGATTTCGTTGACGTAAAATGGCTATATGATGTCTTTTTGCATGAAAATGCGATTGAGTCTGGTCTCAAGTCTGGGAAAACTCTGTAAAGCCTTCAAATCTGGAAAAATTATCCAAATTTTACAGCGCCATCTCTAAAATGGTCTATTGTATATCGCTCATTTGCTACCACAATGGCATAACTCAAAATCGGTCGTTTTTGACTTATTTATAGAGAAATATTGGCTTTTAAATATAGTTAAAACTGATATAACGACACACCTAAAGCTATAAAGCTCACTACAAGACAAACGGAAATGTCTCTCAAATTATAACATTTGTTATTTTTAAATTGTGTCATTGTTGCAGCAAATGAGCGATATGTATTGTGTATTTTTTTTATAGAAAAGAATGTTTGATGATTTTTTTAAATAGTACAGCTGCGTAGTTAGCAGCATACGGAGTTGGGGTGTATTTAATTTTTTTTTTATGATTTTTTTTTCATGGATGTCCATTTTTCAAAAATCACGACAAAAAAAAAAAAAATTTAAATTAATATTGGATGATCAGCATATTTTTTTTAGTCTTTTCCCGACGAATTTTCCGAGTGGAAATTCGCGATTTTCTCGCATTTTCCGTGATTTTTCCGATATGATGTAAAAGGAAATTATTCTTAGAATATTTTTCTTCATCTGTATACCAAATTACAGAAAGATCTGACAAATTTTATCTTTCTCTATGTTGATACGTCACATTGTGTAAATCTATCTACATATTATATAATTTAGTAGAATGCTCAAAACTTTTTATAAAACCAAGTAATTTTTCGGCAAATTCCCATGCCGCAGTAGTCTAGGTGTTAGCGTTATGGACTTTAAAATTTTAGATCGTAGTTCGAACCTCGAAAATTACATTCTTGAGATAAATTTTTTTTTCGTTTTTTTTTTTTCAAATTTATATGGCATGTATGATTGAATAATAATAAAAGATGAATGTAAAAGTTGTAAGCTACATTTAGGCTATTATAGTAAATTATTTGTGTTGCAAAGGCACAATTATGACATTTACGTTCACAAAAATCAAGAATTAACTACAAAAACTACATTTACATTTAAGTTACGGTAAATGTATGTATATCAGTACACGTAGGTATAATTTGGGAAACTACATATATATATATATGTATTTAGGTGAAGGATCATTAATTCGAGCGAGAATCTTGAAAATTTATATGAAATCGATATTGAAATAATTTTCTGGAAATATTGGATTCAATTTTCAATTGTAGGATTTAATTATTCCAGTGATTTTCTTGACCAAAAAATCACGAAAATGAGTGGAATAGAATAAATATATAAAAATAAAATATCACATAAAAAATCGTTCTTAAATCAAAATAAGGTACGAGTATCAAAACCAACGCGGCATAATCGATGGGATGTAACTCCTCAAATAAAATGCGATACTAATCCTTCGCTTGTGGATGCACAAAATTATGATAAATATCTGTTAGATATTGTGTTATTGAAAATTATAGAAACTATTTATGACCCTGAACTTAAGGAATATAAAGATTACGAGATAATCTTAAAAATAGTAAATTCGACCGGTATAACAGCAATGATTTCTGCAATGCGTCCCGATATCGATAATATAGAGGCGTATATACGAAATACCATTGCACATGCTTTTGTGGTGGTCGCAATTGTTTTTGGCATTCCAACATTATTATCGTTCCTCAAGGTGGTCTGCCAGAGTACCAAATGGCAAGATCGTTATACTGGCATAAAAATCGTACAACAAATCGCTGTTCGAATAAACGCGATTTCATCTTGTATTATCAAGCTATTGATCGAAGTGATAATAAATGGTTTAATTGATGAACACCGAAATGTACGAAGTATTACCGCTTTAGTCATGTTAGCGTTGGCTGAAACAGCAACACGACATGATGATACAATAAATTGATTAATAAAAATAGTTTAAGTTTTGAAAATTATTTTAGTTTTTTCTTTTCAAGTGCCCATTGTCAACAGTATAAATGTTTGGATCAATGACTACCCCATAGGATACGTTGGGTGGTACTTTCACTTTTTTACTAAAGCGTTTTTCACGCAACTATAAAAAGAAGTTTTATTAAAACACCGTTGACTGGTGGATGCTTTTTGGTTTCAAGCGTCATCGGTGATTGTTTAGTAGAGCAAATAAAATAATTGTCGTAATACTTCAAATGGTGGTAGCGTTAGGAGTGATGAAGCTAGCGACAGACTATAAATTTTATTCCTCCACCATCTCCGGTAAACAAGGTAAGAGTAGTAAGCATTGTGCTTTTATTTTAGAGCGCAATAGCACATCTGAATATGCAGGCAGTTTCAAGAATTATCCAATTGTGGCTAAAGAATGCGGTGGTACTGAAACAATATTTGATATTTTATCCGATATTTCCATCAAGGTACCATCAACGTCCTCGTATAAATCATAATTTGGTTCAACTTTAACCAATTCCCCGATTATTGAACTTCCCTTTTGATTTTTCCTATTCTGAATCACCAATAATTATCTTAGCACTCTCGGTATATACTATCGGAAGGAAATGTGCTAATAGAGATAATGCACCTCGACTCGAAAATATCTGTAGCGGGCTAGCGGTCATGATAATAGTACAAAATCATTTGTGAAAAATAATACAAATAAAAAATTTATTTATACAACTACTGTTGTTTATTTAAAAAACACTAGTTTTTTATTTTAATACAAAATCAGATGCTTGGAACGTCATTTCTTCGTTAAGATTGCACCAGGACGTGCAGGAACGGTTAATTGGAAACAGTTAGAAAATTGAGGCATAGTAGTATCTCATCGAGTTTTATACGAAATTTTGATATTATGAATTTTGTCTTAATAGCGGCTTGATTTTTTTAACCTCTTTGAAACGTTTATTTTTAGCCGGAACATCAGTTGCTACGCTTAGAATTTCCATACTGAAACCCATTCCAGCTCATATATCGAGGAGTTCGGAACTTATATCACAATTTGTTTGCCCGTTTGGTAATAAATTATTTGCTATCTATATTATCATATTGAGTGGCGACCGGTAAAATATTCATATAAGCACACATTTTGGTCGACAATTCACAGAAATTTGTGAAATATTTGATGATTTTTTGTGACATCTGGTTACTCGGGTAAATATAAAAAATATTAAAATAAAGAGCTAAAAAGAATAAAACACTTTTATTATCTATCTATCTATCTATCTACTATTATTAAACGGCATAAAATTGTTTGTCTGTTTGTTTGTTTGTGCAACGATTTCGAAACCGGTTTTTGAGGGCTAGGAAGTGATTGCGACTAGTCTTGATTACAGGATTCGTATACAATTCGTTTAGAGGGTCCTCTAGTATTGCTCAGGGCCTTTTTTTATTTTACCGATTTTGTTAAAAATTGGTAAGGGGTTTTCGGGTGCTAGAAAGCGATTGCGCTGGGTGTTGATTTCGGGAAAATTTGTCTAGGGGGTTCTCCAGTGGGCCCGGGTGCTTTTTTGTTAATTTTGGCGAATTTGCTAAAAAATTAGTGAGCGGGGGTTTTCGGGTGCCAGGAAGCAATTGCGACGGGTCTTGATAATTTAGAAGGTGTTCTCCATTTGTGCCCAGGCCTTTTTTAATTTTTACGATTTTGGTAAAAATTGGTAAGCTGGGGTTTTCGTGTGCCAAGAATCAATTGTGACCGGTCTTGATTTCGAAAAAAATAGTTTAGGGGGTTCTTCAGTGGAACTCGGGCTCCTTTGTAATTTTCACGATGTTGGTAAATATTGGTAAGAAGTGTTTTTAAGTGGTATAAGGTGATCCCCATTGGTCTTGATTTCAGGAAAATTCAGACTCCATTTTTATAGTTTTAATGATTTTGTTGAAAATTGGTAAGTATGTTTACCAGTCCAGAGTGTCATCCAATTGGGTTTTTTAAATTTTAACTATTTTGTTAAAAGTTGTTAAAGAGGGTTTTCGAGTGCCACGAAGCGATTGTGATGGGTATAAATTTTTGGAAAATTCGTTTAGGGGGTTCTCCAGTTGAGCCCGGGCTTCTTTTTTTTAATTTTTACATTTTTGGTAAAAATTTGTGAGCGGGTGGGTGCCAGACAGAGATTGCAATGGGTCTTGGTTTAAAAAAATTAGCTTAGGGTCTTTCAGTGGTATCCGGGTTCCTTTTTTCATTTTAACAATTTTGGTAAACATTTGGTAATGAGAGATATTCGAGCGGCAGGAAGCGATCGCCATGGGTATTGATTGAAGTCAAATAGGGTTTTGAAAGGTCTGCAATGGGTGTTGATTTCGGGAAATATATGTTTAGAGGGTCCTCCGGATGGTCGAGGTCCATTTTTTAAGTTCAACGATTTTTGTAATAATTGGTGAGCAGGGATTTTCTAGTGTTAGGAAACATTTGCAGTGGACTTTGATTTCGGGAAATGTCGTTTAGTGGGTCCTCTAATAGGCCTGGGGTTCGTTTTTTTGAATATTTTTTTATTGATCATAATTGGTGAAAGAGAGTTTTCGAGTGCCAAAACGCGATAACACCGGGTATTGATTCTTAAAAAAAACGTTAAGGAAATTCTCGTCCGGTGAGCCCCTGTTTGCTTGGTTTTATCTTACTTTTTAACTTACTACCGGTTTCTGAAACGGCTATTTGATTTTTATTAATGTTGGTTGGGGTGGTTTTATTTCAGTAAAATTCGTTTAAGAGGATCCTCCTATGGGAATTCATATTTTTATTATTTTCTTTTGTTAATAGTAATTGGTTAGATGGAAATTTTCTAGTGAAAGTAAGCAATTGTAATGGGTTTTGATTTCTTGGAAAAATATTTTAGTAGGCTTTCTGGAGAGGTTCGGGTTTCATTTTTATTTTATTTTCTAACAAAGGAAATCTAATTGTTGTTATTGCTATTGATATTGCATTGTGTTTTGTTTTTTTTATTTGTTCAATTGTGATTTTTGAGAATTATATAGAGATCATAAATTAGTTCCAAATATGGATCGTATAGGTTCTGTAAAATGGCCAATTCCAATGGACCAAAGCCATTTCTGAATCGATTTCGATAGAACTCGGTATGTACCATGAAAATGGGATTGTAAAATGGGAATATGAATATTATTCTAGTTTCAATAGAATTAAACCATTTCCTTTCAATATGTGAATTGTATAAAATGGGATTTGTTTAGTATAGAATGGGATTCAAACATGAGTGTCGGAAATTTTTCTGGAAAATTGACAGTCTAAATGGAACTAACATATTGCTCAATTGAATGAGGTGAAACTCAGTGACATGAACGTGTAACAAACGCTAATGTAATTCGGAACGAGCGTAGCTCGGTGCTCCTGGGACTATAATTTAAATGACGAAAAATTACGGTCTGCATCATTAATCCGTCGAGATATAATACGCTGGCAGTTTACATCCTCAATGTTAAATTTATCTTTAAGATAATCCAAAATTACAGCTTCGGAAACATCTTTATGGAGTCGAGAAACAAATAAAGTTTTACGTGGCTTCACAACCTGGAGCGATGAGACCAGATCACCAGTGCCAATAATAATTGGTCGCTCAGAATGAGGTTTGATATGATGTGCAGCCCCACTATTATGAGCATGATGAGAAGCTTGAAACGACAGTGGCGATTTAGTATTATTCTTCAATTGATCCCGATCATGATTGATTGAGTTTGCAGATGACTTAAACACTTGACCATCAACATCACTAGCATCGATTAACGGTTGATGACCAGAACAGCAATCAGGAATATGGCGAGATTTGTTCAAAATCTCAGTAATCAGTTTGTTAATAGCGGCCACATCCGCTTCAATTTTCTTTATAACTAAGGCCTCTGCAGCTCTATCAGCAGCCAGATCAACCTTTTGCCACAATTTCGAGATGTTGTGATTAATAATCCAATCATTACAGCCATTACAGAAATAACAAATATTCATAAATTTTTTTATGGAATTATTGGCGGTTCGATCAATACCGGTACACTCCAAGTGGAATTGTTTACCACAAAAACTGCAGGGAACTATATCCACAAAAGTAGATCCAAAGGATTTAGTACAGCTGTTGCATGACATTATGTAACCGGAGAATTATAAATTGAATGTTTATTATATGATGTGTATTAAAACAGATAAAATTTGACAGTTATTCAATATTAAGGATAACGATTAATGATTAGTATTAAAACAGCTATAAATTGACAGTTATTAAATATTAAGTATTACGATTTATGATTTATTACTATGAAAGGCAGCACTGTAACAAAAACATGTAATATAACAACGCTTAATGTAATACGAGTACAGTTACAATAAAACGTATCACAGCTAATTGGTGGTAAAATGATCGATGCACAAATTTATGATCAAATACAATCACAAACTACAACAAATTATGTTTGTATAACAAATCACTGAAATGTTTAACTATCACTATTATTATTGTTATTATCACTACCCATTAATTACGTATTATTGTATCTCAGACAAGTAAATTTAAATTTAAATCACAAAAACACACTGGGATTAAATTTCTATTATATAACAAGATTTTTTTATTTATAATTTAATATCACTGTTACCAGACCATAAAATTAAAAATCACGTCTGTATCGAACGATGGTTGAAAAAACACACCCACCCTTTATACCACAGTATTCAGACCCATACTCTTGTATGGGGTAATAGTCTGGTGGCCTGCTCTGGACAAAACTGTCAACCAAAAGCTGTTGCAAAAGTTCAGAGAAAAATCTCCCTGTGGATCAGTGGTGCACTGAGGAGCACATCCCCTCAGGCACTGGAGAATGTGCTATTTTTGACTTCTCTAGATGTTTTGAGGAAACAGTTGGCAGCCTTTACTGCCATACGGCTAAATTCCATCTTAATGTGGACCTGCAACAATACAGGACACTCATCTATTTTGTCCTAACAAATTCCCAAGACCACCGACTATTCTGTCGCGTCACTATCTTTTGACACAAAGTTCCGGACTAGGATCCGATCCAGGGAGGACTGGATGATGGGTGCAGTTTTGGAACCAGGGGTTATAAACTGATGGTTCAAAACTGGATGGGAAAGTCGGAGCTGGAATGTTCTGCGAGGAACTTCTGTTAAATCTGTTCTTCCGTCTTCCCGACTATTGTAGCAATTTTCAAGTTGAAGTAACTGCCTTAAAGGAAGTCGTAGACTGGTTGAGGTATAATGTAATATCAGTTTGTGATATTCGCATATATACGGACAGTCAGGCTGCCATTAAAGCGCTTTAATCACAGCTCCGCACGTCGAAAGTATTCCAGAACTGTCTCTCATCTCTTAACGAGATGGCAGATCAGTTCAACATCCACACTTTATGGGTGCCAGGACATTTCATAAGTACAGGGAATATAAACGCCGATCAACTGGAACGATGTGGTACAACGGACCACTTCTCAGAAAGCAGAAAGGATATTAAAATGCCTCTTGAGGTATGCAAACTGCTGATTCAGGAAGAAGCTAGCAAGCTGACGAATGATAGATGGTCAAGTATCATCTCTTGCGTAATAACTCGACAGGTCTGGCCAAAGTTGGACTTGGCGAGATCCAAACAGCTGATCTCACTTCAGCGAAGACAGATCAGTGTGGTTGTTGGAGTGATTACGGGGCACTGTCTCATAGGGAGGCGTGCGAGTAGACTTGGTGCCTTCTCACATGACTACTGTCGTAGTTGCGAGGACGAAGAAGAGGAAGAGACAGTACTTCATCTTTGCACCTGCCCCCGTCTGGCACGAAATAGACTTAAGTTTCTAGGGGCACCCCTCTTCAAGGACCTGACGGACCTCTGTAAGATGGACGTTAGAAGTATCCATATCTTTGTTAAAAGCTCAAAATGGTTGCAATGAGTTGGAGGAAATAATTATCAGAAATGTTGGAATTCAGAAATGTCCAATCCTAACTAGCTGTTGCCCTAGATTTTCGAAAATCTGTATGATTTTCCTTTAGAGTAGGTCTATAATAACTCATAATTGGTTCTCGTTAAAGTGGGCGCTTTTCAGAAACAGCGGGAAAATTTTAGAAAATCGGTATTCAATCATACTACACGCGAATTCAGAAATGTTTAATCCTAGCTACCTGTTCCCCTAGATTTCGGAAAATCCGTGTGGTTTTCGTTTGAAGTAGGTCTACAGTAATTTATAATTGGTTCCAGTTAAAATGCGCGCTTTTCAGGAACAGCAGAATTTTTTTTGGAAAAATCGATGTACAACCGTAGTGGAAGTGAATTCCGAAATGTTCAATCCTATACTGTAATTCAAAATACTCAAAAACGGGAAACTATAAAATTGAAATACCACAATATTGTATAAGAATTTGTGTGTTTGTCTTTTGATTTTTAAACTTCTCAAAGCTAAAAAGCCTTGTTATCTTTATAGGAAATTGCTAGTTAGTAGGGGTCATTGTTGGCCAAAAATTTTTGTAGGTCATTAAGCAAATCCTTTTATGTTAGGGAAGTTTACCTTTGGAATTCAATTCCATTGTAAATTAAGAGGTTATAATCGGCAGGATTATTTAAGTCAACATTTTTCTAGTGGCATGATTGATGGGCAATACGTAGCTTTTTAAATTATTTTTTTTAACGTTGTTATTATTGTTAATTTTTAATTATTTCACCTCTTGCTGTACATTTTATTGTAAATGAGCTACTGCTCAAATAGAAGGTGTAGGCATGAGGTGGAAATTGTTTGAAAAAATTTAAGAGGTTTTTATGCCTAATGGAAGCAACTTCATTATTTTCTTGTTCCGATTACTTTGTTTCCATGTGTGCTTTTCCTTTGCAATACTAAATAATTAGTAAAATACCATAAATAAATAAATAATAAACGTATTAACCGATAAAACTATAACAACCATTAAAATGCCCCATTAAAATGAATTTTGCATATTATTTACACTAATACACTCGCAAATATTTAGGAATAGGAAAAATTTCACGCTTCTGCTCAGATTCGTGAAAATTTCCCTAAACTGGTCCTAACTTTTTTTTAGAAATAATTTAGCAAATACTTTACGTGAACTAATTGGGAATCTGTTTAAAAAATGTAGAGTGACAATTTTCTTGTTCTATAGCACTTAATTTATGTGAAGAGGAAACATATTCCGATTGTCGCTTTGTGCTAACAAAGAAATCAACCTACATCTATTATTTTAATTGGTAAACAGCTTTAAATTCAAAAACACCAGAAGGGTTACGATTTGATTACTCAAAAACCCTATTCTTAAAATTGACGAGTCGAAAATAATTAGTCTTGGTATATCAAAGAACATTTAAATTCCATTTCTAAACATTTTGCGGCCGCATCTTTATTGAGGGTTGCCAAATACCAAAACCCACATTGATATAACATCCGAAGAAACAAAATTTAATATTAAATTGATTATTAATTATAAAAATGTAAATATTTTTACCCTTGAAGCATAATATTATTTTGTTCAAATGTGATTTTGATGATTTTGACATTAAACCAAAAGAAACAAAAAAAATGTTATATCGAATTTTAAGAGGAAAATTCTTCAAGAGGGAGACGATAAAAATGAACCCAAAATTATTTATGGCTTTTCCGAAGTGTGTAAATTCTAGTGATTCAATTTTTTTTTTGTGCTACTATTTATTATAATATTTTGGAAAAAGGTTATTAAAGGTATTAAAGTAAAATTTCAATTTAACTGATTTATGCGATTTAAAAGTTTCGACTCTATGCAAAAAATATATCTTTCCATTAATAAAATTTCGTTTTTTAAAACGGTGGGGTGCCCAAATGACGCCTGCCTTAAAATTTATTTATTTAACAGCATGATCTATTTAACAATTAATTCTTATTTCTCAACATCAATTTGGCTGTAAAAAGCTATTTCGCAACTGAAACAAAAGTAACCAAATTTTTTAAGAAAAATCATAACAAAAAATCCCAACCATTAAAAAAATTTATTCAATTCTCTAGTTTTAAACATTTCCAAACGAATAATACGTAATAAAATAAAATAAGATAAATAAATGAAAAACGAAAAGCGGGAAATATAACCATAATACATACTGATATTTTCATCAATTTTTTATTGACTTAAAATTTTTTTTATTTTTTATAACCGAATAAATTTTCCTTTCTTTTACTTTCGCTTTTTTTCTATCTAGATGTTTGAAAACAATATCAGAAAAATAAAATCTGGAAAAGCTTTAAAAGCTAAAATAAATAGACTAAAAGTTTCAACAATTGGAAAATGTTACAGATTTTCATTTTTTTTTGTATAAAACTTTTAAATTGAGAATTTTTTATCTTTAATTTATTTGTCTGTCTGTATGTGTGTGTAAGATGATATTATTGAGTTTGACAAGAAATAATAAAATTTCAATGAAAGTTGTCAAAATAAAAATGTAAACAAAATGTTTTTTTATATTATATTTATTGAGCTTAAAATAAAAGTTTTTAGTATTTTTGTGAACATCAAATATTGTTGTTGATGATTTTGACAATGTAAGCTTTTCAGGTGAAAACTTTCAAATTCTAAATGGCAAGCTGGTTCTATATAGTCCCAGAATTTTCTATTTGAATATTTAATTTGACGTACAATATGTGGCAAAATAAAGTTCAGTAAACCGAATGACGGTTGATGAGATCAATAAAAAAATGTTTAGCATAACATTTCCGCAGAATTTTATTTCAGTATTATTTATGTATCTGTGGAGTTTGAGTTTGTTTCTCATCGAGCAAACATTAACTAATAAATTATATTTGTACAAAACAAGCAAATTTACAAAAACACGGTAAAATATTAACAAGTGTATTGCTCATAGTGTACAAGTTTTTTATAAGTGACGTGACAAAAACTATAATTGCATGGTCAGAGGAACATGTAATTCACATGAAAGGCATTTACATGCCGGCTTTGTTTTACCGCTACGAGACCAATTCAATGTATTGAAAGAACAGGAAGCATCAACAACGAAAGACCATCAGTCTAACCGAAATTCAGTTAAAAAATTTAATAATTACCATAAAGAAAAAACTGGGTAATTACAAACAAAAAAAAATGGTTAAATTAACGATGCACTATGGTTGTTTTTCAACCGACGTAGCGGCCTGTTTATTGATACTAAATTGGCTAGGTTATTTATTACAATATAACTCAGCATCTAAATTCAAACGAAATGCTACAGTAATTGACTGGATATTGTTAGGTTTTAAGTTAATATTTCTACATTATTTTATTAATGATGAAAAAATTGTTAAGACGACCTCAAAAATCAGCATAAAATTAAATTTACGCAAAGAATATGTTCACTTCATCTGTGAACATGGAATTACGTATTTTCTTTAAATATACATTAAAGATTATAACATTTTGCTTAGTTTACAATTCAAGTAAATTAACATGTGTCACAAATTTACTTTTCTTCGTATGCATATAATATTACTTCCTATCCGTATGCATATAATATTACTTCCTGTCGAGTACAACAACAACATCTGTATTCAAATGATTCTAATTACATGAATATCATATATTATAGCATATAAACAACATTATAAAAACTAATTATTAAGCATTTTATGAATTTGTATATAAACTCGAAATTAATTAATAATAAACTAGAATAAACTTAATCACCAAACGTGTAGTTTCTAATTCTCCGTTTAATTAAACCCCACTAGCGGTAATTTAATTAGACAAATACGTTAATCAAGCAAACGCTTAGCCTTACAACCTAAGCACAGTATTTGCTGGAATAACATTGGTCCTTCGAGCCATTAAAACTGGCAACAACCAAATACGTCAATCAACAACCGACGGGATATCTATCAAATACGTCAATCAACAACCGACGGGATATTTATCAAATACGTCAATCAACAACCGGCGGGATATCTATCAAATACGTCAATCAACAACCGGCGGATATCCAAACAACTGCACCGTGAAGCAGACACCCGTTGTTCCACTAACTAGCCGCAACTTAGTCAATTACAACTATAGGCATGGAACAGCTATTGCAGAAACAAAAGCAAAAGACAGAAGAAATAGAGCAGCTCATCACAAACTATAAAAAAGATGGAGCAATACGAAAAACGAAGACATATCTGGAGAAAAAAATAGCAGCTTTGAAGAAGATATACAAAGAGTACATCGATGACGACAATTTAATCAGAGAACTCCAACCACCACTGAAGTCAACAGATCAGTACTACAAGGATAGGCAAAATGTGGCAGATAATTACCAAAAAATTATGGAGGAAATGCGACAACGCCTAAACGATCCGGGGCTACCATCCACACCACTTCCAACAGCAGATGCAGCAATCAATTTCAAAGAACTCAGCATCACCCCAGCTATAGAGATCAACAACACTGACCCAGAGACATCAACAAGCGAATTCAGGCACAGTCCATTACACGAGACGCCAAAAATTGAGTCAAACCTTGAATTCAGACAATCGCCAAAATTCAAACAACAATTAAAACAACAAGACATCAAAATGAGGAGCTTATACAAAGAGATAAGGTCCACAAAAAATAAATTGGAACAAGGAGAAGCTGAAGCATCATTGAATTTATCACTAACTTACATGGAGAGAATGATGAATCAAGTATCAGATCTTCACCACAACATATGCCTGGAGGCGACTGAGGATGATGAAACAACAACAAAATACTTCATAGATGAATACTACGACACAATACGAAAAGCGTATGACGAAATAGTAGTAGAGGTGATCATGAAGAACAAACAATATAAAGCCGGCAGTAATCGACCGGCAGAAATTAAGCTTCCCGAAATACAAATACCCCACTTTAATGGAGAATACATGAAATGGATGGCATTTCATGATGTCTTTGAACAACTAGTGCACAACAATCAAGCACTTAACAACACACACAAGATTAATTATCTAAAACCTACATTGGAGGTCAAGCAGCCAGGCTTATAAATCACCTACAATCCGTGGGAGAAAACTATGAACCCGCATGGGACATAATCAAAACAAGATACGATAATCGCAGGATGAACGTAAACAAATACATTCATACCTTGATGGCACAACCAACAATAAATACCGAATCCGCACCAGCCATAAGAGGATTATACGACACGACCAGAGAATGTTTACATGCAATCAAGCACCTAGGAATCAACACTGATTCTTGGGATCAAATAGTGATATACGTATTGGCCAAAAAACTGGATCACGAATCCCTGAGAGCATACGAGATGTCACTAGAGAATCCAAGAGAAATTCAAACTCTTGAAAATTTCATGAAGTTCCTTGAATCGCGTTTTACGTCATTAGAAGCAGTTTATCGAGAAAAATCTTCAAGCTTTCGTAAACCAGCAACTACTACAAAAACATCTCTATTGACAACGAGTCCAACCAAAGCCTGCGTTGTCTGCAACCAAAGCCATCATCTTGCAGATTGTTCTAAATTTAAAGCAATGAACATTCTTGACAAAAATCAGCTGGTATCATTATTGCAACTATGTAGAAGGTGTCTTAAAAGCGACCACGCGTTAGCCGAATGTAAGGCTAATACATCATGTCAACAATGCAAAGGACGACATCACCAGCTACTACACAATAAGATGATTGGATCAATAACAACCAAACCCGGATCAGCAAACAACAGTAATACTACATTACACGCTAGTACAAATGACGCGTACATTCTCTTACCAACCGCACTAGTAAGGGCAACAACTAAGAATGGGCAAGACTGTCATTTACGTGCCATTATAGATCCTTGCTCACAAGCCACGTTCATCACTTCAAACGCAGTAAACAGACTACAAACAAAAACGTGTAGCACAGAATTGCACGTCACTGGCATTTGCGCAAACAACAAAGAAATAATCAAAAAGGCTGCTAAACTATCAATTATGCCTCAATTTCAATCGAGGTATAACCTGGAAATAGAAGCTTACGTAGTGAATAAAATTACAGACAATCAACCACGTGGAACAATAACAAGCCAGACTTGGAAAAATCTACCTCAGTTGGCCGATCCTAACTTCCACACGTCAGCACCGATAGACTTACTTATTGGTGCAGATTACTATGCCGATATAGTATTACCGGATATAATAAAAATAAACAATCAACAACCAATTGCTCAACGTACAAGGTTTGGGTGGATAATATTAGGAAGATCTAACAATTCACACTCAATAGACGAGCCGTTAACCAAAACCGTAGCAATCACAACAAAGGAAAATACAACTGATGAAATTGAGAAAACCCTCAAGAAATTTTGGGAAATAGAGGAACTATATCCGCCAACAACAGGCAGACCTAGGAGATTCCAAAAGGATGGCAACAGCAAGATTTCTCCAACTAGAAAGGCAACTCATGAAGAACAACGAATTAGCCACACAATACAAAGAATTCATACAAGAATATGAATATCTCGGACATATGAAGAAAATTCAACCAACAGAGTTGAACGAAGGAAAATATTACATGCCCCATCATGCGGTCCTCAAGCCATCAAGTACTACAAAAAGTTAAGAGTAGTTTTTGACGCGTCCGCCAAAACAACCAACGGCCGGTCATTAAATGATGTAATGCATGTTGGTCTTAAAATACAACAAGACCTGTGGCATATCGTAATGAGATGGCGAAAGCACAAATATGTCTTCACGGCCGACATAGAGAAAATGTTTCGGCAGATTTGGATAAACAAGGAAGATAGAAACTTTCAACGAATTCTGTGGCGAAACTCGTCTTCAGAAAAGATTCAAGAGTACCAACTTAACACAGTAACATACGGAACAGCAGCTGCCACTTATCTTGCAGTAAACACTTTAAACCAGCTCGCAGAAGACGAAAGAAAGAACTTTCCTACGGCATGCAAGGTGTTACAAAAAGATTTCTACGTCGATGATCTCATGACAGGCTGCGATACAATCAAAGAAGCATCAGCCATTCAAATCCAACTAACGGAACTACTTCAAAAAGGAGGCTTTAATTTAAGAAAATGGGCAAGCAACCAAACACAGCTCTTAATCAACGTAGCCGACAGAGAACTAACAGAATCACATAAAATTGAAATCGATCAAAGCATAAAAGCCCTTGGTCTTTTTTGGAAACCTAAAGCGGATGTATTTGAGTTTAAAATAAACGTACCAATTCCAAGTGGCAAGTTGACGAAGCGAATTATTCTCTCCACGACTGCTAAGCTATTTGATCCATTAGGATGGCTAGCACCAGTAATAATAACACCAAAGATAATGTTACAAAAAATGTGGCTCATGGGTCTCACATGGGATGAACCGATTCCTGAAGCCATAGGTCAACAATGGTTAAACTTTAAAGACAAACTACAGCTTCTCAGTGACATAAAAGTTCCAAGATGGATAAATTACACACCTGAATCACAGATTGAGGTTCACGGCTTCAGCGATGCTTCAGAACAAGCCTATGCCGCCTGCGTCTACCTAAAAGTAATCAATAAAGAAAGTGAAGTGAGCATCAACCTTATAGCAGCCAAAACAAGAGTCGCGCCAACGAAATCAAAAGTAACATTACCAAGGCTGGAACTAAATGGCACTCTCTTATTGGCTAAACTTCTTAATGAAGTAAAACAAGCATTAGAAATACAGCAAGCAACAACTATCGCATGGACCGATTCAACCATAGTGCTGTCATGGATACAAGGAGATATTCAGAAATATAAAACTTATGTTGCCAACAGAGTATCGGAGATTAGGAATTTTACCGAACCATATCAATGGCGCCACATCAAATCAGGCGACCACCCAGCTGATTGCGCGAGCCGCGGAATAACGGTTGATGAACTGATAAATCATAAGCTCTGGTGGTCAGGACCACATTGGCTCAAAATCAAGCACGAATACCCGCCAAACATACAAAACTGTCTTGAACCAGAAAAACAACAACCAACAGAACTAAAAAATATCAACTTCACTACCATCACAGAGGATGATGACAGGATAGGTCACTTAATAAATAAAATTTCCAGTTTCACAAAACTAAAACGGATTGTTAGAACTGTAATAAATTTTATAAAAAGGTGTAGAAAAATCAAGGTCAACAAATATGATCTAAATGAGGCTGAGAAGATTATCGTGAAGCATACACAACGAAATTATTACAACGCGGAAATAACTCAGCTAATGAAAAACAATCCAATAGATAAGAAAAGCAAGTTATTGTCATTAAATCCATTTCTGGATCCAGAGGGAATTCTACGAGTAGGGGGCAGGCTGCAAAAATCATTTTTAAGCTTCGAAGAGAAACATCCAGCCATTCTTCCTGCCCACCACTAATTGAGTAAAAGCTTAATCAATCATGCACATTTGAAAATGATGCATGGTGGGATCGAACTCACCCTCTCCTTCATCCGGAAAAGTATTGGATTATAAGAGGCAGAACGACAACTAAATCAGTCGTTTCAAAATGCATTGTATGCCACAGATTCAAAATCAAGCCATGAAGTAACCAGTTGATGGGAAACCTACCATACGCCCGAGTTCAGCCAACAAGACCATTTACGCATACCGGAGTGGATTATGCAGGTCCCGTGCAAATAAAAACAACCAAAGGCAGAGAAAACTTACAAGGCATACATTGCAATCTTCATTTGCTTATCAACCAAAGCAATACATGTAGAAACAGTAACGGATCTCACCGCACAGAAGCATTTATTGCGGCCCTTAAAAGGTTCACATCCAGGCATGGATTATGTACTCACATATATAGTGACAACGGTACGAATTTTGTTGGAGCTAATAATCAGCTAAAAAGGATACAAAAAACAGCTAACTTCAGCGATATTGTCGCTCAACAATTAGCAACAGAGGGAATAACTTGGCATTTTCAACCACCTGCATCATCCCATTTTGGTGGGCTATGGGAAGCTGGTGTCAAATCAATGAAGACCCACCTTAAAAAGATCATGGGAAATGCAACGCTCACCTATGAAGAATTAACAACATTGTTAAATCAAATAGAGGCCATTCTAAATTCAAGGCCAATATGTCCAATGTCCAGTGATATAGCAGACCTTGAAGTTCTAACACCTGGCCATTTTTAATCGGCTCATCACTAACTGCAGTGCCAAAAGAAAATCTAGCAGATTCAAACATACATCGCTTGTCAAGATGGCAGATGCTACAAAAACTGAAACAAGATTTTTGGAAAAAATGGAGTAACGAATATTTGCGAAGACTACAACAACGACCAAAATGGGTACAATCAAGGCCACAAGTACAAGTGGGCAATCTTGTGCTCTTAATTGAAAACAATCTACCTCCCACAAAATGGGTAAGAGGTAGAATTGTTGAAACACACCCGGGACCAGACGGATTGGTTCGCGTAGTTTCAATACGTGGCCCGGGAAATGCTCTCTATAAAAGAGCAATTACCAAAGTATTCGTTCTACCAGTAGACGAGCCACAAGCAACAGATCAACACGGTATGGTCACAGATGTTTCAAACCAGAAGGAAACACAAAACCCACCACAGAGACGAGTAACCAGAGCAAGCACAAAATCAAATCTCTTGCTGTACACGCTGTCATTATTCTGTATATTAGGAATGGTGGTATCAGAAACAACATCCAGTTACAACATATCCAAGTTCTCGTCTCATCCGGGCATCTACTTTGACAAAATTGGTCAAAGCAGTTTAATCAATGGAGAATGGAAACTAATAACATACTTCAATCTAACAGTATATTGGACCGAGCTCAACCATTTGGAAAAATCCACTCGGCAGCTAAATGAATTATGCAAAAATACAACACACTCCAAGTCTACATATACACATATGATACAGTGTGGATTAATTTCATCCCAAATGCGGAACCTCTACATCGACTTAGAAGAGCAAAACGAAATACTGAATATGTTGGGAAGAAATGAAAGAGCCCGTCAAAAAAGATCACCGTTTGACTTCGTTGGTACCATCGCCAATGAGCTATTTGGCGTACTTGATCAACGTGCCGGAAATTCCTACAAAGAAAGCATAGCAAAGCTTAATCTAAACCAACAACATCACCAGAAACTTTTACAGCAACAGATATCTATAATAGAAACGACAGTGAACATCATCAAGCGCGACCACGAAGAAACAAATCAAAGATTCGAAGCTCTTAAACAAATAATAACAGACCTCATATTTCATGAAGAATTCACTGACATTGCCCTTCACACAATGTTGGAAATGATGAAACTCCGCACATTCCAATCAGCAGTAATCGATACCATAACGGAAGTACACCAAGGCAAACTTAGTCCACTCATATTAACACCACACCAACTTCAGGAGCAAACCAGACAGATAGTCGATAATCTCAAACCAAGCCAAGACATACCATTTCGTAATAGAGATATAGCTCATATATATAAAATCACCACGGTCAAAACCATAAAAATTCAGGAAATCATAATCTTCGCGGTTAAAATCCCGTTGGTACAGAGAACCCGATACACCTTATATAACATAATACCGGTGCCCACGCTACATCAAAGAAAGTATGTGTATATTCAGCCGTCCTCAAGTTATTTGATGGTAACAAGTCATCAGGATAAATACATGCCACTCTCTACTCATGAATTCAACGCTTGCACTCATCTAAATGGAGAATATCTCTGCAACACACGTCAGCCGCTGTATGACTACAGCTCCAATGAAAGCATATGTGAAATGCAGTTACTCAAACAGGATGGCGAAATACCAACAAGCTGCCAGATACTTCAAAGAGCAATCACCACTATTTGGATTCCTCTACACAGATACAACGCATGGATCTTTGTAACTAGCTCAAGAACAACTTGCAATGTAATTTGCGAACATGAAATTGATGGCACATTTGAAACCACAACCACATCCATTCATGGTGAGGGAATCCTGGAGCTGCATGCAAACTGCATCCTCAAAGGTGATACATTTACAGTGTCAGGATACAAAACATTCAGCAGCAAGTACAAATTTTCCTTTTTGCCGTCATTCAACCTGAGCGAGATGATAAATGTTACAGACATCATAAACCACACATCACCTTCGAAATTTCCAGGAATCGAGGCAATTGAGGCCGTCATTCAAGACCAAAAGAGGTCACTAATGACATCAGAAGCAAAGGTTAACATACACGATTACCATCACTATGCAGCAATTTATCTAGTAATACCAGCGGCTCTCTTTATCATCGCTTGCTGTATATTCAGAAGAATGAATTTGCTAGCACATCAACACCCGGCTCAACCTCTGGAACCACTCCCTCATGTTTAATACCAACAACTTGTAGCAGCGCCATATTCTGTAAAATACATAGCGGACATCTAAAGAATTATGCGCGACACATACAGAGGATCCGCATTACAAACAACCAGATAAAAGGCTTAATGTAGCCCGGGAGTATGTTCACTTCATCTGTGAACATGGAATTACGTATTTTCTTTAAATATACATTAAAGAATATAACATTTTGCTTAGTTTACAATTCAAGTAAATTAACATGTGTCACAAATTTACTTTTCTTCGTATGCATATAATATTACTTCCTATCCGTATGCATATAATATTACTTCCTGTCGAGTACATCAACAACATCTGTATTCAAATGATTCTAATTACATGAATATCATATATTATAGCATATAAACAACATTATAAAAACTAATTATTAAGCATTTTATGAATTTGTATATAAACTCGAAATTAATTAATAATAAACCAGAATAAACTTAATCACCAAACGTGTAGTTTCTAATTCTCCGTTTAATTAAACCCCACCAGCGGTAATTTAATTAGACAAATACGTTAATCAAGCAAACGCTTAGCCTTACAACCTAAGCACAGTATTTGCTGGAATAACAGAATAAGTCACCATTAGAAAATATAATAGCGAATTCACGATCTAAAAAATAAAATCCGGCCAAAAAAAAAATGAATTGAATTTGAGAACGTATAGAAATAATCAGTTTGATTTTTCGGCATTTTTTATAGACAAATATCTCCCCATAATTTTGACTGAAGGCCCAAAGAGTTATACCAATACACCACTCTGCAAAAATGAGAACCCTCCATGAGTTCTTTCTATTGGTAGTTGGGTTTCGTACTGAAAAGTATGGTCTACTCATCAGGCAGCTACGACCAAACTACAAAAAATTCCACTCTGGCCACATACATTAAGTATCTGGCCAGAACGTACTGACATATCGAATTATTATTCACTACATTAAATATAAAAACCCATGGAGAAACCTCACTTGTGTGTGTATTATGCCCACACGTATATTTATTAAGAATTTAATTTGTCTGTCTGTAATCAGTTTGATTTTTCAGTGGTACATTGGTATAACTCTTTGGTTGCAGAGTGGTACATTGGTATAACTCTTTGGGCCTTCAGCCAAAATTACGGGGAGAGGGGAAGATATTTCTACTTTTTTTTCAGTAGGTATATTATGAGCGATTGGCCTCTGTATTTTTCTGATTTACCAAATCGAAAATATTGGGATTGCCATGTACAATTAATATATTTGTCTATAAAAAATGCCGAAAAATCAAACTGATTACAGACAGACAAACTAAATTCTTAATAAATATAGAAATAATAATACTCACTGTTTAAATAAATTAATGATAATGAATCACACTAAATAAAATAGCTTACATTTTAACTAGATGTACTAGGTATATTAGGTATAATAATTGACCTTTTTAAAGATTTAAATTTTTGATAAAATGACACACACACACACACACACACCCCGCGTGGAGTTGCTGGATCTCCCACAGGGCACGTCCCTAGGTGGCGGATAGGGGAATGCGCTCACCGGCTTGCCGGTGGGTAGGTGGGAAATAAAATACCACTCGCGGACCAAAACTAGCACGTTGACGAGTCGTATGTTCACCAGGAGGTGCGGATTAAAAAGGGGGATTAAAAATCCAGAAGCGTCAGCATCTGTTCTCCAGGAGGAGCGGCTGTTATAGATGTTCTGGCAGTAGGCAAAAAATGCTAGGGGTGGTTCCCCGAAAATAAAACTAAAATGTCAAGCGAGAAGGAGAAAAATGATACGGTGCAGGGGCCCGGAACCCCAGTACCGGCGGCTTTGCGGAGTGACCAAGCGGGCTCCCAGTCGCCTAAATCCAGTGACTGCAACGTTCCAGCAGTGGAGAGCTTGGCTGCCGGAGCAGTAAATGTTACAAGCCCCTTTACCCCAATGGCGAACTTGGTTGGCGTAAAAGGAAAAGGTACAAGCCGAAGTAAGGGAGAGGCATGGGATCCATTCAAAAAGAGTTTCAGGATGCAGCGTTCCCCAACAAAGGATTCGATGTTAGGCGAGACTCATCGACAGAGGGTTCAATCGCTATCCGACCTTAGACCAGGCTCCTTAGACGTGGATGATAAGAATATGGAAGGCGGGAAAGACGAGATAGTGATTAGCGAGAGATCATAAGCGTTGGGAAAAAATATTGAAAGCTTGCAAGATTACGTGAAGGATCGACATAATGTCCATCAAGAGATCAAGCGTATGCTGCGCGAAATCAAGTCTTTCTACATCGGCCTGGATTCGGGGATTCACGAATACATGGCCAAGATGAGAAGTGCAGAGAAGCAGTTCAGAAGAGGGGAGATTAATAAACTCACGCATGAAATAAGTGCAAGTCAAACGGATGGGTTAGCGACCCAGCTAGTAGGGACGGGATTAAGTTCGGACAACCAATCAATGACCCCGAAGCGAAGAAGAGAGTAAGAGGATGGGACGCCAGGGCCTACTGACAAGAAGAAAAGGAAGAGTGAGAATAAGAGGAAAACTTCGGAAGAGATAAATCCAACAGCGAATAATTATATTGACTGTGAAGCCAAGAGCCAGAGCCAAAAGCCAAATGGGAAAATGTCACAAGAAAAAGGAGAGTCAGGGGTAAGCGCCGTAGGAAAATTAGGCCGGAGTCGTTGGTCGTCGGAAAATGCGGGGACCTCTTGTACGCGGATATACTCCGCAGAAATGCTATTTGAACTGAGTAAAGACAAGCAACTGGTGAGCGATGAATATTGGAAGATGATAAAAAAAGCGCTAGGTGACCTAGCTGATCTGCAAAATAACTGAGCAGATCGTGCCTAAAAGATGCTACAGATGCCATGAATACGGACACCTGGCGATCGGGGGCAAAAACGATAATATATCGAAGCTCTGCTGGAGATGTGGTGAGGAAGGCCACATAGCAAAGACCTGCGCTAAGGAGAAGAGATGCTTGCTATGCAAAGATGATAACGGTCAACCAAAGAAACACATCACGGGGAGTTTCCGATGCCTAGCATTCAAGAATGCTCTAAACCCAACACGAAGATGAAGGTGGTACAAATTAACCTTAATCACTGCGAAGTTGCCCAAGATCTTTTGGGGCAAATCATTTTGGAGATACAAGCGGACGTAGCTATACTTTCAGAACCGTTCAAAACACAGTCAAGCAGCGCATGGACCGCAGATAGAACGGGCAATGTGGCAGTATGGGTGTGTGGGAGGTACCCTTTCCAAGAAATACAAGAGAGAAAAGAGGAAGGTTACGTGTTCGCCAAGATAAATGGGGTGAACATCTATAGTTGTTACGCTCCTCCAAGCCTTTCACCCATCCAGTACGGGATTCTAGTGGATAAGGTTACAGCGGAGGCAAGGGGACGCGATTCGGTGGTTATAGCTGGAGATTTCATTGCGTGGGCCGTTGAATGGGGAAGCAAACGCACAAATGCTAGGGGAAGCTTATTGTTCGAGGCACTTACACCTTTGGATATCGTATTGGCTAATAAGGGCGGTTCCAGTACCTTCCGAAAGAATGGTCATGAGTCGATAATCGACGTCACATTCGCCAGCAGAACATTACTGAAAGATATTAAGTGGAATGTCAGCGAAAGGTACACAGGTAGCGATCACCAAGCACTGCTGTATGAAATCAGGGGACAGACAGGATCTCCAACAAACCTAAGAGTACATGAAGCAAGGGGATGGTCAGCAAAAACTTGTAACGAAACCGCGAGATTTCGTTATCAGATCATAGTGACAGGGGTCTGGTGCGGTATCCTTAGCCGGCTAAAACTCAGGGTTGGCGTGGGGGTTTCCAGACATGTACACTATGCTTGAATAATCGCATATAAAAAAAAACTCAAAAGAAACTAGAAAACCTGAACGACGACTGCCACATCTCCAGGAGCTAAGAAAATTATCAGCCGGGTGCAGGCGTTCGGAATGACAGCTCCGCCGCGCCAAATCCCCGCACGTTCTGCCCCGAAGGCCCCCTTATCATCGGCCCGCCTACCGGAATTGCCTTTCCGGTCACGGCGGTCACCGATGCCTTGGGTAATATGGAAGGACGCCTTCGTGACAGACAACGCGACGACTCCACGCGGCGAACGCCGTCACTCCTAAGAAACGCCTAACACATGTGTCGTGCCGCCTCCCATAACAGCCTGTTATGGGAGAACGAACGGCACGACCTGAAGATTATGGAAGAACCGACTCAGCACAAAAGAACCCTACCCCGAAAATCCCTCAAAACCCACTCGCTTCACTCTACTCACTCATACTAATGACAATTCGTAGTTACTAAGAAAGGAGAAAAAACTCGACAAAGAAGAGTATGTAAATGGAGTCTGATGATGTGAGCAAGAGAGAAAGAAAAGAAAATGTTCCGACACGATAGCACTGTCTAAAATAATTACGATTCTTAACTGACACCGAGGGGCAACGTGATTGCAAAATTGGTAAGGCTGAAAAAGAACGTTATATAATGGAACGATATAATCAAACGAGAAAACAAAAAAATAAGAAAAAAATATATAACGAAAAAAAAAACCAGAGAAAACACGCGTTAATCAGCCAAGGCCGATTTGCATGAAAAAAAAAAATTAATGACAAAATTAAAGTGTTTTTTGGTTTTGCTTTTTTCTTTTCCTTTTTTTTTTTTTTCAATGAGAAATAAACACAATACCTTTAGAGTCAAAACCAGGACGACCCTCTCCCTTTGTTAGTTGGTGAGTTGCTCCCACGACGCAGGTACCCTCTCTAAAACTCCGTCCACCCCGTTTGATTGACAGGGTTGCTGCGACAGAAAACTCTCGATCACGAAGGACCCGCCCAGTTGGCAAGGTTATCGTAGACTTTAAGCGGTCACCAGGATAACACGGTACAACAAAATTAAAATACCGTTTGACCCAGCGGAATATCACCACCCGGAAAGAAATGGTCAAGGAATTCACTGGTGTGTTATTTCGGATTATGATGTAATTTATTTATTTTTCTCTTCTCTTTTTTTTTTTTATCACTGGTGTGTTCGCAAAAAAAAAAATTCAATATATTAGCTGAGTAAAATAAAACGCAACGAAACGGTTCTATATTAGGTAATTAATTAAACACATTTTTTTATTTAAGGCTTTAAATTAACATAATTTTTATATACATTATTATAGTTTGTTTTTTTTTTTTTTAATTCTTATGTCCCATAACAATTTATACACTAATAGTAAATTAGACGATCACAATTTATTTTTTTTCCTTGTGTTCACCGTCTACCAAATAAAATAAAAAAAAAATGAAACGCTTGACTCCAAGCAAAAAAAAAGAAAACCACACTTGTTTCAAAAGTTAATTAAATATATCGTTTTCAAAAAAAAACTTTTCCATAAAATACAAAAAAAAAGAATGAAAATTATTTGGATAGCACGCTATCAAAATTGAAAACTGACTGTCCCTTTTTTTTTTTTTTAAACAACTCAAACGAGACTTCTTCACTTTAAAAAACACAACTAGACTGATTTTTCCTCGTTTCAATCTTTCTTTCTTTTTACGTCTTTTTTTTTTCTCAATAATCCGAAATTATTATTATTATTCTCCCCCACGAATTTCATTCACCCTCACAATGATGCAATCACGCTACCCAACAGCACCAATACATGGCCCACAAAGTAAAACAAGCGAATAATCTCTTCAAAGCAGATGGTCAAAATCACCTGATTTTTCTTTGCACCAATGATGATGTATTACGATAGATTGTACCAATCAGCATTTAACATTTAATCATCATCCGCTCAGTTGATAACAATACTCGTTGACTTTCCCAACTCATACAACTAATAAGCCAAGACCAGTTCACAATCGGTGTTAGTCGATGAGGAGAAACATAAAATCAATAATAATGCGGGGTAATGTAAAGCAATAATGAATCAAAATTGTTCATATAAAATACCAAAGAGATGACGCACCGATCCATTCATGATCAGCAATCCAACAGACATCATCAATGATGCGCGACACACAAGGTGCGCAACAAACGTGGGGACGTCCCACATCCGAGATGAGTCTCAAAAGCCGGGCCTAATTTAAACAGATATGAAGTAAAATGAGTGAGCAGAGTGAAACCAGAAAACTACGGCAGCAATAGCATAGGAGAAAAGAAAACACCTCATGCACGAATATCCTTCATATGAAAGGTACCCATTGGATTCCCATTCAAGTCCCTCAAACGATATGCAACATTACCGACTTTAGCGTCAATTATGGCCGCTTTGTATTTGGCAGCTAATTTAGCTGAGAATTTATTAACAGCATCACTTAGGGCAAAATTTCTTACAAACACCGGTTGTCCTATCTTAAAATATCTATGCTGGCTTCTGAGATTGTAATACTGCGCAGCCTTAAGATGACCGACTTTTAGGTAATGTATAATTTTATCCCTAATTATATTCAATCTGTCTGGCTTAGCCATCACCTGAATTTCATTTGGGTCAGAGTCGCAAAGTAGTTTCCGAACTGCGTAGTCCGAACCGTGCAGAGACATATGCTGGCCGAACACGAGGTAGTGAGGGGAATAATGCAGAGTATCATGTATGAAACATAATGATCAGACATTGGGACAAACATTTGCAAATGCAAATGTTTATCCCAATCGCCATGGTCATGATCGGTAACATACGCTCTAAGGCTGGACAGTAATGTACGATTGACTCGCTCAGAGGCGTTACTCTGAGGAGAGTAGACTGGGGTTCGCACGTGACGAATTCCGTACCTCACCAATAATTCTTTAAACAGATTTGAGGTAAACTGTTTCCCATTGTCGGACGTAACAATCTCCGGAACCGAAAACATCAGAAATATCTCATTCTCCAGAAAAGTACATAGCAACGCAGCTGATGCCTGCCGTAGAGGTTTTATCAGGATAAATTTGGAAAAATGATCAAGAACTATACAGATGTAAGAATTTCCTCGTTTGGAACGTGGATATGACCCAAGAAAATCTATGAACAATTTTTGGAAGGGACGACAAGACATCACCGGAGCTCCCATTGCTGGTCTCGTACTGTAATTCACAGCCTTGTTCATTTTGCACTTGGAACAGGCAGCAATATATTGTTTTACTTGAACTGCCATTTGGGGCCAATAGAACTGTCGTTGCAATCGTTCAAGTGTTTTGCCTCCTCCTAAGTGCGCTGAACTGGGAGGAACGTGAGCCTGTTTAATCAGATTTATTGTTAGTGCTTCAGGCACCACCAGTTTAAATTTAGGAATATCGGTGTCCAAATACCTCGTACCGTACGAAGGAGCGATTAGGAGTTTATCATCATGAATCTTCATATTGTGCTCACAATCGCTCAACTGTTTTACTCTATCCATTCGAGCTAAATACTCGGGATCTCGAAACGAAGGAGAATTAAGGTCGATATGCAAGACATCATCAGATGGGGATATGCTGTCGAGATGAACCAGCTTAGATAAATCCTCTACTACTACAGAAGACAAACGATCTTTAGATCGAACATCAGAGTGATCAAGGTCCTCACCTACGGAATCGTTACCACCAAGAGGTGTTTCTTCACTGAAGGCTCGAGATAATTCATCCGGTACTATGTTTATAGACCCCTTTCGATAGCCGATCTGAAAGTCGAAAGCTTCAAACTCCACCGGGCGAGTCTACCAGATAAGTCCTTCTGGAACATCAGCCACCGCAAACTAGCATGATCCGTATAGATAGTGAACGGATAACCCTCGATATAAGGCCTGAATTTTTTTACGCTTAGCACCGCTGCATAGCACTCCAGCTCCGTTACTGAATAATTCCGCTGAGCAGAATTTAATTTCTGAGAGATGTATTCCAAGGGATGTTTTCCTCCCTCGGAATCCATTTGAAACAGAACACTGCCCACTCCAACAGAACTGGCGTCACACTGAATAAAGAATGGCTTGCTGTAATGAGGATTAGCCAGGACCGGAGAAGACGATAAGGCGAGTTTTCGTTGATTAAAAGATTTCTCCGCGGCAACGGACCATTTGCACTTGGCAGATTTACCAGTGAGGTCAGAAAGAGGAGCAGCTAAGGAAGCGAAATTTTGGATAAACCTTCGGTACCATCCGCACATGCCCAGGAAGCTACGTATTTGCTTAGTAGTTTTAGGTGTTGGGAAGTTCATTATTGCCTGACATTTTTCTGGATTTGTACGAAGGCACCCATTTCCCACCACATAGCCGAGATAATTGACCTCCCGCAGGACAAATTTGCTTTTAGCAATATTGATGGTCAAACCAGCTTTAGTTAGCAACTGAGCCACCTGTCTTAATAGATAGAAATGTTCCTCCAACGTCGCTGAGGTGACAAGCAGATCATCCAGGTAAACGAAAATACGATTATGCAAATTATAAGGAATTACCCGGTGCATAAGGCGACATAATGTTTGCGGGGCGTTACATAACCCGAATGGCATGACCGTAAAGTGGTACAAGGGCCGTCCTGGTACCGTGAACGCCGTCTTATCTCTAGACTGAGGGTCCAACGGAATCTGCCAAAAGGCATCCTTAAGGTCAATGGCCGAAATAAATTGGGTTTCGTTCAAACGACCCAACAATCCAGAGATAAGAGGCAAAGGGTATGCGTCTTTGACGGTCACCTTGTTCACCTCACGGGCATCCAAACAGAGTCGTACTTTGCCATTCGCCTTCTGCACTAAGGTAACAGGCGAACACCACGAACTCTGACTCTCCTCGATCACATTCAGTGACAACATTCGGTCCAGCTCATCGTACATCATCTTCTGGCGGACTGGAGACACTGCATAAAATCATTGTTTAATGGGACGGGCTTCGCCAACGTCAATTATGTGTGACAGAAGTGTCGTTTTTCCCAGCCCCAATTTAGTGCTAGATGGAAATAGCTCTATAATTTTATTTAAACTGTTACGTTTTTCAGAAGAGAGTACATGAAATTTTGGAGAATCAGAAGTGTCGGGAAATTCTTTAGTGAAACTTAACGAAGACAATTTAGGTGTGATACCAAAGCGATTCCAGAAATCGATTCCCAGATACAAAGGTTGTTCAAGAGAAGGAAGTATGTATAACGACATGAGGTGAGATTGAGCATTAAAGTGGACCATAGCATTGATAAACCCAAACACCCGCTGTGGTTGGCCACAGGCGGTATTTATTTGTGAAGGAAAATGGTGAAATTTAAAGCCTCTATCAGACAAGAATTTTTCTGACCCTCTACCTAACACACTCACGCTAGCTCCACTATCGAGAAGGCCCCTATAAGACATATTTCCAATTTGTACCTCGGCATAAGGCCGAACATCCTCGGCTTCTGAAGGTAATAAGGAGGAAACGATATGAGATCGCATGAAAGCACGTCTCGCCCAGTATTTTTTTGAACGCAGAAGGCGTCGATTTAAACGAGCTCTAGCTGGTATCAGGCAATTATTAACTGCCCACAATGGCAAATCTGTAGTCGATTCTAAATCTGATTGCGATGGATAATCTGTTACACTAGTCTGAGATGATGAATGACAATAAGTTGGGTTCGCTTGAGAATTGTCAGCTGGCGCCGCAGATTCAATGGTATTAAGAGAATTTAAATTAAAAGATTAATCGGAATGTAAAACTAAAGGACTAGATGTTTGAAATTATCTTTTTATATGGTTACTAGTAGTGTGTGTGTCTAAGCATTCTCCTTCCTGGAAGTTGGTAAAATTTTCTGAGGCAGCTCCGAATCCGTGTTGCGTGCTGCATCTTCGCGCATAGGCCTGGGAGAAGACATCCTCGGTGACCCTTGGTTCCCAGATCTCCATTGGCCCCTGGACAAGTTTACCGCACATCGCTGACATCTCGGTGTAACCGTACCTTTCAATTCACATCGGTAACAAAAGATACCGTTCGGTGGCACAGGACAATCCATAAACGTGTGCCCTATATCTGAGCAATTATAGCAAATAACGAGATTATTGGCCTTATATCTGTCTTAATATCCCTCGCAAGTGGGTTTAAACGAACTTGGGGTTTGTTCAGATTATTTGTCATGGGGTGCAAGGCAGACACCGCGTCATAAGTTCCTGCCTCCTGGATAATAACGCCATTTGGAGTCTCCACAGCGGAATAAGATAAACCGTCAGGTACGTACATCTCATTAATGCTGCGTCGATTAAATGCCACACTTTCGGGTGGACTACGGAATCGCTTGAAGGTATCCTCCCACGCGGTACAATTCTTGATCAAATCTTGGATGGTAGCGAAACGTTGATCTGTTAAATGATATTGGAGTGCGGGCTTCATGTTTGACATCAATAGCTGAATGAATTCCTCATCTCGATATGGTGATCGACACTGCAGCGTTAGTCCCCAAAGGTGATGATAGAATTCCAAAAAACTTTCATTATTCTGTTGTTTCCGAGCTTCTATGGTTCTACGAATCTCAAAATCTGTTCGGCGGTCTTTAAATCTTTCTATAAAGTCATTTTTTAAAGAAGACCAAGATGCCCGAGGATTGTGTCGACGATATATCCAATACCATTGGAGAGCCACGTCTTTGAGTACCGTGCTTATCTCAAACAATAGTAGTTCGTCTGGTAAATTCATTGAAACAGCCACCGTTTCTAGTTGGAAAAAGAACAATTCCACGGTTATTCCAGAGGGAGATCCGCTGTAGAAAATCCCGCTACGTGCTAGTTGCCTTCCTGGGATTTGCGCATGAGACGGCGCGAAACCCATATTTACCCTTTGATGGTGATGTGGTTGGTCTAATTCCTGGCGATTGATGGGGCTATTATGTGGAGGATTTGTCCGTGGATTCCAAGCAGGGTGATTACTGCTATTAGAAGGTATTGTCGACTGACACGGCACATTTATGATATTTGTTGGAAAATTGGGTGGTATGTGGTTAGGTGTCATTGAGGATGTATGACCTGTATCCTGTAGGCGTACATGCGATACCGGCACGGTAGACATTGATAGGGGTGGTGATGTCCCAGCAGGAGCTAAAACCGATGAGGAAGTATGAATGGCTGGCTTCGGAAAATAATCTTGATCTGGCTCAACAGATTGACTTGCTCCGACAAATGCTTCAATTGGGTCATCATGTGGTTTAACAACGAATGATGGTCCTCCGGGATAATCGTGCTAGGAGATTGAACATTGGTGGTTGTATCTATTGATTCTCCAGGCGTTGTTCGTTTCCTCTCAAATTGTTGATCGATTGGTTGAACTTCCAATGATGTGGCCGATCTCATAAGATTTATATTTGTTCCGACAGTAGATTCGATACTCTTTGGGAGGTCCTGAGTTAAATTTGTTTGGCCTCCCAATATTTCTTCGGAAGCAAAATTAATTTCCACTTTCTCGGCTGTGTCGATGGATTTATTTAAGTCGTCAGAATTTTGCAGGAAACCGTCTAATGGATCGAATAACTTCATGCACGATCGCAACAACCGCTGGCTCGCCTCATGATACGTAGGAGAAAGAGAGACACGTTCCAAACGTCCTCGTACATGTAGCAACCGATACCAAATTTGTTGGGCCTTATTGACCTGCTCTGCTTCTGAAAGGATTGATTTTAGGGCGGAGATGTCACTCTGTAGGCTTGATAGTTTAGCACGACAACCTTCAATTTCACCATTTGGGTTTCTGCTTGCTCTTCCATGCATTCGATGTGGGATACCAACAGTATTCGCCGTTTCCGCTTCAATTTGTTGTTGAAGAACGACTAAAACATCGTCAGCACCAGTCAATATACTTCGTATCTCACATTCCACCTCGATCTCGTCAGGTTTTAAAGCCGAAACTAACATTTTATTATCGCACATTACGCGGTACCAAAGATTACTGGCAATTATAAAGTTATAACCGAAAACTTAAACCGATTGATTGAACTGATACGAAATAGTAAACGTAAAAAGATTAACGTATTGGCTAAGGGAAAAATCCAACAGGATAAGTTTAACAAAACTATATATTGAAATTGAATATTAACGTAGAGAAAATTTATATAAACAGGAAATATTCGTGAGACTTCCTTTTTTTTTTTTTTTTTTTTTTTAAATAAGAATAACAAAAACGTGTATATTACCCGAATACCAAAAGAAATAAAGAAATGTGCATTGTGGTGGTAAAATTAATTTAACATAAACATTCGACGTATTAATTAAGTGTAATTTAAAAATATTCGCGGACCACATACAACATTGTAAATTGTTTGGCTGCTTCAATAGAAATTCTTGTGTTCTATTTTAATTACAAAAATATCGTGATTAGTTCAAATGTTTTGGAAAAATTACTTTATATATTATGCGTGTTCGTCAGTTGATTAAAATTATCTTCGAAATTACGAATATTCCAGCTGTTTTATAACACATATTATCCGACAGCAAATTAAAACTTTTTCTGAAGTTTAATTTTCTTTTAGAAATTATCTAACATTGTTCTCTAAGCTTCTGAGTTTCTGAAGCATTGGAATTCCTGAATCCTTCCGATGTTTGATTCTTTTGTTAGGTGCTTGTGATCAAAAATGTTTAAATTAATTTTCAAAAAGCGTTTCTGATGTCAGTTGGAATAGTACATTCAGATTATTATCAAAATGTTGTCTAGGCAACGCCAGTTTTTGACTGTAATTCATCATAAATGTAAAAAGTATGACAAGAATAACCTTCAGCTTGCTTAACAATATTTTTTATGTAACGAACCGAGTATATTTTGTCAAAATATCTACGATGTTCATAAGACACAAAGATGATGTAAGGGAAATGAATCAAACACAAAATATTGTCAAAAAAAAAAAAAAAAACTTTCGCCAAGTTGATTTTTTCTTCCTTTTCTTGGGTTTTACTTTTCTTCTCTTTTGTTTCGCGAGACAATTTATCTTGCTTAAATAGAAAATATTTTTTCCGGAAATGGGAGTGGTTTACTTATAATAAATATCATGTACAGCAAAATTTGTTATATGGATTCGGTAAGAAGATTAATTACGTTCAGATTACTATTTTTTTTTTTTTTTTTTGGTCCAGGATTACCAATTCATGAATATATCTCTAGGTCATATTTTGTATAATGTAATTTACATCAGATTTAAAAAAATAAAACGTCTCCCTTCTCTTAATATCGCTGAAGTGAAGTCAAATTGATTTATTGTCGCTATGTTGAAGATATCACACTGTATATAGTATGAAGTACTGTGCATCTAGTTTCATTCATATTTATGTATATTTAAAGTGAGAAGCTGCCATCCGCAATCAAATTCACAATGATAATATTTTATAATAAAAAAGAAAAGCAAAATCCCATAAAGTAGAACAAAAAATTGTAAAATCCATTGAGAAAATATCTTCAAGTAAAATTAAAGCTCGCACAAGTAAGAAAACAAAAAACCGTACAGAAAAAAAATTGATGACATTTTATTTGAGATTCGATTTGCCAGCAATACAAAAACAAAATAACGAGGAAAAGAAAACATTTAAATTCGATATACAAAAAAAAAAAAAAAAAATCACAAACTGGAAAATTCAATTATTGCTTAAATGTTCCTTCTCCATTCAGTTCTCATCATTATCATCATGATTTTTGATTGTTCTTCTCGCTCGATATAAATATAGAATGTAGTGTGAGGTGATGACGGCTGCGGTGCTGATTTATTTCTATTCAGATTTTAAGCTGTCTTAAATCACAAATGGATAATGTACCCTCTGGAGGTTTTTTTTCTTTTCTTGTTCTATGTGATATCTAACTTGTGTCACAAATCAAAACAAAAAATGGTTATTCTTTCCAAGTGTTTTTCATCTCTCGATACATTGAAATAATATTTTCTGTTATTGTTCATCAAAAGATATCAAAAAAAAATGCTGAACAGGCAAATACACATTGGTATTTTATGCGAACGTAAAAAAATTCATTTAATTTACTTCATTAATTACATCATAAACAGAAAATCAATATACGTAAATAAATTAACGTTCAAACCAAATATTAAAACAACTAAACTAAATATATAAATTAACTAATCAAACAATAATAAATAATTTTAATTAGTTATTCACTTTGTTTTTGGTATTGATTTTTTTTCGATTTTGTGCCTTATTTTTGTTCTACCCAAATTTAATTTACGATAAATTAAATTATCCAGCTTCATCCTGTCTATGTCACGTTTTTTGATTGTTTTGCTTCGTTTTGCGCAAAATTAAGTACAATAATTTGGTAATTTGGCGAACTGCGGATTTCTGTGGATTTACATGTTTTGGTCTCGGTTTTAAACTCGGTCGGATGTAGTCTTGTGGGCCTTCTTTTTATTTCAATATGGGTCTGATAAATGCCTTGTGGCGTTTTATTCTTTCTCTTTAATATGAAAACGCCACCTTAGGTTTAACAATTACCATGCCAATTTTCTTTTACACTTATATACATTCAAAAATCTCGAATAGGATTAGTGGTATCGGCCTCGGCAGAGTATCGATTTATTCTTGCAGAGGTTTAAATTAAAGTGAAACCTGTTTACGATCTAACAAGACCAAAAACAATGTACAACATGGCTTCTGATGGTAGTATTTGGCCACTGCAGTGTGCCATTAAACCGTTTATTAATGTAAGACGTCAAAAGAAATTTCCTGCCACAGCATCATTGCAGTAATGAACTTATTACTAGTGAATTGTAAAAGTCATGTACTTTATTCTAGTTTCTAGATTTTTTTAAATTGATTTTTAATACTTTTTTGTATTTTAGGTTTTCACACTTCTATCGGCATATACACAATACCTCTAACGAAAACTTGATAGATGGTTCATGTGCAAAGATTGGATTTCTTAATGCTCGCAGTCTATTTTTCCATATTGATCAAATTCGAATTTTTGTTAATATTAATAACACTGATCTTTTTTGCGTGGCGGAATCCTGGCTTACGTGTAAATGGCTATAATATACGGTACGACAGAACACACAAAAATGGTGGTGGGGTCTGTATATACTACAGAAAATGTTACAAATTCAAGAGAATTCATTCAGGTACATATGGTAAAACTGAAGTTATAATGGGTGAAATGAGACTTCCTTCCATGACAATTCTAATAGTAGTTTGTTACAATCCCCCACCTGCTATAAAAACTAACCTGGATGATATCCAGAAAATACTTGTTAAACATCCTTATTGCAGCAGCACCAACCTGGAACAAAATATTTATTCGTTTTAGAAATAAGTTTAATACATAAAAATTTAAATACTTATCTAATTAGCCAACCACGTATAATTTTGTTATATTTCTTCACTGTTTACATTTTGAAATGTCAAAATATTGACACATAGGCAATTTAATTGTGCCTCGTTTATACTGGATTTTTGCTATGTTTTCCATGATATAAAATAACAAATACTGATAATACTGATAATACTACCATCTGCGCAAACATGCAGTCCACTGCCCCGGGTATTATTCATGGTCCTTCGAGCCGGATCCAACGCCATTTTGATGAGTCAAGCAAATTAAAATATAAGTAGTTCATATTTTAGAAATAATTATTAAGAAATAATTACCGTTAACTCGAAAGAAATATATTTTTCTAATCGTTCGATTAATCGTGAGTGTATTATGTGATAAAGTTAGTGTAGTTAGTAAAAGAAAAACTGCAAGGGATAAAGTTAAGTGTAATTGGTAGCCATATTGAATAGTTAAATTTATATTTAGCGCGAGTCGTGTTGTATTAATATCACCTAAATATTTAGTAAATCGCTCGAATAATTGAAGATAATCGTTGTACACGTCGCTAAATTTACCATGGCTACACGCTACACCAATCGAAATATTGAATCGACAAAGGTCGAATATTAAAAGCAGTTTCACCAAAATGAGAACATATGTACATATCAAATTTATCAGCGAATACTGCCAAATTGGATGAGATCCGCGTACGAATTAAATATATCGAGCAGTTATTCCGTGATTTCGTAGACATAGAGGAAAAGATGTTTGCCATTAATAGGGAAGATCAACCACAGCATGATACTGTTGAGGAAGGTTATTATGAATTATTGGCCGCATTGAACGAATTGGAGCGTAATTTGTCCATTACAGTGGGGTCAATTGATACTTCATTGAACGAGACAAGTGGAGTACATCGAAATATAGTACTAGAGGTGAAGCTGCCTGGGCTGCGAGTGCCGAAATTTAACGGTGATTATACGGAGTGGCAGACATTTTATCAGCTATTTACCACCACCATTCATAATGGTGTTCAAATTTACATCCCGTTCAGAAATATCAATTTTTGGTGAATTCTCTCGGTGAGGAGCCTGCACGTTTGATACGTCATATGGACATAACGGAAACTAATTACATTTTAGCTTTAAATAAGTTAAAGGAAAGGTACGACCGCAAGCGACACGTGGTAAATAAATTTATTCAAATGTTTCTGAATCAACCCGTCATTTTCAAATCAACCGCACAAAATCTAAGAAAAATGTATGCTGTTTCGGATGAAGTTGTGCGTGCGCTGCAAGGCTTGGGAAATGAAGCGAATGAACGAGATGTTTGGTTGCTGTATATATTAGCTACGAAGTTGGACGATGTTACCCGTACATTATGGATGCAGCATTCTGTAGAAATTGATTTTCCGAGCTTAGAGTCGTTCTTGAAATTTATTACCAATCGGGCTGATGCACTCGAATATCAGTGTAAATCAGACGAGAAGCCCAAGAATTCAAACACAATTGTCAACGTGAAGCCGCATAAGAAAGCGCTTACAACTATGGTACCCAGCTGTCCCATATGTAACACGAGTGATCACCCGATTTATAAATGCCAGAAATTTGGAGAATTGTCAGTAGAGAAACGCCGTGAATTTATTCGAAATGAAAAAAGATGTTTCAATTGTTTTAGTCGTGGACATTCAGGATCGTGTGGGTAGATGGCAGGTATGCAGAGTATTACTAGACTCGGGGGCTGAAGTTTCCTTCATCACTGAGGAATGTGTCCAGAGGCTGGGACTATCACGACGCGAAGCTAAGATAACCATACATGGGAGAGCACATTAATGTGTTGGTCAAACGAGAGGTATAACGCAGTTTGCATTAAAACAGTATTTCTCTTCAGACTTCGAGGCTAACATAAATACATACGTAACACGCAGCATAACTAGTACCAGATCACCTTCAGCGTTAGATGCGTCCGCACTGAAAATAATAGATGGAGAGAGGATAGCTGATCCAAGCCCACCAACTGTTACACAAATTGATGTATTAATCGGGATTGACCATTTTTGGTCGCTTTTGTCTAAAAGTCAATTAAGGATAAGTAACAAAATTGTAGCACAAAATAGCAAATTAGGATGGATAATGGCCGGAACTTTTAGAACTGATTAAGGGACGTCAGTTATGACACTGAGCTGTGATACAAGCATCGACAAAGCGTTGACCAAATTTTGGGAAACCGAAGAATTTGAGAATCGCGGTAAGTTGCTCGAGCATAACTTTTGAGAGGAGCATTTTGCTCAAAACTATTCACGTCATGAAACGGGCCGTTTTATAGTAAAATTACCATTTAAAGAAGAACACAAATTACTGGGAAATTCTGATGAAATCGCGAAAGGCAGGCTGTTCTCTATGGAAAGGAAGTTCAAAAGAAATTATGCACTGAAGAAAATGAGATCGCCATAGCACAATTAATCACAGCGAAGACAAAGGTTGCCCCGGCTAATACGGTATCTGTAGCTCGGTTAGAGCTTTGTGGCGCCTTATTGTTAACACGACTAATGGAACAAATAGGCGAAATTTTGAAAGTCCCGACAGAAAATATGGTAGCATGGACCGACTCTAGTATAGTCCTCGATTGGTTGTCGGATGCTCCTCAAAGATGGAAAACACGTCGCAAACCGTACAGAATTGAATCCAGCCGATTGCGCAACCCGTGGGTTATCTCCTAGAGAATTACAACAATTTGAGTTGTGGTGGAATGGACCAAATTATTTGTTGTGTGCAAAAAAGCAATGGCCTAGAATAGATCGCCATATCATCAGAAACCAAGTGAAAGCGCGAAAATGTCTAGCCATCCGTTCATTTAAGCAAGATAGTGAAACAGATTTTATCTACGAACTGCAGGAAAGATATTCCAGTTTTATTAAAATCATCGTGGTACTTTCTTACATTTACCGTTTCGTGAATATCTTAACTAAGAGAAGGCATAAAACTGAATATAGACTAACTAGGGAAGAAATATTCCAAACTACCATAAGGGTTTATCGCGCGATTCAGTCAAAGCATTATGAGGTAGAGTTATATAAGTTGCAATTTGGACAGCCAATTCTACGAGAAAGCAAATTGGTCCATTTATAGATGAGGATGGCGTGTTACAAGTAGGAGGTCGAATTGCCAACGCACCAATTCCTTATGATCAAGGTCATCCGATAGTTTTACCAAACCACGATCCAATAGTCACAAAATTAATAGTGGTCCTCGTTTCTATTACACCTATTACGCAAGAAGTATTGGATCGTGGGTATTCGAAGCACAATTAGGGGTATTTTTCGTAGGTGTATGCAATGCTTAAAACAAAATCCTAAGTTAGCCAGTCAAAAGATGGGAATGTTAAGTAAGGAACGGGTTCAATTAGTGAAACCATTTCTACGTGCCGGTGTTGACTTTACCGGGCCAACACGAGATCTGTTTTCTGATGGCCAAACATCGAAGCATCGATCGAAAATACCGTCAAAACTTGCGAAATTTGCCAAAGATATCAAAATCTAAATCCAGCTGACTTCAAAGATGCACGGTGGCCGAAGAGTGACAGAGTGTGGTATCGAATTCATGCCGATTTTTTCCATTTTGGGGGAAGAACTTTGTTGCTGATAATTGATTCGACATCAAAGTGGATCGAAGTAAATATAGTGAATGGGACAACAACTGCTGACATTATCGTTAAACTTCAGCTTATATTTTCAATATTTGGTGTTCCGTGCGAGCTGGTAAGGGATAACGGGCCACCATTCATTTCATCCGATTTCATCAAATTTTGTCAATGTAATGGCCTATCACCATTGAAAAGTCCAGTATACGTACCTCGAGCTAACGGGTTGGTTGAGCGAGCCGTGCAGACGATAAAGAAGAGTCTCCAAAAGTTATTAGGGAAGGAGAAAACATCATCAATAGACGAGTTGCAGCGAGCAGTTATCGTAACACCCCAAGTACGACAAATGCCGAAACACCATCAAGTTTTCTGCTAAAGTTCGACCCGAGAACACGCTTAACGCAGTTAATGCCGGCTTTTGGAGCAACGCCAGTAAAAGGTATACCCTATTCAATTAATATTAATCCTTCTACGCCATTCGCAGAAAACGAACATGTGTATATTCGTTTAAATGCAACATATAACTGGGAGCCCGGTGTCATCCTCAAAGTTTTGGGTCCACGTCGATATGTAGTTAAGGCTAGAAAGCAGATACGTATTCTTCACCAAACTCAGATTAGGTCTAGGGGATTCGAGGTTCATAAATCGGAACAACCGGTTCCAATATCTCCACCTGCAGATATTACATCTCCTGTTAGGAAACCAATTGAACTGAGCAACCAGCTGACAACTTCTAAGGAGATGGAAGTTACCAAACATCTTGAAACCAGTATTTTACCGCCAAGCACATATCAAGAACAACCTGCGGATTCACCATTAAGACGATCGACGCGGGACAGAAAGATGCCTGATCGATTTCAATATTAACTTCAAATTAAAGTTAAAAGTAAAATTCTAATAAATAATCAGTTTAACTCGAATCTTGAATTATTCACTAGTGTTTCATTTACATATATTATAACTTATTTTATGAGTGGTTATACTCTATTCATGACAACTGTGTCCGGTAAAACAAGTATTGAGTGGCCAATCTGCAGCTCCTTGGTTTAATTTTCTAATTGCTCATAGAATGTTACTTCGGGATCAGGCCTTTGCTAAATTTCAGAAAACTTCCGATATCAAGTACCGCAAAATATATCATCATAAGCTAACTATGGCAAGAATTTGGCGAAATATCAATACGATTGGAATAGGGAAAAGTAGGTCTGATATTTTAAATGAACATGGACCCTGCTGTAGTGAATTCTTATTTTTGTAACATACCTAACAAATCGGTTGTCTTTCCTCTTCCAGATTTTAATGCTACAAGTAGTTTCACTTCTAATTTGTTTTCAGTTAGCTGTGTAATGGAATTAGATATTTTGAAAAGTATTTGCAGCATAAAATCTAACGCAGCTGATCATGATGCAATCAATCTAAATTTGTTAAAGAAGATATTACCTTTTGTTATATCACCATTAACATAATTAATAAATAATTGCATCATGCGATCTGCATTTCTTGATATATGCAAAACAAATTTAGTGATTACGGTTAAAAAGAAACAACATAATGACTCGCTGGATAATCTTGGACCAATCAGTATGGTATCGGTATTATCTAAAGTTTTCGAGATTCTAATTCGTGATCAAATTAACGACCATATAAACAAATATAAATGTTTAACACAGTTTCAATCAGGTTTCCGTAACAATCGTAGTACAAGCACCGTCCTTCTTCAAGTTATTGATGATATTGCATATCATCTTGATCGAAGCAAACTGCGCTTAAGCTTATATATAGTTATTTATCGGACTGATAGATGTCAGATCCGCAACGTATTCCTTCTGGTGTCTTTCAGGGAACTATCCTTGGGCCATTATTATTCTCCCTATTTATCAATGATCTACCGCAGGTTTTAAAATATTCGAAATGTCATTTGTATGCAGATGATTGCCAAATTCACCTCGGGGGCGTTAAGGATAATATCTCTGAAACCTTTAATAAAATTAATATTTATTTATCCAATATATTAGATTGGTCTATATCTAATAGAGTCTCATTGAATATTTCAAAGACGCAGGCAATCTTCATTTCTAAGCGTGATTTTTTAGTCATCCCAGATATCTACATTGATAATAAAATAATCCCATTTCAAAATCGCGTTAATAATCTAGGCACTTGTGGGATTCCCAGATTATCAAGGTTTGTAGTAAAATCAACTCTACATTATATGAATTGAAACTCCATAAGAACATTTGTCCTAAAACCGTCAGGAGTTTGCTTGCTAAAACGTTGGTAATCCCCCATGTGTTGTATTGTGAATTTCTTCACATGAGCTGCGATTGTAACTCAAGCGAAATTTTTCAAGTAACTGTGAACAACATAGCCAGATACGTTAATAGATTGAGAAAATGTGATTATATCTCTGCCAAGGTTAGAGAATTGTTTGGTTGCACAATCCACAATGTCTCAATTTTTTTATTATAGATCATTATTACTCCTCTATAAAATTATCAATAACCAAGTTCCTGTTTATTTATACAATAAAATAAAAATTGGTTTAGCTCGAAGTAGCCATATAATACTGAAAGTTAACCGTTCTAATGTTTACAATAACTCGCATTATTTACTATGTTTACAAGTTGGAATCAGGTTCCGGTGGAGATTATAAGTGTTAAAACTTTTGCTAGATTTAAAGTTTTATTATTTGAATTTGTTAAGAATAAATTGTAAATTTTTTTCTTTTTTTTTTGTATTCAATATGTATGTGTGTGGGATAGAAAAGCGATGCTTTATCAAGGATTGATTGATAAATAAATAAATAAATAAATAAAAATTTGTAGCAGATCGGCGAGAAAACCGAATGAAATAAGATTCTAGGTCATTTTATCAACAAATTTTTGAACCACTTGGTAACATCTCACAAGGCTCACTAAGCCAGCCGTGAATTGGACGTCTTTTTTTTGCTGTGAAAAAATTATCTGACTTTTAAACCAATTTTCCAATTAAGCTAAACAATATTTATAAATATTTACTGTACGCAAAAGTGTCTGAAAATTTTTTTACTTGTGCTGGTGAATGAAATAATCATTAGATGTGCAGGGATTAAAAAACCTGTGTTTGATGCCATTTCGATAATTCGAGTTTTTCTTGGCGATGTGGTGCGTTTATGGATGTTTATAAAATTCTCAAGGAAAAGAATGAGTACATGAGGAATTCTATTGACGCTATATGACTGTCATTGTTCTTGCTAAATAAAACATCAGCCGCTATTAATTATAACGTGGAAAGTTTATTAAAACCAAGACCATCACAACATCCGTCTTCTGCAAAATTAAAAAAAAGCAACAATCTAATATGGAATTTGCTTCACCAATACCTACAAGATCTAAGAGAAATGATAATAATACCATAACAACGGCTACACCTGCTCAAACGTTAGGCAAAAATATACCGGTGTGAAGTTTTCCACAGAATTTAGAAGTGTAGCTACACAAATTAACAGATTTCAAAAATGTAGCTACACAATTTAGCAAATAGTGTAGTTGTACACAAAAAAATGTAACAGGATAAGTTTATATTTATTTTCATGCAGAAAAAAATTAAACCGAGTATAAAATTTAAAATTATTTTTAATGGACTATAGACATCAGCTGACTAATAAAATAAAAAATAAATTTCACTTAGTAAAATAAATAAATTAAAAGTAATGGTAAGTGGTCACTTTTGGCCAGTTACAAGAAATCCTAGAGATGTCTAAGCAAATCTGAGTACGCCATATTATTGCTTGCTTTTAGTAGAATATATGGGCCATGAATCATTTTAACGCGACCCTCAAGGGGTGAGATATCGCATTTCCACACTTTTATTTTATACAAATAAAGTGTAGCGGTCACTTGTTGGCCAGTTACAAGAAATCCTAGAGATGTCTAAGTAAATCTGAATATGCCAAATTATTGCTTGCTTTTTGTGGAATATATGGGCCATGAGTCATTTTAACGCAACCCTCAAGGAGTGAGATATCGCAATTCCACACTTTTATTTTATACAAATAAAGTGTAGCGGTCACTTGTTGGCCAGTTACAAGAAATCCTAGAGATGTCTAAGTAAATCTGAGTATGCCATATTATTGTTTACTTCTAGTAGAATATATGGGCCATGAATCATTTTAACGCGACCCTCAAGGAGTGAGATATCGCATTTCCACATTTTTAATTTTATAGTCAATATAGTGAAATGGCCATTTGTTTGCTAATTTTTTTTTTCGCTTTAGTATGTATATAAAGGAATTTTTTTTACATTTTGTTTTAATACTTTGTCATACTTTGTACTGTTCATTTCATGTTATTTTCAGATTTCGTTTCGAGTTTCTTTGCTAAATAAAAAGTTTTTTTCAAAACTACTGACCACTGCTTTCTACCGGACTTTCTTAAAAACGTGTTTACATATTTATTTAAAATTATTGCTTTTTTTACTTATTGACCTTGGCTTGCTTTCTGGATTTCTATTGTACTGGTTCTAGTTAGTTGAATATTAAAATTTTCGTTACTTGTAACAGCTAATAGATATTGCAAATATTGCTGTTTTTTGCAGTTACATTAATTTATTCTGTTTGATTCTTGGATATTTTTTCTATATTCCATAGTTGCACATTTGTTTTAACAAAATGTTAAAATATAATTATAAAAAGAAAAAAATTTTGTCTCTGCTGCAGCACAGAAAACTGCTTTAGAAGAATTAGTTTTAGAAGGTGCAATTTTGACTAGTTCTGATTGTTTGCAAATGAAAAGTATTTGTAAAAAATTAGGCGTTCAAAATTCATTAAAAAATCGTTTAAATATTTGTTTAATTTGGCGACAAAAATTGAACAAAATGGTTGTGAGTAGCAATATTTATTATAATCAAAACGTGAACACCGCTGGACCGATTCAAATGAATGATGAGTCAACTGTTTCAGTTAAAAATCATGAATACAAATTTTATGTGGATGATGATATTAATTTGGGGAAAAAAACGTTCGGCCACCAAGAAGGTTTACCCCCTAATTTACCTAATTTTTCTAAACAATTTTTATTAAATCACAAAATAAAGATAACATCATCATTTTCCGGTCTCAGCAGAGAAGATGTGCGAAATAAAATTACCGAGTATTTAATTGAGATTAGAAACCCTTGTGTGATTTCGTTTAAATCAATGAGGCTATCGTCATTAAAAAACCCACAAAATATGGTTGTTTATGGAAAGTGCAAACTAATTCCAGAAACAAAATATAAATTTATAGTTAGGCAAAATGCATGGCTTGAAATTTATTCAAATGGGCAAAGATGTGTAAGTCATAATGGAGGAAAGAAAGTGTACAACCAAATTAGGGGAAATAAACGAGAAAATATGAAAAACCAATTGAAATTAACATCATGTCATAATTTTTCGCTTGATCTAGCAAAAGACACTGATCTTAGTCTTTTTAAACTTGGTAACACACAATCGTTTGTTCCTTCTACAATTATTCGGAAAATAAAATCAGAGCAATTGAAAAAGGATGATCTTGTCCGTGATTGCGATATAATCGATATATGTCAAATGAACATGACTGAACCAAAAAAAAAAAAAATACATCCATGAGTTGTCACCTGATCCTTTAAAAGTAGTTCTGCTAAGGCATTCTACTTTAGAGCTACTTAAAAAATATCCAGTAAATGGAATTTATTTTGATGCAACCGGTAAAGTCGCCAAACATCCTGTTTGTCATCCCTATCACAGCTACAAGCGCATACTTTACTATGCATGTGTTAATAAATTAATAAATAATGTTGGTACTTTTATTTGTTGTGCCCACTTTGTAAATATTATATCGTCGCAATTAAAAGAAAAGTGGCCAAACGCTAACAGAGTAACAAAAAATTTTATTTTAGATGTATTTTGTGGCATACTAAATTGTAAGTCTTTGGAACATATTGACAAATTATTTGAACTTTACTGCATAATTTGCTGCACAAAATTCTCAAATCAACATGTTTCAGACATGTTTTCTCTTGAAAATTTAAAAAAAATAATAATTCAATTATATAATAACAAGAGTGAGAATTATAGTACTGACCCATCGGAATCAGCAGCATGGAGATTAAATCAACGAACAACATTCTTTAAAAAATCTGCGTTTAGCTGTAGTCCGTATTATATACGGTTTAATCATATTTTTATCGAGACTATGAACTCAATTAACGATCAGTCTACTAATACCGACGAATCAAATTTAAACATCTATTATAATGTTGAATTTGTTAACTTTACATTAAAAAAATATATGGCTTTTTTACCTTTGTGGGGAGTGTGTTTTGCTAGGAAGATGGGCATATCTGGAAGACTATCGAATGCAAACGCTGAGAGTTGGTTTTCGATAGTGAAGAATCATTACACGAACCATCAATCTTTACGCTTAGGTAGGTTTATTAGTATTTTTAAGGATAAAACGGAGAAATTAACAAAATTAATTGAAATTAGAAAAATTTCTGAAGCAACTTATAATGAAAATGCAGTTCAACCGGGTATACATGGTATATTAGACGACCCTGATAATGAGCATCATGAAGAAACGTGGAATAAAAAACTGAAAATTCTCGACTCTCCCAAGCATTTTGGTAAAAGAGTATTACGACGTTTGGCACAGAGTAATTGTCAGCCTACAGAGAAATCTAAATCTATCAAATATTCAGGTGATCGTGAAGATGTGCATATATTAAAAAATGGATATTCTTTTGTTGAAAATAGCGAAGTAATAAGTGTAATTAATACTTGCGCTATTGATGCAACCACGCAAACATTTTTATGTTTATTTACTGATTCAGAGTATTTTAAAGGATTATGTCACACATCTGTTATTGTAAATTCATTTTTTAAATTTGTATCTGAAATAAATACATTTCCTGATAACTCACTTCTTTATAGAGAAAGATCCCGCCTAATGCTAGAAATTTATTCGAAAAGTACAGCACTAGTTCGTACCAACAACTATACAAAATTAGACGCAACTTGTTGTATTTCTTTTATTTTGGAGAACGTTTTACCACGACCTTTAACAGAAATTCGTAGTTGTTTACAAACAAAACATTCAGATATATTAAGAGAAACATTTTACCTCCCTTTCGAAGATGTTTTTAAATTCAATCAACAAACATTAAGCAATATTCAAAATGCTATTGACTTTAAACATACTGTTTGCCCACAATGTCAAGATATCAGGAAAATAGATTATTTTACCAACTATGGCATAGCTGTTGCAGATGTACAGTCAACTAATAACAATTACTCGATCAGAATAAATGAAATTAGTAACAAAATTATATTGTCCAGCCAAGAGTTTTATTTAAAAGGAATAATTCATTACGAAAAGTCTAAAAATAAAAATGTGGCAAGCCATTTTCGATCCTATATAAAACGAAAAAATAATATTTGGGAGCAACATGATGACCTTTTAGCATTTCCAATGGAAATTAATCCTAACACAAAAATAAATCCTGCGATACTAATTTTCTCAAAATATTAGTTGCTTTTTTAAACAATGAGTTTTAACCCTAAAGAGCCCAATAGAGGCTATTAGTCCTTATATGAAATTTAATTTCCAATAATTATTAATTTAACCAAATGAATTAAGTTTATTTTGAAAATTTTTTTTGTATAAAATAAAAGTGTGGAAATGTGATATCTCACCCCTTGAGGGTCGCGTTAAAATGATTCATGGCCCATATATTCTACTAAAAGCAAACAATAATATGGCATACTCAGATTTACTTAGACATCTCTAGGATTTCTTGTAACTGGCCAACAAGTGACCATTACACTTTATTTGTATAAAATAAAAGTGTGGAAATGTGATATCTCACCCCATGAGGGTCGCGTTAAAATGATTCATGGCCCATATATTCTACTAAAAGCAAGCAATAATATGGCATACTCAGATTTGCTTAGACATCTCTGGGATTTCTTGTAACTGGCCAAAAGTGACCAATATACATACCATTACTTTTAATTTATTTATTTTACTAAGTGAAATTTATTTTTTATTTTATTAGTCAGCTGATGTCTATAGTCCATTAAAAATAATTTTAAATTTTATACTCGGTTTAATTTTTTTCTGCATGAAAATAAATATAAACTTATCCTGTTACATTTTTTTGTGTACAACTACACTATTTGCTAAATTGTGTAGCTACATTTTTGGAATCTGTTAATTTGTGTAGCTACACTTCTGAATTCTGTGGAAAACTTCACACCGGTAAAAATATAGCATCGCCCAAAATTATTATTGATAGTGGTGAATTGATCTCTACTCTACGTACTGTTTAGCCACTACGGTGGATTTTTATTTCTCGACTAAGCAAGGACGTTACTGCATACATCGGCATGGCCTCCTTGAGCTTTGATTAAAGAATTTTTAAATTCACGTCGAAAATTAATGAATAATAATTTTTTAGTCCCACGCTCAGCTCTAATGGAGTGAATTTGGAAGTTGAAGACATCAATAATAATAGTTTTTATAATGCAAATATTGTGAAAATGATTAAACCTAATTAAATTTTTGACAAAATAATTTAATAAAACATGTTAGAAGTGGTAACGTTATGAACTATGAAATTCTAAAAAAAAAATTTCATTTTGTGTTGGTGCTAGAAAGAACAAAACACAACACACATAAATAAACAAAACCAATTAAATTTATTTTATCAAAACTAGAATAGTGAGTGATCAGAAACAAGAAATAATTGAATTCAAATTAAACTATAAAGTTTGAAAAAAATATAATATACAAAAAAACTAATTAAAAAATATTAAATCATGAAGTTCATTCTATTGAAATAGTCATCCATGTTTTATAACGTATTCTAAAAAAAAAAAACAGAATAATCATAATTTATAGTCCAAATACAATTAAAAAATTAAAATGGATATATAAAAATTAGTGAAATGCGTGCAGAACAAAAAGCTATTAGTGATAACAAACAAGTGCTTCACGATATAGGCGCCAAGCAATTGGATTTATCCAAACAGTACAAATTGCTAAATTCCAAAGTGAATGTGCTCCAACAAGAAAAAATTGACTCAAACGTGATTCTTGCAAATGTACCAGACCAACGCACGCGACTATATCAAATTGATAATAAACGTTGCCCAATTTCTTGAAGTTCGATTAGTGGAAAGTTATTTTTCAATGCAAAAACTAAACTATAAAATAAACCAAACCTCTGGCCAAAATAAAACAAATAAAGTAAATTTGTTGGTCAAATTTCAAAATTATAAAACAAAATCTGAGTTGTTTATAAAAATTAAATCAAACCCTTTAATTCTTTCACATTTGGTGTTTAAGACAACTCAATTGCATATTACTGATGATATAATATATTTACGTCATCATTTAACTCATGAAAATTTTAACTTAATGAGAGCAGCAAGAAGACTAAAAAAGAGTTGTATTCTAAAATGCGTTTGGTATCAAAATTGTAGTGTATTATATCATAAAAATTCAAATACCAAAATCAATAAAATTTCGTCATTATCCAAATAATATTAACAATTCAACAGTCAAAAAACAATACATCTGAGTCAATACCAACTCCAGAAATCAACCGTATACTTCGACCTAGAAACAATGATTAATGAAGAATTAAAGTCTAATTTAAATGGCACATGTTTTACAAATTTGAATGATTTTTCTTGTCATGCTAAAGATTTAAACATTTTATACTTTAATATTCGTAGTTTAAGAAATAAGCTTTCTGAATTATCTATTTTAATTAAATCATTTGAGTCAGTTATACATATTATAGTTTTGTCAGAGATTTGGCTTTTCCCCGATAAAAGTAAGCATTATAACATTGATGGATATAAATCTTTTCATTTATGTAGGAATTCTAATCGTTCAGGCGAAGTAAGTATATTCTTATTAAATGATTTATCCGGAAATATTATGTTGAGCGAAAATTTTGAAAATACTAGTTTTCTATAGATTAACTTACTGAAATTTAATTTCAAAAGTTGTGCTGTTTATAAAAATAATAAATGAAGTTTGAATAACTTTAAAAATTATTTAGATAATACAATTTATAAATTCTCTGACTGTATTCTTTTAAGGGATTTTAATTTTAATGTATTGCCGAATAAACACATTGATCCAACATTAGTTGATAAATATTTAACTACATACATTAAATTCTAATGGATTTTTTTTACTAAATAAAATTGAAAGTGGTTTCGTTACTAGAACATCTCTAACTGAACTTAATAATAGATTATGTGATAACAGACCTTAGTAAATTAAAATATAAAATGGTAATTAGTGAAACAGCTTTGTCTGATCATCAAATGATTATTGTTAGTGTAAGCAAAATTTATGAACAGTCTAATCCAGTTTTAATTAACAAGCATATCCTCGACTACGACAGCATAGTGATAAATGGAAGGTAATTAACACAAGTGAAAACTTCTACGATCTCATACAACTCATTAACAACATTATTATTTCCAATAGAAAAGTTATTTCCGTTCGTAATAACAACAAATATCGTAAAAGTTGGATGAATCCATCCAAAATATCGTTTAAAAGTTATCGCAATAAAGTTGCAAATTCAATTAAATATTTTATAAAATTATACTATGATAAAAAATTTGAAGCAAATATGCAAAATGCAGTTAAAACATGGAACACCATATGCGAAGTAGTCTTTAATGAAAGTAAAATTGTACATAATAACATTACATTGGCTATAGATTCTGTTGAAACTGATAATTCCTTATTAGTAAGTAATAATTTGAATAATTATTTTGTTAACATTTGTGCTAATTTAGTAGAAACACTTCCGATAACCGACTCATTTGTAACCAACTTGACTTATGCTGTAAATGAATCTTTCAAATTGGAACCTACCTACCACTAATTTCCTCAGCAGCATCCTCCGCTTGATATAGAACATTTATTTGGAAATCAGGTTACCTTGTTTTTAAGAGGGCTAATTGTGCAAGAAAAATATGCTACGCAATTGTATTTCATGTCGTACATGAGCGAAACAATGGCCAAGAAAACAAATAATAAATAAACTGTAATCATTTTTAATTTCGAAATCAGTGGACTTCTTTTTAATTTCAATTAAACACAGTCCCACTGCCATGGTACTGACCCATCTGTCATAAAATGCTCTGTTTGGACATTTCTGGTTTCCATAGCGGCCAACGACACATCATAGCTACCCTGTTTAGATATTTGTGTTAAAATTGCGGCATTCTTTCTCCAATCAGCGGGCACAGTTTGGCTTCTATCTGAATTGTCATGCTCCACAAGTTTTTTCAGGCTATACTTTTTTTTGGTGAAGCAACTTTTTCTCATCTTCCATGAGACAAAAATTGTGTAAACACACTGTGGCTTGCACAATTTCGTCGGCTGTGTCCACTGAAGTTTCCAAACATGACCTTAATATCCTCCATCTAGCAGTGTATATGCCAAAAGTATTTTCAATTACCAGTCTGGCTCTCGAATATCTATAATTGAATATGGTTTTCTCATATTCCAATTTTCCACTAGATTTACCAGGATTAAGTGTCATTAGTCACGATTTTAATCCAAAGGCCTCGTCACCAGCCCGAAAATAGTGTAAGATTGGGCCCCATTCAAAAATTTCGGCATCCTGAGGCACGTTCATGGTGGAATTTGCAAACATTTTTCCCATTTTGGAGTTTTCCCATTTTGACTCTCCATCACTCTGGCGCCCTTGAGCACCTATATCGATTACCACAAAACGATACCGGTAATCACATATTGCCATGAGAATTATTGAAAAATAATTCTTATAATTGTAAAATTCCGAACCGGAATCATGTGGTGCCTATAATAAAATATTTATAAATATTGTATTAGAATGTCCATATTGTACAAAAAATTAGTTCGTCAAAATAACTTATAATAATTCGGATGTGTTTTCCATCGACTGATCCAATGCAGTTTGGCAGATTCCAGCCACATTTTCGTAAATCACTATAGCGAGAGCGGCTACACTCACATTTTACACGTATTCGGCATCGACGACCATAATTTTAATTGTTGTTGAATAGTCTAATCACAAAAAACACACTTTCAAATTTAAAATGACAAAAACACGAGAACTGTTAAAATTATTTACTAATACTAGTAATATTCATACACAAAAAAATTTATTTTGCGAATATTCGCAATCGGCTCATGTGAGAACCTAAAGTTATTTGAATTGAATTCAATGCTTGAACACCATGAAATTGATGATGAATGCTTAATGCTGATTTATGTTGAAGATATCGAAATGTATTGAAATCTGTATAATGCTTGAAAGCGATGAAATTGTTGAAAACTGTTTGTTGAATTGTATCGTTGAATGTCTATTTTGAGGAATGCTCGATTTAAAATTATGAAGGTAAAGATGAAATGTTAATAAAGTTGAGTTTAAAAATGTATTTGAAGGTTTTTGAAAAACATATGCAAAATATGGTACGATAATATAACGGTACTCCTATCTGCTTCGTTGTTTTGTACTGTAATGGACGACAATGGAATAATTTGGAAAACTGGAGATTTGTTTTTTTTATAAAATCCGCTCAAATATACAGTGCTGGTAAAAAAAAATTGAATTTATTGCAAATTGGAGTCTTTTTTTGCTAAAATTACAAAACTTTTGAAAGCAATTGGTTTATTGTTTCATTTTAAATACATGTATGACGTAATTTTTTGAAAAAAAAAATTGACCTGCAATTTAGGGGCAAAACACCGAAAAATGCCAAAATATTCAAAATACGTTTGATTGGAGTTAAAGTAATGTAATAAATTAAACAATTATTTTTTTTTTTTTTGTTTTTTATTGATTTATAGAAGTTCAATCTTTAATATTAATATTTTGTTGGACCGCCTTTTGCTTTTATTACAGCGATACACCTCCGATTCATTGAATTTGATAAAATTTTCAAAGTCGCAGGAGATATGGATTCCCAAATCATCATCAACAAACTTTTTAAAGCTTCAATCGATTCTGGGCGCTTCCTTGCTACTTCTAGCTTCATTATAGACCAAATATTTTCAATTGGATTTAAGTCTGGACTGTACGGGGGCCAGCTCAACACATCGATACTTTTTTCCTCGAAGCACTTTTTTACCTTTAAATGAAGAGATAAGAAAAAAAAAAAAGGTTTTAACAAATTATTTATGTTTATCTGAAAGCCAGTTTGTCTATCTACAATTCAAAATTAATAACTCACAATTATGGCGGTATGGCACGAAGCGTTGTCCTGTTGAAAAATAAATTTGCAAGTCTCGCCAAAAAGCTTTAACGCAGAAGGCTCAAATTCGTTCTGAAGGACCTGCAGATAAACAGCTGCTGTAACGCTGGAACTAAGGAAGCACAATCGACCGGTTTCATTTCCAGAAAAGCATCCCCAGACCATAACTCCTTCATTTTTCGGTGGAAGTCTTAAAAGACATTCGTTGATAAGTCTCTCGCCAGGTTTTCTCCTTACGAGAATTCTTTCATCTACAACATGCAGCTTGAATTTTGATTCATCGAAAAAAATCACATCATTCCACATCTCTGGAGTCCAATTAACATGCTCCTGGGCCCATAGCAAACGTTTTTTTTTCACTAGTAATGTGAACTCAGGCTTCTGGACTGGTTTAAGTGCTCTCAAACCAGATTTAACAAGTCTTTTTCTCACTAAGCCGGCTGAAATTTTTTTTCTCGTTGCTCGCCCAAGATCCTGTCTTATGTCCGATTAAGTTTTAAAACGGTTCCGACGACTTTGTTATAGTATAAAACAATCTTCCACTGGCGTTGTCTTTCTGGGCCTTCCAGAGCCTTTCTTTCTTTGTGTACCGCCCATCTCTCGATTTTTTTAAATATTCCACGCGACAGTACTTTTAGGAATGTATAATCTTTCACCTATTTCACGCGTGGTTAAATTTTCTCGCGCCAAAATCAACATATTGCTTTTACACTGGTCACTAACTTTTCCCATTTTTTTAACTAAAATTGCACTTTATTCTATATTTGTCTAGGATCACTTACAGAATAACTTAATCTTACAAAATATACACTATTTATACTCAAAAAATAAATTACAGGCAATAAAACATCTGCACCCTAATGACGGCCAAGAACGGTAGGCGTAAAAAAAATAATTGCTTGCCCAATTTTTTTGCACATCAGTTGCGGGGTTGTACCGGTGTAATAAAAGCAAAAGGCGGTCCAACAAAATATTAATATGAAAGATTAAACTTCTGTAAATCAATAAAAGACAAACAAAAAAATAAAAAATAAGTGTTTAATTTATTATATTACTTTAACTCCAATCAACGTATTTTGAATATTTTGGCATTTTTCGGTGTTTTGCCCCTAAATTGCAGGTCAATTTTTTTTCAAAAAATTACGTCATACATGTATTTAAAATGAAACAATAAACCAATTACTTTCAAAAGTTTTGTAATTTTAGCAAAAAAAGACTCTAATTTGCAATAAATTTCTTTGCCCAATTTTTTTTTACCAGCACCGTATGTGTATGTACATCTGAATATGTATATTAATGTATTACTGTATTATATATTACTAGTAATTACCCGTCAAAACTGACGGAAGTTTCTGAAAACTCAATATATAGTAGTTCACATATTTATTTGCTTTTTATACCCCTTACTTCCCCTTCCTAAAAGATCGTAACATATTTCAAAACCCCTCCCTGTCCTAGGCGTAACATAAAAGTATTCACATTTTTAAATTATTTTAATCACGTGAAAGTGAATTTTGCAATTAAGAAAACGGGCTATCAATGATATGATCTATGTTCACTCCTCCCTATCTTTACCAAATCGTAACAAATCATGAAGCCACCCCCATGAAGCGTTACGTAATATGGCCCCATAGCCTGAAAAGTAAAATGTTTTTTTTTCCTAAAATAATACGAAATAAGACAATTTAATATTAATTCAATAATTCTTTTATCACAACGTTTCTTGTAAATGTACAGTTATTATTTATTATTGCGCCTTGGTATGAGAAATTGTTGATCAGCACTCTAAGGTTTTCATGATTTCGTACTCGCGTTAAAGCTACATAAAGCTGGCCATGAGCAAAAACAGGTTCTGGTAAAAACACCCTAACCTTATCGAATCATTGTCCCTGAGCCTTGTTAATCGTCATTGCAAAAGCCAAAATGATGGGAAATTGTCGTCGCTTCATTTGAAATCCTAAGCTGCTCTCGCTTGGTTCCAAGTCGCTTCGGGGGATGCAAACTTCCGCTCCCTTATTGCTGCCTGCGATTATTTCCGCCTTGATACAATTCCTGAACAGCTTTTTCACGATCAATCGAGTTCCATTCAGAAGTCCCTTCTTTGGATCCAAATTCCTTAGCAACATGATGAACGCACCAACTTTCAATTTCAGTGAATGAGGAGGCATGCCAGAAGAGGTCTGAGAATTCAAAAATCCGACTGGAAAATCGATTGCATCGTTCGGGTCGTCGGAGATCATTGAGTCAATGCTCAGGAAGGTTGTTGCATCTCCCGGTAAAAGATCGAGAATGGCATTGTTGAGCTTTGTGACATGAACAGTTTTTGGACTGAGAATGATCTTGTTGGCGACATCGGCGATTTCATCAGCAGTTGTTGTTCGAATTTCAACTCCAAAAATTGATCGAATGATGTTTTCACGCTCTATCATTTCCTCAGGAATTTCGACTAAATCGGGATCGGCTTCTTCCAGATCATCTCGCAATCTGCCATCGCCCAATTGCAAAACCCATTCGTTGAACTCTCGTTGTTCAAATGCTCGCATGTTGGTGATGAGAGTTCGCTGCTTCACATGCCGCCACAAAAGAGAATTTTTCACGCACATTTCGATGATATCAGCATTTTTTCCTCTGGGAACAACATTTGAGGTTTATTGGAAGTCACCGCCAAGGATGAGAAGCTTGCCACCGAAAGGACGAATATTATTCATGATTCCTCGCAGAAGCAGATCACTCACTCGAAGAGAATGCGAAGAAAGCATTGAAGCCTCATCGATAATGAGCATTGCAGCTTCTCGTAATTTAATGGATTCCTGCGAGGGGATTTTCATGGATGACACCGATGTTTCGTTAGCAGAAAGCGGGATTTTGAAACCACTGTGGGCAGTTCTACCACCAACTAATAAATCCGCTGCAATTCCTGTCGTGGCGAAAGCATGAACAACTTTACTCTAGCCTCTTACATAACTCATCAAAGTGTTGTAAAGGTAAGTTTTTCCCGAACCGCCAGGACCGTCGAGGAAGAAAAATCTCGACTCAGCCATTGAATCATCAATTACAGCAGCAATCTATTCGAAAATGGCACGCTGCATTGGGTTAAGGGTGGCGATCAAGTTTATGGTCATTTGAGCTTGCTCTTTGACATCGAAAACATTGTAACGGCCAGCATCGCTTGACGTTTCAAGGGTTTAAGACCCCTGTGGGAATAGAATTGTGGCCAGTGAAGAAAAAAAAAAAAAAAAACAAGTTATTGTAAAGGGGAAAACCAACTGGATGGTCCCGTTCAAAAATTGTAGAAAAAAAAATTAAGAATCATTTTTGTGATGGGGGGGCTAAGTATTGTTATCAAATTTTATTGATGGGTATAAAAAAGATGAACATTTTAAAATTTTTTTTAGTCTGTTTAAAAATTTTTGGATGACCTTATCGAAGAGGATAATAATCCAACAATAAGTTATAAAATTAAAAGATTTAAAATTAATTTTTTTTTTGGTTTTGCTACCAGATTGATCAGTTGATTATTAAAGAAAAAAATAATAAAAATCAAATCAGTTTGTTTAGCTTTAATTAAGTTTTTTTTCTCTAAGTTTGTGGCTTATACGGCAAAGTTTCCGTATATTGTGGTAGTTTAATTTTCTAAAAATAATTAAAAATATGGTTGGACTTGAGACCATGATTAGAAAAACAAAAATGTTTGAAACTCTATCATCGGGCGATAACTGTGTTATGCATCCGTTGTAATTTAATATCTATAATTTTGGATTGTAAAACTATTCAAAAACAATAAAAAAGTGAATGAATTCAATAACGAATACCAATAATTTATATAAAAAGTAATATCTAATTCATGTTTAATAATCAGTAGTTAAGTTAAGTGATTTTGTTGGGGTGTAAAATAATACATTCGAAAATAAATTAAAATGTCGGAATTTGTCCACATATGAAACAACAAAAAGTTTCCTAAATCTATCTTATCTAAATGAAATGTTATATTATTAGTTCAAATTTAAATACCTAAACGTAAAATAAACTTTAATAAAAATATTAAACTAAATTACAAATATAAAAAAAAAAAAAAATATATAATTTAAAACTATAAAGTGCGTCAAACCCGTAAAACGGTCTCATCAGAAAATAAACCAATACATGGGATCACCTGATTTTATTACTGTGTAAATAAGTAAAAACAACCGCTATAAAAATTCATAAACAAAATTATTTTTGGGAAAAGTGTGTTGTAATAAAATCATATGTACTTAACTTAGTGAAAATCCAAAGTATATTTAGTGGAAAATAAATTAACAAACAATAAGTGAAATTCAATAAAAATAAATTAGATTATAGTTTTATATAGACTTCGTAGTGATAAAACTAAAATCACATGTACTTAATTTAGTGAAAATTCAAAGTAGATTTAGTGAAAAATAAATTAACAAACAATAAGTGAAATTAAATAAAAATAACTCAGATCATAGTTTTATGTATAAACTTTGTAGTGATAAAACTCTATGATTAAATACAAAAGACATTGAGCCTACTGGATTATTGGCAGCAAGCTCGTATCAAATTAAGATAAGATTTTTATAATACCTTTTTATGTTTTATTATATTATACATATTATTATTATTATTAATAGTTTTAAGTACATACATTTTCTTAGATTTACTATGATGAGGGTAAATAGTTAAATTTATAGCAATTCATTTTTTTTGTCAATACCTTTTTAGTTTATATTTGCTATTTTCCTCTCATCTTTATATTACACATGACGTCATTAGGTTAAGTTAATTTCTTTAAAGTTTATTCATTCATGATTTTATTGCTTTCTTTGTTTTTTTTTGTAATGCAATAAATTAGTTAAAAGAAAATTATCTTTCTCCTCTTTTTCAAATTTTTTTTATGAGTTTCCTATTTTTTTTTAGTTTTTTTTATGGTTTTTCGGTTCATTCTAGTTCTTTTCGTAAAGTGTTGCTTTTCAGCATGAGACGCTAACCGAGCGTATTAAGATGAATTGGTAAGTGTATTCGCAGGCATATGGTGAGTTGATCCTGTCTTGTTTCCTTTCTAGTTTTTTGTCTCCTTCAGTATTCCTTTTTTTTTTCTTTGTCCTCACGGTCTTACAAGATTCCCTGATGCTTTGAAAACCCCACCCCAATCCACTGAGCTCTAGCCGGCTACATATGACCGTTCAAAGCCTCTCCGGGAATAAAATAATTTCTGTTAACTGGCCGATATTAACAGTCGGTCATGTTACAACATGTTCGACGTTTTGAATCGGGCCCGGTTCAGGAAGGCGAAAATCTGTGCATTTCATGCCATTCATGCGCAAAATAACCTCAATGTCTTGAAGCAGTTTCTTTTCAGCGGTTATGTGATCGAAATACATGATGTAGTCGGCGATTAAATACTCCTTGAATTGCCCGAAAAGCGCAAGAGGATTTTTTGGCGAATTGAAGACACAAATCAAAGCAAATGTTAGGCGAATTTGATGCGGCATGCACACATGACTTGCTTCACTTAAACATAGTTCCCATTCGCTATCATCCTCAACAAGGTTCATGGCTCGTGCTGCATCATTGAAGGTGTCAAAAATCACTGAATCGACGGTCTTAAGATCGGTAAAACTTTGAGCTCCACGAATGTGTTGTAATATCAGTCTCAAATAAAAGCGTTTGCGATCTTTCGGACTGACAGCATACATTCGAGTGATAATCCTATCTCCTCTCTGCTTGCGAACTTTCCAAATGCAAAAAGTTTTGTCAAATACGTAATGCTCAGGAATTTCGGAATACAAATATTGTCGAGCATTCTCGTCTTCGTGCTTGTTAAGCTCAAACCATGCAGTCAGATGTGTGTATCGGTGTTGAGCTCGATCAGCTGCAGCATCTTCTTGGCCGTCTTGAAAATAAACCATTTGTTCGTCAGGAAGATGGATGGCAAGACGATAAATAACATGCAATTGATCGTTCACTAGATTTTCGAGCAGTCGCCAAATTGCTTCAGGAGCACAAACATAACGCGCATCGAGAAATTGCTTAATTTCATCATGAACAATCGGTCCTTGTGCACTTAATTCAACAGAAGCACAATCATATCCTTTGTATATATATTTGAAAATGTACTTGATTGCTTGAACGGTTTGGCAGGATTCGACGTTAATGTGACAATTGAATTTGCGTGTTAAAAATGTGTTGTGTGGAACGACATGACGATTATCAATTTTCCTTTCTCCTATTTGAATCTCAATTCCTTCACGACGACGATAAATGGGAAAACCATTAACTTCGGTTAACGTTTCCTTGCAAAAGGATTTCGGAAATCTTTTTGCACATTCACCTTTTTCCATGCAAGGCGCAAGTGGGTTCTCATTGCCGCAAGGTCCATGTATCATCGAGCGAACAACGATTTCATGCAATATGGGTTCCAGTTGCTGTTCAGGAATCTCAGCGCACACAAATCGATCAATCTTCTTGGCTGTGTGATTTTTGAGTCATTGGCCAGAATGAAGAGCATGTGAGCATGGAGAAGTCCTCTTTTTTGAAACTCAATCGTGTAAACGTATGCAATGACATATCCAAAAACCTTGTTCTTTACTATGTCATCGAGTAGTGCTTTCAACTTAATGCTGAACACTCGAGCAAATCTGGTCTGTCACCGGGCTGTTGTACAGGAAAAAGGTTCTCTCGAATCTCTGGCCAATTGGGATTGCATGTCATAGTAATGAAAAGATCAGGCTTGCCGTACTTTGCCACAATTGCCATAGAGTCGTGATACTTTTCGCGCATGTTGCGAGGGGAACCTTGAAATGAAGATGGCAAGATGACAGATCGACCAACTGTAGTTCCATGACGAATTGGCCACATTATTCAAAACGTTCATTAGACTTCGATATATTGCTCGACTCGTAAGCGTCCCTGCTGATTGCGCACAAAGTTCAAATTGTTGGCTTCAACTTGCATATGAGCATGAACAGCCCACTGCTAAAACAATTTTCCGCCATGGAGAATTGGATTGAAGCGACCGACTCGAATGGCAATTTGTGCAACTTTCCATTGCAGAAGAGTGATTTTAGTTCGCTTTCTCTCGGGACAATGAGCGGTATTCATTTGCATGTTTGGTTGCCAGCCAGCTTCTCCAAAAGGATAGAATAGTACGTATGTCATCGGATCCAAATGTAAACTTAAAATGTTGAGGTTAATGAGAGGTTGTTCATCATTACGTGGGTAAACTCGAAAATCACGTTCAAATGGAGGCAGTCCGTTGGCAGAACGAAAACTCATTCCCACCTCGTTAACTGTTGGAAGATCGTAACGACGTCTATCGTCATTACGATCGCGCCAGAATGCCATGTTCACAACGGGAAGCGTTCGATTGTCGGCTGCCGCTGCTTGTTCTTCCTCCCGCTCAACCTCACCAAGATTTCGGTAGGCTTTCGCATAAATATTTTGCTCTCGAATCATTTCATCCAAAGCGCTGACAATAGTTGCGTTCAATCGCGAATTAGCAGTATGATTCATGCGATATTGATTCGCCATAGCTGAGTCGATAACATATAGCTGAGCATATTGTCGTTGCTCACCTTCAGCTGGATGCATGTGGCCAGTACGATGATAGATCTGACCTGAACGCGAAAAACATAAGGGCCTCGTCCTTGAAACTGATGAATTTGCGCACCCATTGAAGCAAATGCAAGCATAGAGTTGTACGATCAAATGTTATCATGAAAGGCTCGAAAATGTGGGTGATGAGGATTACTGAGAAGCTCATGAAGAAGAAACGGAAATTGTCGCATTTGCTGGCAGCTAGTTTCAAGCAATACAGTTCCTTTGTGGCAACAAAATTTGAAGTTTCCATCCGATGATTTTTCAGCACTAAAATTGAGAGAATGGCAATGTCGACATTCAACATTCATCACACCACAACTGTGAGTGTTTGCAGCCGAATAATGATTCTCCTAAAATTTAAAATATTTAATTAAAATCAATTATGTAACTTAGAATCTTTTAAAAATTTATTACCTACTTTGTTTATTATCATTGACACTTATATTGTTGCCAATTGTTGAAGTTCAAGGTCAACAACCTTCAATTTTGTTTGGATATTTTTATCTTTACCGCAAATCTAAAGGTAGAACAAATTAGGTACAAACTAATTGTTAGCTTCTGTAATTAATTAAATCTAGATTAAATAATTTAGCATACATATGTACAAACTTACCATTTAACTTTATAATTTTAGTCAATCAAATTTATATATTTTTGACACCTTTTTGTTGACATCATTTTGTTAAGCTACTACAATTTTAGTCAGCACAATTATAAACAAAAATGTAATTTATTATACTATAATTAAGGTAAATTGTATTATTGAAATTTATTATACCACAATTAAGGTAGATTGTATTATTGTCAACCATAAAAATAATGTAGAAGAATATAAATATCTATGGTGTAAAATAAAGGGAGACATTACAAGTAAAGCGATTGATCAGTCAACAACAAATAAATTGTGTAAATTAAAAAATTGTTAAAAATTGAAATTTAATAAAATTAAAACTTAAAAAAAGTATTTATTTCAAATAATTAACTTGAATTAAAATTTAAATAAAAAATTCAAATTCATACATCCGCAAAGTTATCAGTGAGCATTAATTTCATTGTCTCGGAAAGTTTCATGATCGAAAATCGAAAATTTCCCAGCGGCTCTCGATCTTCGCATCCGATTTGCATTTTGAGCTCTGCGAATTATGCCTTCTCCCGGCATTTTATTTAAAAGTCGTTGGCGTTTCTGCTCATTATTGCGTTGACGACCTTCTTGCGACTGTCGATTTCTCCACCTTAGTTGTCGTTCACAATTCAAACGCAATTTCCGTCCTTCCGGAGTTTCTCGTTCCATTCTAGTTTAAAAGTTTAAAATTTTGATTTCTCATGTAAAGTAAAATTTAAATAATTTATTCTTTTTCGGGAACATTGACATTTCAAAAGTTTTAATATTGCTTACATTTATTAAGGTCTATATAACAAATCTATTTACACAACGTCTGTGTAAATTCGTTAAAAATTGAGCGAAAGTTTCGCTGTAATTTTTCACACGTTAGTGCAATAATAAAAAACTATCTTTAAATTCAATAAAGTGACACAATTTTAACACTTTATTCACACGTAAAACATAAGAACTAAACAAAACAATTGAAGAAATAAAATAAATTTCAGTTTCTTATTTTTATAAACACACCCGCTACCTATATGAGTATTTGAAACTAATTTTACAATGGTTCCTATGGTCATGATTGCATCGAAAGGGCTCCATGAATTAAAAAAGGCTCACTTAGCTTAAATTTACAGCGGGCCGTATTATACGCGAAATATTGATACAATGAGGTGTTGGTGCATTTAGTTTGTAGTAGTGTTAGTGTGTGGGGTGTATAATTATACATATAGCGTCTCGCCCCACACTGGGTATATTATTTAATAATAAATAAAGAGGATATAGTTTTTAATTTGTTATGTTGTAATGAAATGCCGTTATAAAATGAAAAAAAAAAAAAAAAAAAAATGCAAAACGTTCTTGGTGAGGATCGAACCCGAAAGCTTATTGGAAAAAATTGAATATCGAAAAATAATTTTCGGTACCAGCCTAAATTTACATTACAGTTTTAAAAAATGTATTATTACATATTACATTATAATCATTGTCTTACAATATAAAATTTTATGTTTTTCAATTCGTATTGAAAAAATGAAATACCGTTATAGGCAAAAAAAATATTAAAATTAATAAGTACTTCGATAAGCATCGAACCCGAAACATTTTCTATTCCAAGTTCCTTGTTAAAAAGTCACCACCTATATCACTCGGACTACTCAGTTATAAAATTCAAGCATTTAAATTGGAAATATAAGAAAAGCGTTACGGCCGCACACTGTGAATTATATATTAGTAGATTCATCATTTGTATATCTACATAGATAAAATGATTAATTTTAGAGTTATTGATTGCAAAAAACAAATCTATGAAACTATTTTTTGAAATTGATTTTCTTTCCACTACCAAGACTAACTAGAACTGGCTTGGTAGAGTTTAAAATTTTTATTTATAATAATTATTGTTATAATGTTTTATTGTTATTTATTATCTCTCGACCAAAATCCAAATTACAACTGAACATATTTATTTATTGTCATGATTTTGGAAGATGAAAAATAATACAAAAGATATACGAGTAGCTATGTTAATAAAGATATAATGTAGTAAATCATGTAAATATATATATATATATATATATATATATATATATATACATATATATATATATATATATATATATATATATATATATATATATATATATATATATATATATATATATATATATATATATATATATATATATATATATATATATATATATATATATATATATGTATATAGTATGTACCTTGTATTGGTAATTATTAAAATTGTTAATACAATCTCAATTATTGAGCATGATTTGATTGAGCATGTACATATATACTACAAAATAATTAGGTAATAGTATTTATATAAAGACAAATAATAGGAGAGGAGTAGGCATGTATTCACAACATAACCATCCACCGTGATTTAATAATAACTTGATCAATTTAAGAAATAGAAAGAATAAAGCTCACCGGGAGTTACCTCGAGATTTTGATAATCAGTATCGGCTCGCTTACATAAGCTATATCTCAAATTTTGAAGATAATTTGACGGTGGATCCTAAGTTGTTTTGTACATTCGTTGATGCTAATCGGAAATGTTCTGGCTATCCTCAGACGACGTCTCTGAATGATGCTACTGCTAACAATGTAAATGATATATCTGAGCTATTTGCGGATTTTTTTTCCAAGCTGTATGATAATGGAGTTAGACCTGCCGCTTCATCTCACTCGGGACAGTATCATCATAATCTAATAGGATTGCTTGCTTTAAATTATTTGAACTAATTATAACTAATTATCTGTATTTTAAAGTCAAATCTTCATTAGCAATTCAATAACGTGGGTTCATCCGACAACTTTATACCACTACAAATCTGTTAAGTTTGACATCGAAAGAAGCGTTTGAATCTAGAAGTCAGCTAGACGTGACATTCTTCTTGGAAAATTAGACAGATTTGGGGTATGCAAATTATTTTTGGATTGGATTGGCTCGTACATGCCAGAAGGAAAGGGAGTGGTTAGAATAAATGGTATTACATCTAAAACCATTGAAGTTCATACAGGTGTTCTTCAGGGTTTTCACCTTGGACCTGTGCTGTCTATCATATTCATCGATGAAATTGCATCTTTGTTCGAATATTGTGGCTGTGTACTTAAAGCGGATGACCTGAAAATATCAAAAAACATAACTCCTTCACAACAATGTATTGAACTGCAGAGTGACCTAGATTTATTATACAAATGGACCATTACAAATAAATTAAACTTAAATCTATACCTTTTCAACTTCAAATTGGAAGTTATCATTTTCAAATTGGAAATAATCATTTTTAAATTTAAAAATAAAAAACTTACATATTTATGATCAAAACTTTAATTATTTATATAGTAAATTAAAAAATCATATCGACTAAATTTAAAACATCTGGGCCCCTATTCTCGAATTCCACATCCATTTTCCACATGTGGACATCTTTCAAAATTCATAAAAATTGAATTTTTTCGGTACTAAGGGAATATTTCCGAATGGGTACAAGCAGGTGGAAAAAATTCCCCATATAGGAAAATGTCCATGCCGCATGTGTTTATAAACGAATTACATTCATTTGTTTACAACGTTGTATAAATCTATCTTATTTTCACCTGCTGAAATCTGTGCCATTTCAGTTGTTAAATCTCGTTTAATAGAGGCCTTAAGAGCCGACCAAGCAAATTCTATTGGGTTTAACATTGGACTGTATGGGCCTAACCTTAATAACCGATGATTGATAGTTTCACTTTCAAGAAACATAGCTTCAATAGACGCATGACACGGAGCATTATCAATTACCATTACGACTGGTGATTGATATTTGGTTAGAGCAGTGCGTAAACAATTGCGTAAGAACTCATTCGCTTGCGGGGTTTTAAATGCTCTTATTCTTACTTCGTGATGAATAAGCCCCACATTACCAATTAAAAATGATTTTTTCCAGTTTGAAATTGATTATTTCCATTTTGAAAATGATTATTTCCAATTTGAAAATGAAAAGGTATAGAAAAATATAAGGTTATGAGTTTCTTTAGGAGCGGAAAGATGATTACTCATCCTTATCACATTAATAATCAGCCGCTCGAAAGAATGACGACGTTTAAGGATTTGGGAGTCATCTTGGACCATCAGCTGAGTTTCCGGTATCATATTAAATAATTTGTAGCTTAGTCTAATAGTTTGCTGGGCTTCGTTCGTCGTGCCACCAAGGATTTTCGTAATCCACTTTCCGTTAAGAGTTTGTACTGTTCTCTTTTACGGTCTAAACTGGAGTATGCATCGATTATTTAGGATCCGATGTATAAGATTGATATTGATCGAATTGAACGAGTACAAAAACAATTAATTCTATACTTGCTGCACAAAATGAAGTTGTCGTTTGATCCAACACTTCCAATGTGGCAGATAAAAGAAATTTACCACTTTATGCAGAGTGCTGTAAAATTGTAAATTTGGAATCACTGATTGACAGTCGTAAGGTTGCGGCTTCTATATTCATCGCTGATGTTTTAAATGGTGCAGTTGATTTCACTGAATTTCGTCCCAATATTGATATTCATGTGCCCTGTAAACTACTGGAGTGTAATTTCGAGAAATGTTGAGAAAATGAAAAATACGTTCATGAAGTCAAAACAGACCGTTTCTAATGGCTGCGTGTACCTTAGTGTGTTTACAAAGGACTGGGTTGGGGAAAAAGCATTGGGAGATATTTGTTACTATATGATGTTTGGTAACATATATCAGGCAGCACTAATCAGATTGCATCATACTGCGCGTTTGAAACATGACATTTCAGTCTACAATTTTCATGAAGAAAGTTTTCGTCATCAGTGTCAAAACTTATATTAGTATGAAGAAATGTGTAGTTTTTGTGGTCAAGATGCTACATCAAATGTAATAACATGAAGATGAGATGAAGAAGAACGACCTATCTTTAAAGCAAATCATTCTGGCAATGAAAAATGAGTAAAATACTAGCATGTCGTTCGAAAAAGATCATGGTTAAAGAAAGATACCACCACAGATGACTTCAAAAAAGATCATGGTTAAAGAAAGATACCACCACAGATGACTTCAAAACCTGGATTGACGTTCCATAAGGTTATGCTGTATGTATAGTGGGATTGAAAGGAAGTTGTGCGGTTGAGTATAGAAGTTCTACACCGATTGAATTATGAAACTTCCCGAAAAATGGGAAACGGGCTTAGATAATAATAGTCAATATGTACTCAAATTAGATTAATTTTGAATAAAAGAAAAATTCAAAAAAAACCAAAAAATCGCTCAATACTTCCCCCAAAAGTACCGTAATTATACCGAATTAATTTGTTTATTAAAACGTTGATCAGAATGAAAATTTCTTATCATCGCAGAATAAACAAGGAACATTATAATTTATAATCAAAATACAACCAAAAGAGTATATATCTAAGCCGTCGAGTTTGAACCACATATCGAGGTATATTGCGTTTCCAGGTTGCCCGAACCAAACGAAAATACTAGCTTGTGATGGTGGATGACGTTACGTTTTCACAGTCAAGGTCAACTTTTCACAATTCATGGTCAATGGGTGTCCGTATGGCATCATTCCAAGCAGTTGTCGATAAATCAGTAAACTATTAGAAACTCCATTCGAACGTGATTTTAGCGTGCGTTCATTGAACCCAGTTAATCCACAGAACGGCATGGAAGTAATTATAACCGCAATTCTTCCAAGGTCTTATGGATACTTTTCAGATGGAAAATCGACAGATCACGTTTGCAATGATGGTTTAGTTGCTGTCGAGTAGGGTGTTGAGTGACGGGGTTAAGTTGAGGATTTATTTTATGGTTTAGTCGAGAGGTTGAAGCGGAAGTTATATTATGTTATGTTGAGCTAATCCGAGAAATGAGATTTCCTTCTAATCAAACTTGCACTTTTTCTTCTTTACGTTAAGACCACACTGCTGCAGTCTAGTAAAAACCTTCTACAGATAACGTAAATTGTCTGCTGTTAATTCACCCGCAATGATGATGACGTTCTAAATAGTTCGCATAGTCAGGCAATCCTCCCATTCGCTTTGTCGTTCAAATCTATCTATGAAAATCTCGTACTTTATAGAACTTCGGACAAGCATCTTTAATCAAATATAATCTAGCTTTAAACTGATTACAACATCTTATTTTATTTTTAAATATTAACTTACTATAGCTTACGTTTTGATAACATCAGTATCTAATTTGCCACACACGACTTTATGAACAATCTTATATCTAATGCACTGATCAGCAATAATTGTATAACACTTAACTGCTTCGTTTAATTTTTGCATTAACCTTTAGCACACCTTTCAGGTATACTTCAATATCGGCAATCAATCAATGATGACGAAATTTAGACAAGAGATAATGAAAAATTGCATAAATGATGAGCGAGACTAACCCAACTTATGCGGAATTTTTAAAAAACGATAAGAGGAGAGAAAATAAAAAAAACAACAATCATAAATATTTGATAACAATTACATTTTTATTAAACTTGATTAAACTGCAACGGTTTGAGATTCCGCGTCAGCAACCATTTTATCCAAAAATAGATTAAAATCTTTATGCTCAAAGCATACAGTTAAATCGATTTCTTTAAAATCACCCTCACCAAAAACTTTTGCCAAGATCAATTCACACTGGTTTGGAAATATTCTTATCTCACCGGTGTTAATCTCTTGACAACAAATTGGCTTCCATAAATCACATTCCTTTGATAATTGTTCATCTTCTAATGGTTTTGCAAAAGCAAGCGCTATAAATTAATTTTATTTGTTACAATCAACTGAAAATCAATGGTGCGGACACATATTTTTTGGTAATTAAAATGTACTTACATGTAATTAGAAAAACCGCGAGAAATGTAGACAATAATTTCATTTCGAAATTTTGATTTTATTTAATTTTATCACAAGAAAATCGCGTCTTTTATAGGCGATAACCGTAAAGTGTTTAAGATAAAAATGATTTTTTTAGTTCTTAAATATTAAACAAAAAAAAAAAACTTTTTTGATAAAAACACTTAAGTAAATATTTTTGTTGCTACACCATACTCGTCACTGCGCTTTAATATCGTGTTGTTTTTCGAAGAATTTCGTCGTCTTTCTTCTTAGCCGTCTAGTGTTGGTTTAAAGTGCGGTGTGTAATTGACTTGAATTTACATTTTTTATCAGTCGTTATTTTTTTACGTTGTTTTGTATATATGTAAAACCGCGATTTTATTTAGGTGAGGTGTTGATTCATTCACTGTGTATATATGTACAGTGGATTACGATAATGCGACATATTGTATATAGACAGGGCAATCAGGTTGTACTCATTTCGTACGCTGTACTATTAAATACAAAATAGGTAATTAAAGTACATACTTAGCTCAATTAATATTCAAATGTCCGCTACAAGCACGTAAACGTTATTGTGTTAGTCAACATTTTTTCGCTTCACGGAAAGCTACCATTGTATTTAGTCACTACAGTACAAGTACAATTTTTATTAAGTAATATTAGTTTCTATACATTGTATTATATTAAATGGAATTTGATCAGTTACATCAATATTTTATTAGGTGATTTGTTTGATAATAAATGACGTGGGAAAGGTGCCGGAATTTCTAATTTTTATTTTTACTAAAGCTGTCAACATAAATTAGGTAAGTAGACTAGTACGACGTTTACATCAAGTATAATAATTTATGTAGCAAATACGTAAGTAGCATGATATAAACAACAAAACTACAAGGTACGCAAGGTCCAAAGTTATTAGAATCCTGTCAAAAGTGAATAAAGATTTTGTTTGTCCAAAATCACTTTTCTCAACGTTTTAAAAATACCTCAGTCCGAAAAAGCATTAAAAAAAGTCCGTCCTTCTGTATAGAGTTTTGATTTGAATGTCTGGATGACTGTACCTGTGGAAGCTCTAGACCGGTTTTTATGGTCAAGGCGGAGAATTGTAAATCTTTTAGAACCTGAACATCAAGAGGAACAAAGACGAATTGACCCAAAATCACGTGGCGATATTACCGAATTGACCAATTTTTTATATTTATATGCTGAATGAAGGGTTGAGTTGCTTTTCACTTGCGAGTTGAGTTGGTAGCATGTTATAACTGTTTATAATTTTGAGGACTAAGTGGGGCGTTCAGTTTGCGGTTAAATTGAAATTGAGTTAGGGTTCGGATAGTGTTGAGTGAATAGTTCAGCTGGAGATTTATTTGTGGATTAAACAGAGGGATAATTAGAGTTAGCTTGAGTTGTCATTCTAGGTAAGCTAATTTTTGAGGCTCAGAAGAGCAAAGTTGGAGTTATCCTGGGGAGTGGTCAAACTTTTTGACGATTAATATATATAAACTGGAAAGTCTCGGAAGACCACTTCTTTTCTGATCATTGTTATATTTAATTCGAAATGAACTTGGCTTCTCCAAAAGTCCAATCTACAGGAATAGGATGAAACCCGACTGGGATACCTTTAGAAATATTCTAGGTGATTCTCCAAGAACTTCGCAAGAACTCGATGGCGATACTGGGCTTTGATTCTCTTAGCAGGCCTAGGGGTAAATCTCGACCACCCTGGTGGTCCAAGAAGATTTAACAAGTACGTCAAAAATGCATAACAGTCTTTGAAACAGGAACGAGAATATAAGCGGCTGTAGACTATATCATGGAGACTATACTGTGGCAAGATGCAGGCGTCTTCGGAAATGTCTAGGCTACGCAAAGTACTACCAACTGATCCTTCCATCCCAAGTAATCTTCAACGCCAGGATTTGATATAGACCACTAATAGTGCGGAATCGTTGGAGCTTCTGCGGGGAATTCATTTTCCTGGTTGTTCCGAATCTATACTTACCAGATCAGTAGGTAATGGGGTTAGTAGCCTTGCAGGCTAGATTATTAGCAGAAAAAAGATACTGTGAGCGATAAATATTTTTAAACCGTACAAGCCGCCTGGACTCGATGGTATTATCCGATGGTATTAGAGGCTCGATTGTGCCGGGAAAGCTATCTAAATCTCAACATGTTTAATGCACGGAGAGATCTGTAGAGATCGCTCTTCATTCTTTTATATACTTTATTGAAAAATTTTTTGAGTATAGAGACTACACAATGGTAACCTTTTTGGATATTGAAGGGGCCTGTAAACTACGTGCTTCCGGCGCTATAACTCGAGCACTTTCGAATCTGGGAGTGGATGGATCACTCAAGGACTGTGTAGATCAAATGCTAAGAGGCAGAATCATAAATTCCAGTTTAAAGGAATCCTCCACCAGAACATTTGCAAGCGGAGGTACGCCACAATATGGCGTACTGTCCCCTCTACTTTGGAACTCGGTCATAAATGACCTCCTGTTGCTAAAACTAGAGGATAGTGGCTTCAAGGTGGTTGCCTATGCAGATGATGTTGCTATTTCTGCCCGTGGTAAATATCCCGGTACCCCCTAGTGAGGTTATGCAAAATGCCACATGATTCTTTCAATATAAGCCAATGGTTGTGGGTTGAATGTGAACCCAAATAAAACCGAATTGGTTCTCTTCTCTAGAAAATATAAACTCCCTCATATCGGTCCTCACACATTAAATGGGTTCAGCTTGACTTTTATAGATGAAGCGAAGTTTCTGAGCCTCGTTTTGGATAGCAAATTTAATTGGAAAGCTAATATTGTAGAAAGGGTAAGGAAAGCTATGGCAGCGCTATACTCAGCAAAAGGAGCCCCGCATCATACATTGGCTATACACCGCAGTAGTCAAACCCACAGTTTTGTATGTGGTTACAGCCTGGAAGCCTGCTTTGGACAAAACTGTCAACCAAAAGCTGTTGACGAAAGTTCAGACTCGGCTATTTTTGACTCCTCTAGATATCTTGGAAAACAGTTCGCAGCTTGTACTGCCATACGGCTGAAATCCACCGCAATGTGGACTGTTGTAGGTCACTAATCTTTATTGAGTACAAAATACTATACTGTTCCGACCCCCATTCAAAAAATGTTGGACTTGGCGAGATCCAAACAGCTGATTTCACTTCAGCGGAGTCAGATCAGTGTGGTTGTTGGAGTGATTACATAGGCAGGCATGCGAGTAGACTCGGTTTTTTCTCACATGAGTACTCTCGTAGTTGCGCGGACGAAGAGGAGGAAGAGAGAGTACTTAATCTTCTTTGGACCTGTCTTCGTCTGGCACAAAACTGACTCAAGTTTCTAGTGGTATTCTTTTTCAATGTCCTGACGGACATCAACTGGATGGGCGTCAGGAGTATTGTAACGACTGAGCGTTACAGGTTTGGTGTTGTGTGGCAGTGCAATGACGTGGAAATAACCTAAAAACAAAGAAAACTTTGGAGTTGAGCTGGGAAAGGATACACACTCAACTACCGTATAAACATGGTGATTTTATGGATAAATGGTTGATGTGGAAATTGACGATGTCGAGTTGGCATCTGTCGGTCAATATTGATCAATATGCTTTGCTGGTTCTGCTACTAAACGCATTTGACATTTGCGCGCTGCAGCAAAATTAGCGTCGATGGTTCTCGAGAAATTTGAGAAGAGTGTTCATCTTGAAACCGTTAGAAGAACGCTCCGCGAAAATGGTTATTATGGTCGAGCAGCCAGAAAAAAGCCATATATAACTGATGTAAATCGTATCGACCAACTTTGAAAGTGACTAACTGTATGTATATATTGGTTCTGTTGAGTATATATTTGGCCCTTGATCCGTGAATTTAGTTAGGCGTTTAGTTTGGGGTTCAGTAAATAGTTGATTTGAAAGCTGATTTGGTTTTGAGCTGCTGATTGGGTTGAGGGTTGGGTTAGTTTAATGATTGCTTTGCGATTGAATTAGAGATTGAGCGAAGATTGAGTAATAGATTAGAGGGTTAAGTTAGGGATTGTTTTGAGAGTTGAAAGTTACATTAAGTTGACTTGACATTAGTTCACATATGCACATATTTTTCCAGATCGAAGTTCTGATCACCTCGTGAAGTTTCAACCCTTTATAAGTTTAATATGTAGGGTTTTAAATAGAAAAAAATATTACCAAGTATTACTACCAAGACCTAACGTACCAAGTTGGTGGTCTGGCGTCTATTGGAGGGGGGGGGACCAAAGTTGAGTAGATTAATCTACCAGCTCCGTAACCTTCCAGTAGGGTGCGCATCACGTGAGCTGTTCTGGTCTTGTCATTAGGCAGCTGCGTAATGGGTACAATTGTGTAAGGGGTAACCTGTTCACAATTAGCAAGTGTACGTATTGCCTCCTCGCGGCAACCACTGGTAACTAAGGCCATTTGGCACATTTTTGACCATTTGGCACAGGCTAAAGTACGGCGCTAAAGGAGAAAACCTCGACAAAAAACTCTAATCTAAGGTGGAACAGCATATGGCGATGGACGAATGGCTGATAGGTTAATCAATTTTAAATATGCGGATTCTGGATACCAGGCACCCTCCAGTTTTATTTAGCCTTCCTGTAGTAAAGCTGGGTGACCTACAGGCGATTTGCAATTCCCAGCAACTCGTAAGAGTAAAAGCAAACGGAATACGGGGCAAGAGTAGGAATATACGGGAGTGGTAGACAACCCTCTCGAGGTCCTTGGGCTCCAATGCTACCGTCTTTCTAGCGGAACTACATGCTGTAGTAAACATCTAGGAGGAAGAGCAATAAGCCCAGATAGTATGTATCACGTACCGGGAGGCAGTATTGTCAGGTTCACTAAAAACCCGAATATTGACTGGATGGATAATTAAGCAGGGTCCAGCACAATAGATCTTTAAGGTCGCAGTGCGAAGTGGCTGATAGCCCGCATGGCTCTCCAATAATAATAATACCGTACCAAGTTAACCTGAAGCGATTCCATCATATGGATGTAAAACCTATCACATGACAACATTGTCAAATAGACGAAAGCTTTTAAGGTGTTCGTTTGTTGGAAATATTTTACTTGATCAAATCTATGCATGAAACACTAACTCGTTTCGCTGACCAACAACAATCATATTTTGATCATTTGATTCAAATGGTCCCAACAACATCCACGTGCCTTTTTTGGGGTACCAAAGATAGACACTCCGTAGTTCAGTGGAGAGTATTCCAAATTTACGCCGTTGAAGGATTTGTTTGTAGTAAGCATTCTATAATTATCATTCACTAGCAAATGCACATAATGCTTGGATTAAAGTTAAGGAACGGTATAATCGTATGGGGCACATCACATCGTCCGTAATCTTAAAGTTCTTAGAAATACCATCCACTAAGGGTATAACACGAGGACTTATAATTAGCAAGAACATCGCCGATGAAGTTATAATTGGCCAGGCAATACTGGGAATTGTTGCAGAAAGCAGTGACCCATGGCTTATTCACCAGTTAACGGACAAATTGGACAATGAAACCAAGCAATCATGATTATTGCACATTGGAGGCAAAACCTATCCGACATTCGATGAGTTTCTAACATTCTTAATAGCAAGGTGTAATGCCCTTTAAAGCATGCGATTAAAGCTTGAAGAGAAGCACTTGCAATAAACCAAGGTCCATTCTACACCATAACCTAATTCCTCAATATGCGCAATTTGCCAGCAAAACCATAGAATATTAAAGTGTTTAAAATTCAAGGGAAAGAACCTGTGTGGTCCTAGAGAATTGGTTCAAATTAAACGACTATGTTACAACAGTCTTATGCAAGGTAATTCAGTAAAGTAGTCACCGACATTGAGAATATGTATCGGCAGGTTTTAGTGAATTCCGACGATACCAATTAACAGAGAGTCTTGTGTAGAGAAGATTCCATGGTGTTAACCATGGTAATCTACAGAACTTCTGCAGGACCATTTTAAGCTATTAGAACCCTACAGTAGTTAGTACAAGATGAAAGTTTGCACTACCCGGAAGCATCTCAAATAGTGTTGCGAGACCTTAACGTCGACGATCTGCTCATCAACCAAGGTTGATATGATACAAATCATTCACAATTCGTAGAGTTTTATTCATCAGCCAATAAACAAAATTTAGTCTGAGTCGATGTTAGCTTTACGTTTAGTTTTAATGTCTTTGAGGTTATATAAAGATCGGTCGGACCCAATGATATGATCAGAATAGCATATAGTATCCCTCATTTGTTTGGATGTATTTGTTAGCTTGTTGCTCGCCAGAAATATTTTGTAATATTTTGGTAGAGTTGGATGCAACCAGATGAAATCCACACTGTGCTGTGACCTCTTGCAGTTCTTGTAGCACCAGTAGAGCCTCCTCAGTGTTGTCCGCGCCAGTGAGTCGGTCATCCACATAGAAGTCTGTCATGATGATTTTAGCCGCTGCAGGATGTATACTGGATCCATCCTTGGCTAGTGTGGTAAACTTTCTCACTTGAGCACTTCACATTAAAAATAAAACTCCACTTTTTGTTTTTATTTAGATCTTTATTCTTTCACTCCTACTTCCTTTTTGCCTACTGTCGATCAACGCGTTTTACAAAATATTTAACGTGTTAATCTTTTTAATGAATCATCATAATTTTACCAAATTACAGTGAATTTAAGTTTATTACTCTATGTGCACACGTTTCTTTATTTTGCACCACCAAATACTTATTTTACCTTATTTATCAAAATACGCTTTTTTGATTAGTATACAATAATACAATGTAATAACTTATTATTAATACAGGGTAGTACAGTACATACACTACACCCCTGGCCTTTAAGGAAAAAATATTACTGATACTATTATTATTAGTAGATATTTTTTTTTTCACTATTGAATGCATTCATATTATTATATACTTTAGTAAGTAACAAAAAATTTATATTATACAATTATAAGGTTTTAATCTATCTTTATGTATTTCCTTAAGTTTATCATTAATTTTTATCTTTACATTTGCGTCATTTATTTCAATTATTTTGTATGGACCCTTGTATGGATTCTCATACTTTCGTTTATCTTCATTACGTAACAATACTAATTGATCAATTTTAAATTCATTTCTTGTACAATTGTTTTTAGATATTTCCTGTCTCTTTTGATTCGCTATTTCTAATAGTTTTCTGGCCTTTTGATGTGCTAACCCTATCCTATATTTAAATTTTTTTACATAATCATCTAAATTGTATAACCTATTTATACCTGTTGTGATATCGTCTGGTAAGGCTGCAATTTTTCCAAAAATTAATTCGAAAGGTGAATAATTGGTATCTGTATAAGGTGTTGCATTATAACAGAATGCAAAGTATTTTACCCATTCGTCCCAATTATCACTGTCAGCAAATGCTAATAAATATTCATTCAAAACACGGTGATTCCGTTCTATGGTACCTAATGTTTGATGATGATAGGGAGTAGATGTTCTGTGATCTATATGTAGAATTTTACATAAGTTCTTAAATATTTCATTCACAAATTCTGTTCCTAAATCGGTTTTCACGCTTTTAAAATTACCAAATATTAGAATACAATGCTCTACTAGAGCTTTCGCGATACTATCCGCAGATTTATCCCTGATCGGTATTCCTATTACATAATTTGTTTATTCGCACTGAATCGTCAATATGTATCTAAAACTATTTGATGATAGTAAAGGACCTACCGTATCAATTGCTACTACTTCGAAACTAGTATTAGGTGTGTCTGTTATTGTCATTATTTCCTTGTGTCTAACTATTTTTGTTCTAGCACAAGTGTCACAATTTCTTACGTATGTACTTATGATTTTATTCATATTTTTAAATGTATATTTTTGTTTTAATCGTTTAATTAAACGTCGTGTACCAATATGACCACCTACTGGCGTATCATGGTATAAATTAATTACTCTTTTTATTTCGTCTTCATTTTTTAATATTATCGGTGCTTTGTATATTATTATTTTTAATGTATCATGTGGATTATTTTGATTTTTACATACATATTCATACAATTTTTTAAATTTTTCGCGCGTTATATACTTTAAAATGTCATCATTAATATCCATGGAAAATTCTTTTACATGGTTTCTATTCATAGATTCAATCAACTTCTCAAATACCAAATCTAGTTCTGGTAGAGTTTTGTCAATTGTAATCATTAATTCATTGTTATTATATCGCACCTTAGTTAAACCTTTTTCTATAATAAACTTTAATTTCTTTAATTTCCTAACATCATTATACGATGTACTTTCCCAAATATGAAGTTGATCAGACCTCAATTCTTTAATTTCATTACTTTTGTTCGCATTTTGATTGTTGTTTCGGGATTTATTTGTCATCGATCTAGTTATAACTTTAACATCAGCATCTTTCGGTATTAATGCCTTGAGCATGTCGGAATCCCACTTGATACGTGATAACGCGTCCGCCACCACATTCAGTGTACCTTTCCGATATAATATTTCATACTCATATTCACATAAGCTCTGACGCACCCTTGTCATTTTTGAAGAAGGTTTATTGTCTGTAAATAAACTGACTAATGGCCTGTGGTCAGTAATAACCTTAAATTTTCTGCCGTAAAGGTATAAAGTAATTAATCGCCCAATGAATGGCGAGGAGCTCTTTCTGCAAGATATCTTTATTTATCTCGCTTTTATCAAGATTCTTACTTGCATAAGCAATTGGAAGATCTTTTCCAATTTCTCCCTGTGACAATACCGCGCCGTATGCATAATTAGATGCATCGGTTGTTAATATGAATTCTTTATCCCAGTTGGGATATTGTAACACCGGAGCATTTATTAACCTTTGCTTTAAATCCTTGAATGCAATTTCGCATTCTATTCACCAATTAAATGGAACTTTTTTCTTTTGGAGATGATATAGAGGTTTTGCAATTTTTGCAAAATTAGGGACAAATTTACGATAGTAATTACATAATGCTGTGAAACGATGCACTTCGTCTGCATTTTTCAGGACGGGATAATTTTTGATTTTTTCAAATTTAGAGCTATCAGTTTTAACGCCCTTATCTGTTATTAAATGTCCTAAATAGACAACCTCATTTTTTTAAAAAATTACATTTCTTGGGGTTTAGTTTAAGATTGTACTTTCTTAAACATTCAAAAGTTGATATTAAGTTTTTGTTGTGATGGTTAATTGAACAACCATGGACTATAATATCGTCTACATACAGAAATGCTTGGCTTTGTAACCCGGAAAGAGCAATTGATAGCATTCTTTGAAAAGAATTTGAAGAAATTTTCAATCCGAAAGGGAGCCTTTTAAATTGATAATGACCTTGGTCAATCGAAAAAGCTGTAAGTGGTCTTGAATCTTTATCTAGTTCGATTTGATGAAAAGAATTGGACAAATCAAGCGTAGAAAAATATTTCGCTCTTCCTAACTGGTCTAAGATATCCTCCAAACTAGTGAGGGGAAATTTATCATTTATTACAACTTTGTTAAGCTTTCGGAAATCAACCACCAATCTCCATTGTTTTGTGTTGTCTTGGCCCTTTCTGGGTACCAATAAGATAGGTGAATTATAGGGACTAACGGACGGTTCTATATTATTTTATTCTCTATTAATTTTGATAATATTTGTGTATTTATTTCAATTTTTTGATTATATGGTTGCCTGTAGTTTTTAGTGTAGATCGGGGTATGCTCGGTCGTTATAAAGTTTTGTTTATAGAAATTATTGACTGATAAAACGTCTCCGTTTAGGAAAAATATATCGTTATATTGTTTGCATATCTCCATTAATTTGTTGTTGGCATCTTTATCTAATCCTTCTATCTTTAGTATTTTTTTATGTTTTCTATTCGGTTAGTTGTGTCTTGTTTTAGCAAAAAAAATTTCCTCATAATCATACATTTCTGCTGTTTTTGGTCTAAAGTTATTTATTATAATATCTTTTTCTGTGGTGTATAGGAATCTGGCATGTGCTACGCCCTTAGCTGGTATTATGCCACTGCCCACATAAATTCCCGGCTGTAATTCTTGTTTTTCTAAAATTAGATCAGTTTTTCTAACAATATTTATGGGATGTATGAGTTCACATCTTGCAGGAATATAAATATCCTTTTGGTAAGATTCCTGAACTATTAGTGGTACCTCGATTAAGTTTTCGCCCAATCTTGCCGATATTAGATAGTTTTCATAGTCTATCTTGAAACAATATCGATTTAAAAAATTTCTGCCTAGTATCCCATCAGTTGGAATTTGAAAATCATCTGCCACAACGTGAAGTTCCTGATGCAAAATATTATTATCTAATGTTAAATTGGAGTATATTGTCCCCAATGTGCAGTTCTCCTTATCGGTAATGCCTGTTATTTTGCATCGCCGCTCTGTATTTATTTTAATATCTTCATCACATTTGTTCAGTTTAATAAGTGATATATCTGACCCTGTATCGATTAGAAAATTAAGTTTTGTTTTGAGTTTGCTTTGTGAAGTATACACTTCAATGTAGTTATTTAAATCATTAGATATATGATATACTTTCAATAGATTTTTTATTAAACTTGTAGGTCCTGAAACTCTTGTTTCAATCCCTGGATATGGTTTTCTCTCCTGGGGGGAGAGTTCATCTCGTTTTTTGACTCTTGATTTGAGATATAATTTATTCTGTTAGTTAGATTTGTACTTGGAATATTTCGGTACTGTTGACCTTGAAAATTATTATTAGAAGTGTTCCTAAACTCCATTGTTTGGTATCTAACCTTTGGTGTATATCTGTATCCTTGGCTTTGATTACCGGCCCTCGAAGTATTTCCGTAAGTTTGACCCCGATAAACTGCCCTTGGATTATTCCAGTGTCTTTGATCCTGATTATTGACTCTTGGAATGTTCCTATAAAGTTGACCACCACTCTGATTATTTGGTCTTCCAAATCTTTGACCACTATAATTATTTGTCCTCATTTCTACATTTCTATCATATTTACTATATTGCGAGTTTATATAATTTACTTTAGTGTTCTTTGTCGCAACACTTTGATTTGCCGCATCCATCTCTTTTGCGAGCTTAATAGCGTCTGCAAAAGTGGTGGGTCTGGCTGCAACGATGAATGATTTTTGAGGTTCAGATAGACCTTCCTTGAAAACATTCAATGCTAATTGTTCATTTAACTTTTCGATGGTATTGGTATCACCATTCACTATTGTTTCTTTATTTAATTTGCTTAATTTTGAAATGATTGATTCTATTTTTGATATATAAACATCAATTGTCGACCCGTTTTGCACTACACGCGATAGCTGACTGTGCAATGTTTGTACCGTATCCTTATTGGGATAGTAATTTGTTAATAAGTTCTTTAATTCAATAAAATCTTTTGGAACAGCACTATTTCCTAACCTTATTTTAGAACTAGCCTCTATCTTAATTGACCAAATAAATTTAATTAACTTTGCCTTTTCTACGTCATTTGCTAAAAAATCGCACACCAATTCTGTTATATTTAAAAAAATTTCCAGTTCCACGAATTTTCTTTTAAATTCGGGAATTATCTTCATGGACTGATACAAGTCAAAGTTAGCCATTATATTTTCTATATGTTCCTCAAGATTACCAGAATTTATTGTTTCACTTAAAATTTTAATTTGTCGTTCTGTAACAAATCCTTCAAGTAATTTGTAATTTTTTGTATATATTTCGTTTAAAGTTTGTACTTCTAAGTCATTAAAGTCTAATTTACTTATTATTGTCGCATACTGTGCCTCTATGTCTTTTAAAATTGTTACGCTATTTAATATAAACTTGTCCGAGAAATTCCTTTTTGGATTTTTGAAAAAACTTTCTTTCCTAGCCTTTAATCTATTTATTAATTCTCTCAATTTTTGCATTTATATAAAAAAAATTTTTTTTACTTAATTTTAACGTGGCACTTAAATATACATATATCTAAAAAAAAGGTGTCATATTCTAATTCTAATTATCTCTATACTGTCTCTGCAGTTTGTTTGGTTAATTTTTCTATCTTATTTAGGTGTCTTCTATATATTGTAACGAGCTGCCTCGTTCGAAGCCAGGCATGCTTTTTTTTTTTTTTTGCTGGTAGCTTATTGTCGGAAGGAGGGTTTGTTGGCTTCTGAGCTCGTACTAAATTTTCGCATGCCAAAAGTTAAATCTGCGACCACACTGTCGTTCCCGCATCATCACACTTTTATCGTAATTAAAACGCCATCACTTATAATTCACAGATTCAACCGAATCAATTTAATCACCAAAAAAAAATAATAATTATTCGTAAATGATTTCAAAACATATTGACTAACTAACTAATTTATTAAAGTTATAAAAAATATACGCAACCGTAAATCTTAAAGCTCAACAATTTTTAGTATAACCGAAGATTTTTAGTATAACCGAATTTTCGTGTGGGTAGAAAAATTTGTACAGAAAAAAAAATATAGTTTGTTCAAAAACTTACCCGGTACTTAAATATTCCTTCCAGGAGCGCTCGTGGTTGGCTGATTAATATTTGTATTAATCTAAAAGAGTAAAATAACTTTTTCTTTCTGGTAGATTCTCCACCACACAAAATGATTCAATCAACCGCGAACCGTAATCACTATAGAATTTAATAACTTTACCTAATTTGCCAATATATGATTAATTATAACTAGATATAATACCAAAATTAAATTAAGAACTAAGTAATATTAAAATTAAACTAAGATACACAAACACTATGACAATAACAACAATGGCGCGGTTGGTCTATTTTGGATTATTGTCGTAATCCCGTTTTATATTAATTTTTTTTTTTTTTTTTTTTTTTTTATAGACCAAAAAAAAACATCCAGTGGTGAATTAGCTGGCTATCTCGGTCCTCTCGACTCGAAAACGGTCCACTGGTCATCAAGCGAGTAACCTTCCGGGCAGTGTTTATCGTTACCACGATTTTCGTACGGACACACTTTTCAGACTTTACGCCTGCCACTGACTGACTAAAGAAGCAACCGCACGGTTAGGTAACGTTGATACAAACAGAAATCGTTTGGCTTACCTGACTAGTAGCGAGTTTAAATTTTTTTACAATTAGAAGTTTATTCCCGGTGGCTTACAAACAACGGAAAAATAGCGCACACCGCATTAATAATCCCAATAGCGTGGGCCTATATGTATAGGTACAATTACGGCTTTTTGGTTGTTTGTTTAGTTTTACTTTTATTTTTTATTTTATAAGCCTTCACTTCACCACTAGATAATAGAATGTGATTTGTGTCGATTGATGAAAAGAAGAAGACATAATTTTTATAATTTAATTTTTATAACTTATGGTTGGATTTATGGTAGAGTGAGGTAACGACACCTTACCTAAGCATTATTAAATTCACCATAATTATGATCACCGGTTGTAGGTTGGAGGAGATGATATCAAAGACCCGATTAACCACCAAGCTTCACAAATTTGCAACTTCATTTAAATAAAATTGCTTTAACTAAATCTCCAACCGTTACAATATATATATTTGACCAACTCACCAATAAAATACACGGCAACTGCAATTACTGCTATTTCCGCTGTTGTTCTTGCGGTTCTATCGTCATCATTACTGTTGTTGTTGTTGTTGTCTAATAGATGTTTTCCTTCACTACGGGTTCTTTACTTCCACCGCTTCCCATGTTGTTTTTGTTTTATTTATTTTTTGATTTCACAATCTTTTTATAACTTTTGTTTCATGTAAACGCAATTTTTGGTTTAATATTTGGCTTTCTGATTTCGCAATCACCTTTTTTTATAATAACTGATTTTTAGTTCTCATGTAAACATATTTTAGGTTTTGTAAGTAAACTTAAACTCATGCCACAAGTTTTATTTTACTTGTGTGTAAACGCGGCTTACACAAAATAACTTTTTTATTATCAACTTGTAACTTATATTTTATATTTATTTTTTATCATCGTTTTTTTCATCGTTTTAAATATTTGTTTCTATTATAACATTTTTTTTTTTTTGCACGATCACTTGTCACTATCGCCATGTGGTAAACTTTCTCACTTGATCACTTCACATTAAAAAGAAAACTCCACTTTGTGTTTTTATTTAGATCTTTATTCTTTCACTCCTACTTCCTTTTTGCCTACTGTCGATCAACGCGTTTTACAAAATATTTGACGTGTTAATCTTTTTATTACATTGAATTTAAGTTTATTACTCTATGTGCACACGTTTCTTTATTTTGCACCACCGAATACTTATTTTACCTTATTTATCAAAATACGCTTTTTTGATTAGTATACAATAATACAATGTAATAACTTATTATTAATACAGGGTAGTACATACACTACACTAGCTCAATTAACGATCTTACAACTAGGTAGTTGGCCGCGGTAGTTCCGTACGTTATAGTCTTTAGTCTATATGCCTTCATGGGCTCGGATGGCTCCCTTCTCGACAGTATACGGTGGTAGCCTTGATCTTCTATGTTAAGCCAAACTTGACGAAACATTTTTTCTATGTCGGCGGCGATGAAGATCTTGTGTTTTCTCCATCGTAGTAGTATGGCGGCTTAATCCTCTTGCAATTTGGAGCCATTTATCATAATGTCATTTAGTGACTCCAGTAGTAGTTTTTGATGATGTGTCAAACACTATTCGAAGTTTGTTAGTGGTGCTGCCTGGTTTGATAACACCATGGTGAGGTATGTAGTATATTTTTTCGGCAGTTTCATCTTCTGGTTTTTCTTCTTTCCTCAGGAATGTTGTCAATTTCTATAAATAACTTCAGTTGTTCCTCGATTGATTTGGTTGTCACCACTGTTGTTCTTGCTTGGTTGTCCATCTTACTCAGGCTGCCGATTATCATCCATCCGAACTCTGTGTTTTGTGCCATATGTTCTTGATGGAATTCTGTTAGCTATTATCAAAGGATTGTAATCTGCTCCAAGTATGAGATCAATCGGTTGAGATTGATTGAAGTATGGATCCGCTAATTTTATGTTGTTAAGATGGGTTCGCAATCTAGTGTCAATATTAGTTTCAGGTAGTTGTTGAGTTAGCCTGTTGAATATTAAAGCTTCGATGTCTAAGCTAAAGCCTCCATAGAATCTTGGCCCTAGCGGTCTACAGATTCCTGCATCATTTCCACCTATGCCTGAAATGTTGACATGTGTTTTTTTTTCATGATGTTCAGTGTATTAGCAGCTTTCGAGGATATTAGTGTTGCCTGTGACCCTGAATAAATTAGTGCCCTCATTGTAATGAGTTATCCAGTGCCTGTAGCCACGCTGACTACTGCTGTTGGCAGTAACACTGGGGCCTTGTTGGTTAACTATGAAGGTTTTTGTTGCCCCTTTGTTGGTTGAAGCAATGTTGTTACTACGCAGAAGAGTATGGTGATGATCTTGATATACCATACATCGTATCGTGGAGGAGCATGAGTTGATTTTTGATGGACAGTACTTCATTGGATACACAGTATGTCTTTTGGATGTTGTGTTAAACAACGTACACAAGTATTTGTGTCGCTAATCAGTTTGAATTTATTGCAGTCCTGCAATTGACGCCTTTCATGACATCCTTTTACTAGACACTGGCTGAATATCGTTGCAGAATGTATCCGTTTTAATGATGTCATCTGTTAGGGTGGTGCATTTGTTACTTTAGAAAGTCAAAAAATTCCTCTATTTGTGAAATTTCTCTTGATTTTGCTAACGTTATTTCGTATAGCCTAGTGGATTCAGCGTCTACTTTTTACCTAGAATGAACATCACTAGTAAAGGCACAGTTCATCTCTAGCTTGTTAATGTTGTGTAGCATTTCGGTTGCAGTATCATGCAAGGATCGAATTGCTCCCGCTGATGCTGTATGTATTGTTGGTAAAGACAACAATGAGTTGAACTACTTATTTGCCAGTAACCTGGCGTTATTGTACCTTGCTTACAGTATTTCCCAGGCTTTCGTATAATTGTTTCCAGTTGTTGAGAAATGATTAACTAACTGGGATGCTCCTTTTTGTACACTTGACTTCAAGTATATTATTTCTATTGTGTTGGATAGCTGGTTGTTGTTATGGATGAGTTCTGTGAATATGTCGTTGAACGAACTCCACTGCTTATAATCGCCATTAAACGTTGGCATTTGTATTTTGGGTAGGTTTACCCTGACTTCTCCAGAAAGTAGTCCAGCCTCTTCCTTCTGGCTGCGCTGCAATCGCAATATTACCGAGTCCACGCTATCCTTGAGAGTCTCATAGTAGTTATTTTGAAAGTAGAGAGCTGTTTGCTCTTCTTCTTCTATTTCTGCAAGGATCTCTATGTGTACACTGAGAAAAATTTGAGTTTTCATTTCAAAGGAATCAATCCTTTAGAAAATTATTCTTTATTTTAAAGAAAATTTACGTGAAAGTATCATTTGTTTCAAAACAAAAAAAATCTTTGTTATCGAATGATTTTTAATTCTTTAGATAAAAGGTTCTTAACCTTTAAAGCAAATTATAAATGCACTGACAAAATCGTGAATATTTTAAACTAAAGTTTTAAGGCTTTGTTGCAAATGTTTTGATTATTTGTTTATGCAATTTACGGTTATGTGAGGAATGTAGTTTCTTTTAACATCGTACCGTGCAAGCATTGAGTTGATTATTTTAATATAAAGTGAAATTTAATAAATATTAAAATATAATTAAAAGAAGTGTGATAAAGTGTGTAATCAATATTTGGGATAATTTGATGTAAGTATACATATTACATTATTTTTGGTGTTAATTGTTTAAAAAAAAGAATCCCATATGGAAAACTATTTGACTTTTTTAAGAAAAATAACAGTATTTTTAGTGATTGAAACTCTTGCATGTTCTTATTTTTATAATTAATTAAACTAGTTAAATTATTATTCAAATTATTTTCTTAATATATACCTACCAAATAATTTCAATATTAATTGTATCTCAAATATGCAAGACAAACTTTGATGGCTAACAATTAACTAAATAGCGTTGTTCGTGCTAAAATGAAAATATAGTCTCGTTCTAGAACTTCTTGAAAACGGATGTTTTCGTTGGAGTGGGAACGTGGCTCATATAAACAATAAAGTTAATGCGTAATTATGAACATTAAGAAATGAGAAATATACTCATATTTAAAAATAAAAATATTAGTGAAATTTTATAAAAAAAAAAAAAAAAAGTGTGTAATCATAAATTATAAACATTGAAGTGTTGTTTTATAGACAATGGTGGGCTATATACAGCTATAAGTGCTAGTTGGCCTGAGTAAATGAAAATTACAACAACAACAACAATGAAAATATAGATAATGGATAATATTTTCTGTTGTGTTGTGATTGATAACCTTTTACATGGTTTATCTTTATACTTTCTACATTTTTTAAAAATCTAATATGCATTGGGTATTATTGTATTGCTGCGTTTACATTTTTAGAGTACATTATTTTGAGCAAATTATAATGGACGAAATCGAAAGTAATATCTCTTGTAATGATGATAGCACAAGTCAACCTAATACCACCAATATTATGGACAGCGAGTTTTTGCTATCAACAATAACAGTAATAAATGCCGGCGATGATTTAACCAAAGTCATCGAATTCCGCAATTTGGTGTCAACATGGGGGTTGTCGCAAAAAACAATTAATTTCCTGGCGGATGGCCACGAGTTTACGGTAAAAACTTTGGAAGTGATTGATTTAGATAGGATTGACGATGTTTTTCATAACTATCCCAAAGGAGAAAAAATAGTTTTTAGGGCCGGTCTCCGCAAATGGCGTAATGACACGGTAAACACTAACAACACATAATTCAAAATTGTAGCTCTTAATTTGTTATTCATTTTATGTTTAAATACCTCAATTAGAATAATCCTCTACCTGACTCAGATGCTACCAGATCACTAAACAGCCGCGTTATAAAGTGGATCAATGAACAATCCGCCACATCTAGCCAAGCATCACCAAATATCCGCACGTAAATACATAATATTATATTGTTTAACAAAATTGCATCTAATTTTAATATCTTATCTTTTAAAGTGCGTTGGAATCCGATCGCGAGTATGACATTATGGAAATATTGCAAAAAACCATCAAAGGGCGGTTGGTTATTAATTATTACGAGAAGAACAACTGTCTTGATAAAAAAAACCGGCAGAACTTGGTTCATCTAATTATAGACCACGTTATGTCAAAAAATTATAGATTGGCTGGAACAGATTTTGAGATTTTGTCGCAAAATATTGCAAATGTTTTCATCACTGAGTTTCCGGTAAACATAATTTTAAATCTAAATATAAATTAAATTCATTTGTTTAAAGTTTATGCTATGGTACTATGTTTTTATAATTATTTCAATGTAGGATGAGTATTACGTTCCTCGTAAGGGCAAGAAGAAACCATCGGGAGAGCTTTACGATCGCTACAGTAACATGTGCTATTCAACAAAGTTTTTGAAACTTTCCCATTTGAATTCAACAACCGACAAAATTGCAAAACCGTCTACTCCCGATTCCATTCCCAGTGGTAATTTTTTTTTTATAACTTTAATATATTATGTTATGCATATGTATTTTACATATTTTCAGACGATTTTCTAAACAACAAACAATGGCTGAAATTAAATTTTGAACCTTGGCAATTAATATGTGATAAATGGAAAGAAACGTCAATTGATCGAACTTCAGCATTTAAATCATCATCAAATACAAATATTACTGAGTTTTTAGTCGAGTGGCCATAATATAGACATCATTTGGGATATCAATTAGTACGTTAATTTTATTGCCGAACATTAATAATATTCGCTATACTATTAATTTCTATATAAGCATATGCACGAGTATAAACATAGAGAATGAATAATTTTATATTAGAATCTCTCCTTTCCGTATTCCGTGCTATCAATTGTCTAGTATACAGATCACTAAATTATTATTATTTTTTTTTTTTTACTTAATACAGATTGATATAGATTTCCAAGTGGGATATCCTTTACAAAACACAAAATTATTCGATAAATTCGACGCGTTTATCACCATATGTAAATTAAGAGTCTTCCCAAACGAAATCAAAGATAAAAACAATCAACTTCTTTTCAACATGCTTGAAACTAAGAATTTAGATGAAAGTAAGAATAGTTATAAAATAATATTGTTAATAGTTTGTAAAATATTTTTTTTTTTTTTTTTTTTTTCAGATACTAGAGACATTATTGTTTGATTATTACTCCACGCAATAATACAGCCAAAGAGAGTAAATCAAAAATTTAAACCGACCATTTCCGATGCGCAGGAGGATTTTGTAATTTTTATTGAGAATTTAAATGAACTACATGGTAAACTGGACGAAATAAAAAAAAAATTGGATCCCTACAACCAAGAATCGTAGTAGTCGGACGTAAATGGGAAAAAATTGAAGAAATTTTTTTAATATATGAGGATATTAAATACAAATGCGGAACATTCCGTAAGTGTTTGGACATATTCATTAAACTTTCATTCGTATTTAATATAGAATATTCAACATAAGTAAAGAGATCTGGTATTTTTTGCAAGAGTACTTCTATGAATTAGAGTCTAAGCAAAATAATATTAAAAAATTCGTTAAACTTTTTAAATAGTTCTAAGTTTTTAAATAATTCATGGAATATCGTTGTTTTACATATATAGCATAATATTGAATTTTTAGAATACACTTTTTTTTTAATTTTAAGTAGTTTAAGTAATAAATAATTGAATTATTTTTCATATTAATATAATTAATTATGTTACATTGTTTTTTGTTCAATTTAATATTTAGTAATATTAAAGAAATTGTACACCATCTACAAAGCCTACATGGGACTCCTTCTATATACCAATTTAAATGCGCTGAAAATAATTGCAATCAAATATTTCAAAATATTTATAAATATAAGACACATTTAAAGAAACACTTACCAAATGAAAAAAATACTTTAGAATTACTAGTTACATCTAATCAAAATTTAATAGCACCTTTGGTTCAAAACGATACCCGGACCGTAAACAGAGAGTTTTCCAAAGTTTTACAAAGAAGTAGTTCACAGAGTATTGACGTTAATGTAATGAATAGCCCTATTATACTGGAAAACAATTATGAAAATCCAATTGAATATTTACAACAATCAAGCCTTGAACTCGCACTAAATCTATACAGCGAGAAATCGTTACCAAGAAATATTGTATTTTCCATTCAGAAATCTATTACGGAAAACCTTACCAAATCTATAAGTTCATGTTTACTTCCTTACTCTGATTATTTGTCCGATAGCTTGGGAAAAGAATATAAAAGAATTTTACAGTTTTTGAATGAACCGTTTGAATTAATAAATACAGAATACAAATTTTTCCAACATATTCAACGTTTAGGTATATATTCAAAACCTAAATTTTTTTTGATTAATAACGAATTAGTTGAAGTTTTCATTAATGGATTCCCTTCCTTAGATAATAGTAAAGTAGAGGGCTGCTTTCTTGATATAAAATTTCAAATTAGAAAATATTTTGAGAGTGGTGACGTATTGGAGCAAACCTTAAATAATATGAATTTTCTGAGTTCAGAAAACACATTAAACAGTTTTATAAATGGTTCTTTATGGAAGCAAAAAATTTTAAATTTCCAACGAAAATTGTCATACCTTTCAATCTTTACTTTGACGACTTTGAAGTGAACGACCCTTTAAGTTCGCATGCTGGAAAACACTCAGTATGTATTACGCATTTCCAACAATACCTAAGTTTCAAACATCGAAATTAAATAATATCTTTGTTGCTGGATTTGTGAAGTCTAGAGACATGAAAGAATTTGGAATTGGCTATTCTTTAAGACCCTTAATTGATATAATAAAATCTTTAGAGAACGATGGTTTAGAAATACAAACACAAAATTCAAAATTCCATATACATTTTCTGCTTGGGCAAATATTAGGCGATAATTTAGGGCTTAATACTATTATGGGATTCTCATCTTCATTCAATGCAACTCATTTTTGTCGATTGTGTAAACGTAATAAACAGCAAACGCAATCTGATGTAACAGAATTCCCTCAATTTTTAAGAAATAAGGATAATTATAATTTAGATTTAGCGTTTACAGATTTCCATGAAACAGGGATTAAAGAAAATTCTATTTTTAACGAAATTCCGTCGTTCCATATCACCGATAATTTTGCATGTGATATTATGCATGATGTATTTTTGGGAATTTGTAAATATAATTTGCGCAGCATATTGGACTATTTCATTTACAAAAAGAAATACATATCGCTTGAAAATTTTAATTATAAAAAACAAATGTTTAACTATGGAGAAATAGAAATTGGAAATGTAAGCGAACCGATAGAGAAAAACCATATCAAATATGGAAATTTTAAAATGACGGCTAGAGAAATTTGGACTTTTTATAACTTTATGCCGTTGATTATTGGATGTGACATTCCCCCTACAGATAATGTTTACAAATTTTTACTTATTTGTATTAAATTAATTGATTTAGTTGTTCAGAGCAGCTATAATGATATACTTTTAGAAGAAATGGAAATATTAATTCGGAAGCATAATACACTTTACCAACAATTATTTAACGAGAAGTTGAAGCCCAAATACCATTTCCTCGTTCACTATCCGACAATAATTCGGAAATGTGGTCCTCTAAGGTTTCTGTGGTGCTTTCGTTTTGAAGCTGAGCATCAAATTCATAAACAATACGCTAGAAATATTACATCACGCCTTAATATTCCACTAACCTTATCAATAAAAGCTTCATTAAAATTTTCTCAGCTAATTATGACCAACAAATTTTTTCAAAGTGAGTTTGAAATAGAAAAAATATTTCGCTGTCGAGAAAGAGATTCAAAGTATACCAATATAACACCCCATAAAGAAAGTATTAAATATTATACAAACAGTCTAATTTTCCTAGGAACAATGTATAAAGTAGGATTTTTTTTCTGTAAAAATGAACCTAATACTATTATCTATGAAATAAGAGATATATTAATTGAACGTAATACATATTACGCAGTATGTAATAGTTTCAATAACGCCGTTTTCATATCCCATTACCATTGTTATGATATTGGGGAACCTTCCAAAGATTTAATATTGATTGACTTCCTACAAATAAATAGCTTGCCGGTCAATTCTTGTTATTTAAATACGGGGCGCAAGGTTATAAGAGCTAAAGAATACACGTAAGTTGTGTAATGTACATGTTGTATACAATTTCTTTAAGTATTATCTAAATCAAAGATAATAAGATAATAATAATGAAAAATTATGAGAGGAAGTTAATTTTATATATTATCTGTTGTTCATATTTCATAATAAAAATTTCAAAATAAAACTATTTTATTTTATTAAAAATTTTGATTTACTAATCTTTTTAAAATCACCCTTTGAAAGTATGTTTTGAAACAAATATTACGATCCTTTAAAACAAAGCCTAAATAAATATAATTTTTAAAAATTTACATTCTTTGAGCTAAAAGAAATATATCTTTGAAACAAAAGTTCAAAATGTTTTAAATAAAAATACGATAATCTTTATATCAAAATCTTCTGTACATTAAACCAAAAGGTGACAATTCTTTGAATTAAATAATTTAGGTTTTCAATAACCTTCTGGTGAAAAGAAAAAGTCATTTGTTTTTACTTCACAATAGTTTATTCCAAATGATAAAAAAAAACTTTGATTTAAACTTTCCGAATTGTTTAAGTTAAAACCAAAAAAGTTTTGCGCAAAATCTATAGGCAAAAATTCTTTAAGTTAAAGAAGAATCCTTTGTTTTTAAGATACAAATTTTCTCAGTGTAATGTATCAATTACCCTTATTTCTTGTGATAATTGCTCCATTTTTAGTTTGATATATTCCATTGGACTGTTGTTGTTGCCCAATGCTTGTTCAATGGAGTTTATTTTGCTGTACATACTCCTCATCAGGACATTTTGATTCTTGAGCAGCTTCTGGTTGGTGTGGGACTGCCCTTTGCTGAGATTGTCTAGCTGCTGCCCAGTTGTCCCTACTTGATGATTGTGACGGTGTTCTTGTTGGCCCATTGTTTCACAGCTTTTAAATAGGAGAGTCGACGTGCTCTAGGTTGTCCATACTGGATGGTGGTGTTGTTGTTGACGTATTGTTTAAGCGATGACGCATCTCGCCAAGTAGTTTGCTGTTTCTTTCGGCAACCGGTTTTTCTTGTTGCTCTATATGGATGATCCTATTTTATTGGAGGAACCATCGCCATTATTTTGTCATCCCCGGCAAGATAGTCGGAGTATAGCTTTTAAAGCTCTTCTATTCTTTTTTCCAGATAGGATTTTGTCTTTCGACTTTCTCCATCTTTGTTGTAATTTCTCGCTTGTATCATTATCTTTTCGCCTATCTTCTCTTGTTCTTGCAGCAACTTTTCCATTTTGTAGGTCTGATGAGTTATATGGGTCTCGAAATTTTCTCCTTTTATTTTTGGTAGTTTAGTTGTTGCTAGCTCAAAGGACCATGTGAAATTCCAACCACAGATTGGAATTGCTTATTTTTAATAATTGGCTAAGTTACCACGGGTGAGGCCAAGCTAATTATAATGAGAGACAATATTGTTGAATATTTAATTTGTTCATTAATAAATTTTTTCTTCGTATGCAAAATAATAAAAGCTACTAACTAGCATTTTATTAATTACATTGGTTTACGCTCAATATTTTTGTACATAGTTGTTGCAGGGAGTTGGATATTAGATATGGTTGTTGACAACACAGCTTGTTGACTTGTTGAGCTTGCCTTAACAGTGCCTTTGCCTCAAGACATTCGATCAGCACTACCAATTTGACAATAAACCCATAATAATTTTGACGCCATTATTTATTTAACTAATTTTTTCATGTCATTTCTAATGGTTCCTTATAGTCGCCTTATTTATATGTACCTATCCAATTTTCTTATAAATTATCCAATAACAGCATAGAGCCTAAAGCCTAAATAAAAGTTTACTTCCTGCGTTAGCTATATAATTTTTATGTCTATTTTATATTGTGAAATTAAGTCAAAATTACCAAAAAAAAAAATTTCCTTTAAAATGCTAACGCCATCCTTATACACATAAAAATAATAAAGGCAATCGTTAAAATCCTTCATCTCAAATCGATTTTGCCATAAAATTCACAAAATATAAAAATAAAAAATAAACGAAATGTCTAACCTACATTTTAGACATTTTATTCGACGTACCTATTATTATGCTCCGTTCATAAATTTTTAAGCGGTTATACCAAAAAAAACAAAACAACATCGAGGTAAAATAAAATCTACGTGGCAGCGAAACAAAAAATTATTTATTACGTTTTCACCTTGATTTATTTGATTATTTTCCTATACATTTTCCAATCATTTCCTATTTCATTTCACACTAACGTCGATTCGAATATGAAAATGTTGTGAGAGGTGTGTTGTGTGTGTATATGCATTCGTATCTACCGGTAGAATAATAAAAATGTTAGGTTTGTTTTTGGACAGGACATGAAGGATTTCGTGGTTGGCCGCAGCATATTGTTTTTGTTTTTTGTTGCTCGAGGCAAGGGTGTTTGTCAATAATGATTTAATGTATAATGAAATTTTATTTTGCTTAGCTTTATAAAGCACATCCTTTTGCACATCGAGTGATGACATTAAAAGCAAATGATGTATGTGTATGTAATGAAGAAAGATTTTTATTATACTGGAAAATGTTTATTTCTCATTAAATGTATAACATTAAAAAAGGAAATCAAAAACGGAAATGAATTTTGTGAGTAGTTGGGTATGTACATATATAATTTCCTGTTGCAATTCACGAGATAAATTGCAATGGTTTAAGTTCTGCTGTTTGTTTGATTTATGGAACTATCTGGGATGTAACAAGTGGCAGGTCCCCTATCATCATATTCCGCCCGCCCTGAATCCTCCTGGGTCAGAATTTCTTCAACGTCAATGATCGGAAGCTTGTATACTTCATGGATCGATCTGCTGATTGTAACATTCGTACGAGCAACCTTTAAAGTTACTACTCGCGCTAGAACGTCTTCGCCGGGATGAATGACAACTATGTTAAAGATGAATCCTATAATAAAACAACAAACAATAAAGTTTATTAAATAATAAATATTGAACTAACACTTATCTGAAGTCGTACAACAGCTGATTCCATTCCGTTTATATAAATTTTGTAAAAGATGTCACTGGTGTATGTACAGTCCGTTACAGTTGATTAAATCCAATGAAAATAATGTGGGAAATACCCTTGTATGATTTAATTTTAACCCCCGTGTTATTTGGGTGTTTACTAAAATTTAAAGAACATTATCACTAAAATAAAAGGCTGAACATTTTTTTTTTGAGTTTTAAAGTCGTACATTTTGTTATTTTGTTGGGAAGTACCAAAAAAATGCATTTTTTATTGTTTCATTGAATAAATCCACGCCAGCATTTGAATAAATACAACAAATATTTTTATGAAATTATAATTTTTTTTTAATATTTAAGTTTATTTATTTATTTTAATAATGACTCCATTCTTTGAAATAAGCTCAAATATTCTATTGGGCATTGAATTGTAAAGCGACTTCAAATAATTCAAAGAAATATCAGCCCAAGCAGCTTTGATGGCTTCAATAAGCGACTCCTTATCATTATACTGCTAACCCCCTTCATAAACCTTGCGAGAAAGCCATCCCCAAACGTTTTCCATAATATTTAAATCAGGAGAGTAATGGGGCCATTTAAGTTAATCGACGTTTTTCTTGGTAATCCAGCCTTTTACATTCTTTGCCGTATCTTGCTGATAAGTCCATGTCAGTGGTCCGAACAGCTTTTGGAACTTTGCAAATGCTGAATCCAAAATAGACAGATACGACTTAGCTGTCATTTTTTGATTTTGAAAAGCTAACTTATTCCCACCGTAGTATGAAATACCTCCCCAGACCATAACCCCTCGTTCCCTGCTAAGATGTCGATTGAGAACTAGCTCTTCTTTGTGTAGGTCATAGAAATAATAGTTATAATCATCGAGCCTGTATAAATTGAATTTTTTTTCATCACGACAACACGACTTTATACCACTTGTACGAACACTTTTGTACAAGGTTATATAAAACAAAAGCCACTTACTTTTATTTAAATTTTATTCTTAATTGTTCTAACAATTTTTGTATTTGATGTGATGACTTCACTGGTTGAATCGCAAAAGAGCAAAAAAAAATTTTTCTTTATTTAGAATATTTTGACAATTACAGTAGTACTAATGCTCTACGATAGGTGTAAAAAATAAAAGAGTATTAAACACATTACTCGGGACATAAACGCACTCAATTCGATTGACAATTCGAATTGAGCTACAAATTGAATTGTCAAAAAATGATTTTATAAAGTAGTAAACAATAATAATGTAACAACCTATTTACGTGATACTAATGTTAATTAATTAATTAAATAAACTATTTCGGACAACTTGCCACTGTTGAGATGATTAGATATAAAAGTGTTCGTTACATGAGTACTTAAGAAAGTAAACACAATTTTAATTGATTTTTAGGTTATACTCAACAGTGTTTACAATTGGATTAACACAAGCTAAGTTAAATTCTATACTGGATATTATACGTTATTAACCTTACAATTGTTTATTTACAGGTATCCATCGATGACATCTTATTTCGACATATGTATGTACTCGTACATCTACAATTTGAGTTGAGTGAAATCTGAACAGAATGACTGTGGAATCGAAGTTGAACATTCCGCCGCCCTTGACATGGATGAGTCAATTAATGGAATTATACAGATCTTAGTAATCGGACGCTTAAACGTATTCGTGGCGGTTTGTACAGTTACAACCCGTATTAAATTGTCTTGTCCAGGATGAACTTCTAAAATTCTCGCTAATGGCCATCTTGCTGGTGGTACGTTTTCTTCCTTTAAAATGACTAGATCACCAATTTTAACTTGATTGACTGCTTGATTACATTTTTGAAATTGGTTCAGAGTGGTTAAGTATTCAGCATGCCAGCGAACCCAAAATTGCTGAATCAGTTTTTGAATCATTTGCCATCTAGACAATGTATTAATTTTGGTATTCAATAATGATGGTTCTGGTATAAGTGTCATTTGATGGCCCAATATGAAATGTGCTGGTGTTAGTGGGTCCGAACTTTCATCGTTGCGACATAGCGGACGTGAGTTAAGTATGGCTTCTATTTCTTTCAGGAATGTCAGTAGTTCTTCATATGACATTATGGTTTCTCCGATGACGCGTTTTATATGAAACTTCGTCGATTTGACGGCAGCTTCCCACAAACCTCCAAAGTTAGGCGCTGCCGGTGGTATGAGATGCCATTGTGTACCCTGTTCTGCTGCCCAGGTACTGACCTTGTGAGAAAATTGTGTTGAGTTAAACATCTCTTGGAGCTCTTGTAATTGATTGATGGCCCCGATGAAATTAGTCGCGTTATCAGAATACAAGTCCGTGCAGATTCCTCTTGTACTTTGAAATCGACGCAATGCTGCTATAAATGAATCTGTACTTAGATTAGTTACCAGCTCGATGTGAACCGCTTTAATTGCCATACACACAAAAATACAGATGTAGCCTTTAATTATTTTTGAATTCCGTAACTGATGAGCTTTAATTCAATATGGCCCAGCATAATCGAGACCACTTTTGATAAATGGCCTAATATAAGTCACCCTTGATGATGGCAGCTGGCCCATTAACTGAGTTTGAACCTTGACTTTGTGACGGTGACACGTAATGCAGTGGTGAATGGTCTTCTTTATAAGATGTTTTCCGCGAACAATGTGAAATCTTTGTTTTGTGTAGCTAGTAAGCTGCGAAATTCCTGCATGACATAGCTTTCGATGATAGTGTTCTATCATTCTCTGCACCAATAAATGATTTGACGGAAGAATGATCGGGTGTTGAGTGTCAAAGTTGAGTGGTGCATTGGCTAATCTGCCACTAACCCTTAGCAGTCCGTGATTGTCTGCGAATGGATAAAGTTTAAATAACTTACTTTTTGGTGATAGCTGTCCTAAATGTATTGACTTGATGTCCTCGGAAAACGCTAGGGCTTGCACATGCTTGATTATGTAATTTTCGGCTTGGTTGAGGTCATTAACTGTGAAACTTCCGTACGATTTTGGTTCAGTTGATCGTTTTGCATTTAAGATATATCTGCGGATACGAGTTACTATTCGTATTATTATTGGATACTTCGAAACCCGTGCAATCATCTCTTCTAGCTGCTGGTCAAACCTATCGACCTCTTGCACTATATGGTAGGACTGCGAATCTGGTTCATCGTCTTGAGCAACTTGAATGACTTCAGATGGAATGATCAATGGGTTGGTACATAACCATGTAGGACCCATCCACCACAAGGTATCATTTTTCAGCTCACTTGGGGGCACTCCCCGAGTTGCTCGATCAGCTGGATTTTCTGCTGATTTGACATGATGCCACTGGTTTCGATTCGAGTAGGATAGTATTAGTCCAGTTCGATTTGCCACATATGTCGGCCATGATTTCGGCGGTTTAGATAACCAGTCCAATACTATCTTGGCATCGGTGTAAAAGAGTTGTTTTGGTGTGATCTCAAAATTTAGCGCCGTTGTAACAGTTTCCATTAACTTAACCAATAATGTAGCCGCGCAGAGTTCTAATTTGGGAATTGATACCGTTTTTATGGGAGCTACCTTTGCTTTGGCTGCGATAATATTAGTGTAAGCATCTGTTGGTGATATTATTACACGAGAGTGGATTGTGGATTGGATGGATTTCTATTGTCACATGGATTTCTATTGTCTCGGTCGAATACAGCCATCTTTTGATTTCCAATTGCTCGATTGTACTGAGGTCATTTCTCAACCTCTTCCAATTCATCTTACACGACTCTGGCAAAGTATCGTCCCATCCAAGTTTCTCAAGCCATAACTGTTGGAACATGACTTTAATAACGATCTTGGTCGGAGATAGCCAACCCAGTGGATCGAAGATCTTCGATGATTCTGACAATAAACTACGTTTTGTCATAACAGAATGTTCTGGGATATCCACTTTGAACCTAAAAACGTCGCTGGATGGTTCATAATACAGTCCTAATATGGATATCATCTTCCCACTGTCGTTAAATGATCGTGTTACTGGTTGCAGATCGCTTGGTTGATGTCATCCAAAAGATGGGAATGATTTGCCGACCACTTTCTTAGTTTAAATCCTGCAGATCCCAGAATTTCTATTAATTCATTTCGCAGTACTAACGCTCCGTTTAGCGTACTTGAACCAGTGATCACATCGTCAACGTATACATCCGAGTTTAGTACTTTAGCTGTGTTTGGATACTTGGCATGAAATTTATTGGCGATATAGGTCAATGAATAAGTTGCCAAGAAGGGTGCGGGTGCAGTACCATATGTGACTGTCAGTAATTTGTAGTGCTGCAATTGATGCTTAGATGATTCCCGCCACAGTATACGCTGGTAGTCAGTGTCCTCTTCTCGGACCATCACTTGACGGTACATCTTTTCGATGTCTGCGCTGAAAACAAATTTGTGTTTTCTGTACCGTAATGTAATTTCAAACAGACCTTCCTGGACTGTTGGCCCGACCATTAGCTCATCATTCAGTGACTGACCTGACGATGTTTTCTGTGATCCATTAAATACAACTCGAAGCTTCGAACAATCCGAACTCTTAACAACGCCATGATGTGGTAAGTAATATGGTTGACTGCCAGGCTGGTCGATTTTATGGCTTGGTATGGGCCTCATGTGGCCTAGTCGCTCATATTCTCGCATAAAGGTCACATATTCTGTTTGTAATTGAACATTTGAACTTAATCTTTTTTCCAGTGCTTGGAATTGACGCAATGCAATTTTGAATGAATGACCCAGCTGAGGTGGAGTTTTCCTGAATGGTAAGGCAACTGTTATCCTTCCATTTTTGTTGCAGTTTACATTGGCTGTATAATGTTCAATGCATTTCGATTCTTCAGATGTATACTCGACTGGTCGTGGGAGGCTTTCAGTTTCCCAAAATTGTCGTAATGTCTTATCGATGTCCACTTCTTGTTGCTCCGTGAGATGCATCTGATTTGATGTAGTGGACATGTCTTGCGACGATCTTCCGCCGGCCACGATCCAACCCAGTTGAGTGTTTTGGAAGATAACATTTTGTTGATCGATCAACATCTGTCCGGCATTCAGTATTTCAAAGAAATAATCACTGCCTATAAGTAAATCGACAGGACCTGGTTTTCCAAAGGTAGGATCAGCCAAACTAATCATGTTATCACTTGGTATGTGCACTACCACCGGATTGGTTGGTAATTGCGAGGTCAATTTGGTGACGATTAGGGCATCAACATTGTATGAGATTTCATGATTAATTCTCGATCTGATTGTAATATTTGTAGTTCCCTTTGAGCAGCCCGCTTTCGTTCCTCCAATGCCTTGTAAGAAGATTCTCGCATTCGCCTTGCTCAGGTTTAATCTATTTACGCACGATTCTTTTATGAGTGACCTGGTCGAACCTGAGTCTAGCAGGCCTCGAATGGTATGCCAGTTGTTATAGCCATCTCGAACTTCAACCAACACAGTAGGTAATATTGCATTTGCACTAACAGCATGACTGACCACAGCTGGGTTTTGGTTTCCTCCTAGGGAGGCAGTTAGGGTTGTGCTAGTGGATTGTTTGGCTTCTAACGATGTACCTTGACTTGCAGTTGGTTGAGAATGAACGAGGTTGTGATGTCTCCGATGGCAAAGTTGGCATGTTCTTCTGGATCGGCACTGATAAACGCTGTGGTCTCCTCCGAGACAATTAAAACATCGCTGCTTTTCCTTTAGAAATTTTTTTCGATCATTGATTGTCATGGATTTGAACTTTGTACATTCAAAAAGACGATGTCGTTCGACGTTGCAGAGTATACATGATGGTAATGATATTGAGTCAACATGTAACACCTTAGACGATTGATGTGATTTGGTGTCCTTGACACTGGTCGGTTTGATCTCTGTGAGTGCATCTACGCGGTTCAATAAAAAGTCAAGAAAACCTTGGACTGTTGGAAAATCTTCCTCTGCTGTTTTGTACCTCCAAGCTTTCCTGGTCTCATCATCAAGTCGATCAGTTGCCATAAAAATTAGCCAGGGGTCACGTGCCTCTGCCTCCTTGCCTAACGCCTTTAAGCCTCTGACGACCTCATCTATGTGGTCATGAAATGCTACAAGTTGGGCAGCATTTGCTTTTGATACTCTCGGTAGTTCAAGAAAAGATTTGATGTGCGCCTCTACAATCGGTTTTTTCTTGTCATATCACTTGACGAGTCGTTGAATAGCCTCAATGTAACTGGCGTCGTCTACCCGAAGATGACTGATTAAATTGTAGGCATCTCCTTTCAAAAGTCCCTTGAGGTATTTGAACTTCTGCGCTGGAGATAACAGAGTATTTTCATGTACGGTCGATGAAAATATGTCATAGAACGATTGCCAGTCTTTGAGGTTAACATCGAATGACGGCATTGTTAATGACGGTAACTTGAAATCTGATGTTCGATTGACTGCGATACTGCTATCTAGTGGTGAATCATGAACAATTGATGGGTTAGTTTCCGACGTAGCACGCATTAGGCCTTTCAGCTTGGGAATGATTGAATAATAACTGTCATCAACGATGTCCATTTCAGACGGTACGGTTGAATCAATGTCAAACAAGGCATCTTCGGTAGCAATAAATCCAGTGTATAATTTGTGCGCATTGTCACATCGAATGCATAACTCATCGTATGAAAGCTTCGCGCCATTTGCCTCAATATAATTAGCGAGACGAGTGAATTGTCCTTTAATAATGCCTTTTTTTTAGTTAATTTTTCCATAATTGACTTCACCGTACACAATTAATTTACAGGAAATCACGAACTTATGACACACACGCGGTTGCTTGATATAATTTGATATGTTTTATCAAAATGGCGAACTATTATTGCACATGCGGTGATTGCTTTTGTTTTATAGAAGCTTTTATGAATACTTGTCGGTTAGTTTCAACTATCCGGCTCGAAGGACCAAAACAATGTACGAACACTTTTGTACAAGGTGATATAAAACAAAAGCCACTTTACTTTTATTTAAATTTTATTCTTAATTGTTCTAATAATTTTTGTATTTGATGTGATGACTTCACTGGTTGAATCGCAAGAGAGCAAAAAAAAAAAAATTTTTTTTATTTAGAATATTTTGACAATTACAGTAGTACTAATGCTCTACGATAGGTGTAAAAAATAAAATAGTATTAAACACATTACTCGGGACATAAACGCACTCAATTCGATTGACAATTCGAATTGAGCTACAAATTGAATTGTCAAAAAATGATTTTATAAAGTAGTAAACAATAATAATGTAACAACCTATTTACGTGATACTAATGTTAATTAATTAATTAAATAAACTATTTCGGATAACTTGCCACTGTTGAGATGATTAGATGTAAAAGTGTTCGTTACATGAGTACTTAAGAAAGTAAACACAATTTTAATTGATTTTTAGGTTATACTCAACAGTGTTTACAATTGGATTAACACAAGCTAAGTTAAATTCTATACTGGATATTATACGTTATTAACCTTACAATTGTTTATTTACAGGTATCCATCGATTACATCTTATTTCGACATATGTACTCGTACATCTACAATTTGAGTTGAGTGAAATCTGAACAGAATGACTGTGGAATCGAAGTTGAACACTACTGGTTATTCCATATCATATGCTCTTCCACAAATTGAAGCCGATTGTGTTTTTGAGCTTCGTTTAATGGTGGATTTTTCTTAATTTTCCATCCGTTTAAGATGTTTAGCTTTCTGTATGGCGCGACGAACGGTTTGTACACCGACATTAACACCGGCTTTCTCCTTGATTCTGCGAGCAGATACAGCAGAATTGGAGGCAATACGAGTTATTTTACGCTTATCTACTGGTTTTAATTTCGAAACAGAATTGACTTTCATATTTATTATTCCATAGTTTTCAGGATTTCTTAAATAATTTAGCATAACAGTGTGACTTCAGCCTAGTTTTTCGGCTATGAATTGGTTCGAATGTCTTTGATCGTGGTAAGCATCAATTTTTTTCTTTTTAACATCGTTTAGGCTTTTGTTTTTTCCAATTTTTTAAAAAACGGTTTACAACACTAATTTACTTTTTATTTAATATTTTTTATTTTAATAAAACTAAACAAAATAAAGGAAAATGAACTGGATTTATTCACGTGTAACAATAAAAATGAATTTTTTTTACGGTGTTTAAAAGAAAAACAAAAAAAGGAACATTTCCAAAGCCAACTAGAAAACAAATTTTTAGTCATTTGATTAGTGATGAAATCATCTACATTTCAGTATAGAAAAAACAAAAGCGATAGAATCCAAAAGTGTTAATTAAACTTAGTGTGGTGCGCGGTAAAAATTTAGTGGATTTAATCTGCTGTAACGGACTATATGTTCTAAAAATGAATATTATAGCAAACATTATTTTTATAGTTTTTAAAAGTTTATAGTATAGTCAGAGATTATAGTACATTTTAAAGAAATACAATTTTTATTCTGTCACTTAACTTTACATCAGCGACTAGAGAGAACAAATCAGACAATAAATTATTGCGTTTTTGCCGAATATTCGTCTTTCTTCTCCTCCTGATAATATATGAACCTTGGTATTGGATTTTGGCCAGTGATACAATCACCTTATACAAAATTACAACCGGGTTCATTGGATTTATCATTTTTTTAGAACAACAATATTCAAACCAAAATAATTTTATTTTGTGATTTTGTGATCTTGTGAACACGTTAAAAGTAAAACCAAAGAGTTGGGTCTTAATCCACAAATTTGTGATGTTAAAACGTGTTTGGCAATATTAAGTGGTGAGTGGAACGATTTTGAGAAGATTGAAAAATCTGTTGATGGAGAATTCAATGCGCTCAAGGGGAAATTGTTGATAAAATGGAAGTTTTATATTTAAAGGCAAAGCAAATAATGAGAAGAATTACGAAGCGGAAAGTGCAAGAGGAAATGTGCCGATGGAAAATCTTCTGGCTAATCAAACTCAATTTATCCAAGAGATATCACTCTTTAATAAACGGGAAAGCGACGTCCATAACATTTTCGAGAAATTATTCCGAATTTCCCTAGTTTAACGATTTATCAGAGGCTTCTATTGATTAAAATGAAAGTGTATCCAACGTGCATAAATTATACAATATTTAAAAGGCTTACTGAAAGGCGAAGCTTAGGCCTATTATGTATAAGCATAAAGGGAAAAGGTTAAAAACAGTTACAAAAAACCAAAGCATGTGGTTTTCACTTTACTAAAACAATTCATGGATCAACCAATGCTACATCAAAGGCAGAATTGCGTGATTCATGGCTTGTATATGTTTTGGTAAATAAGTTAGATCCCGAGTCAAAAGAAGCTTGGGCTCATGAAACTGCTGAAGAAGATTTTACATCACTTGAATGGGTTTTCAAATTTTTAAGTAGAAGAAGCGATGCTCTTGAATGTTTAAATTCATCACAAAACTCGAAAGCATCAGTGTCGAAAAACGCAAGCTGCCATAAACAATCAATGTGTGTTTTATTCTGGAGATCACTACATCCGCAAATGTATAAAATTCCTTGAGTTACCAGTTCCAGAACGTAAAGAGCTAGTTACTACTAAAAAACTATGTTTTAATTGCTTGTCATCGACTCATCAAGTAATTGTTTGTCGTTCCAAATTTACCTGTCGTATTTGTAGACGAAACCATCATATCACTCTACATCTCGACCAAAGTAATGATTCTAATGGACAAGAAACATCGGAATCAAACAAACCGTCGGGTTCCACTACGCCTGATGTGTATGTCGCAGTAAAATCTCAAAATTTTTTGTCGGAATCATTTCAAGCAATATTACCAACTGCAATTGTTCCAGTAGCTAATAAATTTGGGCAAATGCAAAAGTGTCGAGTTTTATTAGACTCTGGCTCACAATCATGATGCCTTCGACATGAAAAGACGAACATATGCATTACAGGATTGATGTTGGGAGATTTAACAGCAAAGGGGAAGTCAATAATTGTATTGCAATCGATGTATGGCCAAAATGTGAAAACCACTTTGGAGGTACTCATAATTAAGCACTTACCCACATACTTGCCAAAAACAAAGATTTTCCTGGGAAATAAGAAAATAAAAAAAAATTTGAAGTTAGCTGCTCCGGATTTTCATAAGCCAGCGTCTATCGACTTACTAATTGGAGCAGACAAATTTTTTGAGGTGATGGAGAGCGGACAAAGAAGATCTAATTCATTAATTTTACAAAAAACGATGTTTGGAGGGATAGTCTCGGGTCCAACCATCACCGACTACAGAGAGCACAACAACGTTTACTTTGCAAATTAAAGATGATTCAAACTTGGAACAAACTTTGCGTAAATTTTGGGAAATTGAAGATTTGCCAAACAGTAACAAATTGACACCAGACTCATGGCACTGGGCTCATGTCAGGTCAAATGATAATCCTGCAGTTCACGGTTCCAGAGGTGTTAGTATGGAGAGGTCCAGAGTCGCTAGCTCAACCGCAGGAGTATTGGCCAGTCAACAATGAGCTAGAGCACCCTGATGAAGCTAACAAAGACATGGAGTACAGTAAAGCAAACCTTCCAACTGTAGCGCTACACGCCTAATGTGATTCACCAGAGTTTTATTGGATAGAAAATCTTTTAGGAAAGGAATTCAAATTGCAAAAGATATTTGCAGTGATGGATTATGTTAGATTCGTAAACAAACTCAGAAGTCCCAAATCAACAGCAACAATGCACTTAACACCAGCAGAAATTCAATGTGCGAAAACTACTTGTATTCTCTTGGCATAGCGCAAACAGTAAACATCCCATCCCGAGATTAATTTGGGACGTACATTTATCTAAGCTGCATGCTGGTCCTACGCTTACACCACACTTTGTGCGGCAAAATTACTGCGTCACTTGTAAGAGATATGCAGCGAATACTACAAAGCAAATTATGGGGAATTTTCTAACCACAAGAGTTACCCGGACTAGGCCTTTTGAAAACTACGGTATAGATTTTGCAGGTCCGAGAAAGCACAAATTTAACAAAAGGCTACATTTGTATATTTGTCTGCCTTTCAGTCAAAGCTGTACATATAGAATGTGTAACCGATTTAACCAGTGAAGCTTTTCTGGCAGCAATGAAACGTTTCGTAGCCAGAAGGAGGGTACCTAAAAATATTTATACTGATAATGGCTCTAATTTCATCGATGTACCCGTATCGCCTCATTTAGTGGGTTTTGGGAGGCAGCTGTCAAGCCTGTCAAAGGTCATTTTCTTAAAGCCACACACAGTGTCAACCTAACATTCGAAGAGATGATTACTTATGCACATCATCAAAAGATGATGACTTTGAAATATTCCGGAAAATCGCTTATTTTGATGGCAGACTATCCAGAGTCGAATTCAAACATTTTGGAAAGATATTATATAGAATATTTAAACAACATACTGCAACGTCACAAATGGCAGAGCATCAACGAAAATTTCAGGATCGGAAACGTAGTTTTAATAAAAGAGGGCAATACTCCAACATGCTAATGGCCAAATTATTGAAGTACATCCCGGAAAAGATGAGCTTGTGAGAGCTGGTGAGATTTTCAACAAATTCAAAATGTACGGCTTTTAAGGCCATGCAAATAATAAACATACCTAAATTTTTTTTGGGGTTGCTCCTCGTCTTCTCACAATATGTGCACTGAATGGACCACAATAATCAATGTTCGTTATGCAGCCTCACAGAACGTAAATCTCACATCATCTGTTGTTCTGACTTTGAATTTGCATTTGTGCACTTCTATGCTGGACATGCATACATAACAAGCGTTTTGCTCGAGGAATATTACTACGATGAATTGCTGGATCAAACTCGTTCTTTAGATCTTGTCGAATTTTTACTTTTAGAATCTCAACATATTTTCCAGCCATGGCTAAAGCATGACATGCAGAATAAAAACTGACATGGTTTTGAATGAGACTTTCTAAAAAGTCCTAGGCAACAACGCAATTTAAAGTTACATTTTGGTTTGAATTGGATGTTAACAAATCCGGTGCTGTCCACCATAGCTGATGTTCCACTAGCTCATCTAGATAAATACGTTTGAACACAATTGCAAATTGTAACAGCATAAATGCATGCTGCGTATATGCTGACTTGCGTCTCCAAACCCATAAAGAATCAACGAGTGATTCACATCGCCGTTGATTTTCATCCATCTTGGAATTTTTATTTCAACAATACGATGACAACTATCATTGATTTCCTCCCCCCCCCCTCCTTCTTCCCCGCCATCTTCCCCCCAAAGGCTCAAGCGACAATTTTTGGAAAACAATTTTTATTTTTATGGTTATTGGGCTTAGCATGCCTAGAGGGTCGAAAATCTTCATTGCCCTTGATAACAATGTGATCTCTCTTAGTAAGAACCGGAATTTCCTTAGGTTGGAATTGAAAGCGGAATTCATGTTTGTCGATGGTTCGTCTTGACAAATTTGTTTTATATCAGCTACCGTTGAATTGATGTTCGACGCCCCAGCATGTTTTTTGATTTCTTGTTTGATGTTAGATCTAATTTTTCGTAGGCTGAAACCGAAAGATTTCAAATGAATCTGAATTTCATCTTTATGTTTAAGCAACTCCCTTACGGTCGACGTGAACAGTTTAAAAATAATAAGGATGATGACGCTCCTAAAGCGTCATATACCAGCGATAGTTCCGCGGAGGTGTTCGAGGGCCTCGGTCCTCTTTCCGCTGTGGGACTCTCGATGAGTGGTCTATCGGATGGGGAGCTCCGTTCGGGGATTGAGAAATTAGTTCCCAACTCCGACATGGACACCTCAGGAGATGAGAACTCGGACCCCGTAAGTGGGGGTATCGCCTTTGTGAAAGCAAGGGGGAGCAAAGTCGTCGGGGAGGACCCGAAAGGAACTGTCAGCAGCACTGACAAACCTTCCGCGGCTCCTCGCGTGAAAATGTGTGGGGCCGCGAAGAAGCGGTACAGGAGGCTTCTTGCTGAGGGCAAACCGCCCGGAAGCGGGACAAGGCTTCTGGCGATGCGGCCACAAAGGGAGTCTTGTGCTCCCACAGAGGCCCCACCGTCAAAGAGGATCCGCTCGGATGAGGGTACTCCACCGGCACAAAAGAAGGCCAGGAGAGAGGAATCTGTCCCGACGGTCTCGGGTTCTGCGGTCCGTTCTGGACTTACCTTCAGGCAGGCTGCGGAGTCGGAGATAGTTGGGATCTTGCCCACTGGTTTTCCAGAGGTTGTCCTCACTGGAGAGCAGCTAAAGGCTGTCCAGGAGTTCATCCTAGATAAGGTGCTAGAGCAGGAGGCCAAGGAGCTTAAACCTAAGTTCCTTGGCAGTCAGCTTCAGCCTGGTTGGCTGGTACAAACCTGTGTTGACCGGGCCACTGTTCAGTGGCTCAGGGAGGCCATAGGTAATATCAAGCCATGGGAGGATGCGCAGCTGATCGTGGCCGAGGCGGAAAACCTGCCTCGAGCCAGGATTGTGTTCGGCACCTTCCGAAATAGTGCTGAATTGCCCACAGAGAAGCTTTTTGGTTTTATAAAAAGCCAAAATGAGGGCATGCAGGCGATCAACTGGAGAGTGATCAGGAGAGAGGCGAAAGGCTCTTCGGCCTTTTTCACGTTCTCTATGGACCACTCTTCAGTTGAGAAGCTCAAGCAGGTTGGCTTTAAGGTCAACTATAAGTTTGGGACTGTCCAATTGCACCCCAAGGGTGGTCAGAGTGGAGCTAAGCCGAGTTCTGTCGGCGGGACCCAAGTGGTCAAGCCTGTAGAAGCTACGGTAGCGGCACCTGTAGCTAAGACCACCGGGGTGACCGCCCTCTCCAGAAGACAGGTGAGGAGCAGGTGGGAAAGGGAGAGGAAGGCGTCAGGGGTTCAGCGGGGGAAGGCCTTACAAGGGCTCCTCCCGTGCAAGCCACTGGTTAGGCCTGGAGGCTCTCAGGCAGCAGGGGACAGCAGAACGGCGATGGAGGACACTGGTCAGCCATCGGCCGGACAAAGAAAGCATGCGGGTGGTGGCGGTGCGGAAAAGGAGGCTGAGCAGGGCCTTCAGAAGGGGCCTTCGGTGAAGTGAAGGCACACATCGCCTGCCTGCAGATAAACCTGCATCATGCAAAGGCGTCTTCGGACGTCCTGTGTCGCAGGTTTATCTGCCAAAACATTGGCATGGCTCTAATCCAGAAGCCATGGGTGATTGGTAACCAGATTAGAGGTATACCAAATCAAGTGGGTAAGTTAATTTATCATAACGAAACTCAGAGTCCAAGAGCGGCTGTGTTGGCCCGTTCGCAAATTAATTTTATTCCCATTTCAGAGTTCATCTCCAGGGACTTGGTTGCAGTAATGGTAGAGGTTCTGAGTGAAAGAGGCAAACAGGAGGCTATAATGGCCTCCGCCTACTTTCCTGGAGACTCAGAGTTAATACCTCCACTTGAAGTTAGGCGGCTCATAGCTCATTGCAAACGCAATGGGCTGGCCTACCTGATAGGATGCGATGCAAACGCGCACCACACGGTGTAGGGTAGCACGGACATCAATAACAGGGGTGAGTACCTTTTTGAATTTCTGATCTCAAACAATGTAGACATTGTCAATAGGGGAAGGAAACCTACTTTTATAAATGCGATTAGGCAAGAGGTCCTAGATCTGACACTTGCTAGTCCACATTTTAGCGACTTGGTCAAAAACTGGCATGTGTCTGAAGAGGCCTCATTATCGGATCACTTGCACATCAGATTCGATTTGGCGGCTGAGACCATGCAGCGGCAGGAAATCAGAATTCCAAAACTGACCGACTGGGACTCTTATAGAGTCTCACTCGAATCAGAAATGCCTTCGGTTGTGGGGAACATAGAGTCTCCAGAGGGTTTGGAGATCTGTTCAAACCAGCTGCATAGTTCTATACACTTGGCTTACGAGAACAGCTGCCCAGTTAAGCGAAGAGAGTCCACAAAGATGGTCCCTTGGTGGAACGGGACGCTGGGTAAACTGAGGAAAAAATCGAGAAGATTATTTAACAAGGCTTAACGCACCGGTGAATGGGGCGAGTATAATATGGCCTTGACGGAATATATTCTCGAACTAAGGAGATCCAAAAGGGCTACCTGGAGGAATTTCTGTGAGGGAATCAATGAATTGCCCTCTGCAGCTCGTCTCCAGAAAGTCCTTTCCAGGGATCATTCAAATGGTTTAGGACTTCTCCAGAAGCGAGATGGGGGGTTCACTGAAAACCGGAAGGAAACCTTAAAGGTACTGTTAGAGATCCACTTTCCGGATTCAGTAGTGGTAGGAGCCCAAGAGGACTCATATGATCCTTCGAGTGAGGTGGCCTATTCGCCTCACAGTAGGATCTGGAGTCTCTCTGGGAAAATTTTCACACCCAGCAAGGTTCGATGGGCTATTGGGTCTTTCAAACCTTTCAAATCCGCTGGAGGGGATGGTATCTTTCCAGCTTTACTTCAAAAAGGTATTGAGGAAATACTCCCCAGCTTGATCCAGATGTTTCGGGCAAGTTATGCTTTTAATTATATTCCGAAACTGTGGAGGAAAGTAAATGTGGTCTTTATACCAAAGGGCGGGGGTCGTCCAGACACCCAGGCCAGGGCATATCGGCCAATTAGGCTCACATCGTTTCTTTTGAAGACGATGGAAAAAATCCTGGACTATCAAATAAGAAGTGAGGTCCTTGGAAAGAATCCGCTGCATCGGGACCAGTTTGCGTATCAAACTGGTAAATCCACGGTTATGGCCCTTAGCGGGCTAGTCACGAGGATTGAAAAAGCAGTGACATATAAAGAAATTGCCCTTTGTGCCTTTGTGGACATTAAGGGGGCGTTTGATAATACCTCCTATGGATCTATAGAGAGGGCAGCAATGGAAAAAAGGGTTCCACTTTCCACAATTAGGTGGATCCGTTCCATGCTGGAACATCGTGAGATTACTGCCAGACTAGGTGGCGAATCAGTAACCATCAAGGCCGTAAAGGGCTGTCCCCAAGGAGGCGTACTATCTCCTCTTTTGTGATCATTGGTTATTGACAGACTACTGGTCCTTCTGAGTAGCCATGGGTTTGATGTCCAGGGCTATGCGGATGATGTGGCTATCATAATCAGAGGCAAGTTTGATGAGGTCATTTCTGATCGCATGCAAAATGCACTCAATATAATATGGCAGTGGTGTTACCAGGAAGGGCTCAGTGTCAATCCAAGCAAAACTGTCATTGTTCCTTTTACGAGGAGGACAAAGCTTGCGCTTACAGCTCCCTCGTTAAACGGTACTACTGTTCCTTTTTCCAGCTAGGTTAAATATCTAGGGGTTATCCTAGATCAAAGACTGAACTGGAACCAACATTTGTTGAAAGTTCAAAATAGAGCCATCAAGGCTCTCTGGGCCTGTCAAAGACTCTATAGGCGTACTTGGGGACTACAACCAAAAATGATCTACTGGTCATTTCTTACAATCATTAGGCCTATGGTCACCTACGCATCGGTTGTATGGTGGCCTAAAACTGAGCAGAAGACAACGCAAACCTCATTGAATAAGGTTCAGCGTGTAGCCTGCATTGGTGTTACGGGCTCAATGAAGTCATGTCCAACCGCGGGGGTGGAGACACTTCTAGGACTGACACCGTTACACCTGCATATTAAAAAGGACGCTGCAAGTATGGCCCTGAAAATGCAGGCGGAAGGAAATATCAAACCAGGCAATATGGTGGGTCATATGGAAATCCTTAAGGAATTTCAGACAGACCCTACCATAGGAATGCCTTCCGACTGTATGCCAGCTAAACTGGACTTCCACAAACCATTCTGTGTTAGGTTACCTGACCGGAATGTGTGGAGGGCAGGTGGACCATCATTTGAGCTAGGGTCCATGGTATGGTTTACAGATGGATCAAAAACGGAAGATGGGGCGGGGATAGGAATACACGGGAGTGGCACTACCCTCTCGAAGTCCTTGGGTACCAATGCTACCGTTTTCAAGCAGAAGTACATGCTATAGAACTTTGCGCTAGGATAGGCATAGCAAAAGGCCTAAACGATGCAAAGATTTATATTGTATCAGACAGCCAATCAGCCTTAAAAGCTCTTAGGTCTTGTACCGTTGAGGCAAGGCTGGTATGGGATTGTCTGAAGGTTATTAAACATCTGGCCGGCTCAAATAAGGTGACACTTATGTGGGTGCCAGGTCATACTGGAATCGAAGGAAACGAGGCAGCTGATGGCCTCGCCCGTGAGGGTTCTGCCTCTTCATTTTTTTGACCAGAACCCTTCTGCGGTGTCACTAAGGGACACCTTAGAGCAGCGGTAAAACGCTGGGAGGATGTTCAAAAGTCCTCCTACTGGCGCAGAATTCCAGGTTTACGGCAGGCGAAGAAATTTATATCACCTTCGTCTGTCAGGGTTAAAGAGTGTCTTGAACTTAGGAAACCTGAGTTGAGGCTGCTTACTGGCTTCCTCACAGGTCATGTCCCCTTAAGGTATCACCTTAAGAAGATGGTCCTAAGTACAACAGATGGATGCCGCTTCTGCGGTCTGGAAGCGGAATCAGCGGAACATGTTCTGTGCCATTGCCCAGCCATTTTCCAGCAAAGACTGCAACATCTAGGAGGGAGAACAATGAGCCCGGATAGTATGTATCTTGTACCGGCCAGTAGTATTGTCAGATTCATTAAGAGCCTGAATATTGACTGGACGGTATTTTAATTAATTAGGGTCCAGCACAATAGATCTTTTAGGTCGCGGTGCGAGGTGGCTTATCGCCCACATGGCCCTCCAGTAAATAATAATAATAAAATACGGTCGACGTGTCAGTCAGTAAGTCGTCCACAGAAACGTCACGTAATATTACATTTGAGGCATGTTCGCTGCTTCTCTCGATCTCTAATGCTGCCTCCTTCAGACTTCTGGTTGCCAGGAAAGTGGATGGATCAACGTCGTATGCACCGTTTTCAATCGATATTGTTTAGGAGTCTCTGAAAGATTTTTTCGCCATAATATATTTTGGTAATGCGCATCTTTTTTGTGAACCCAAATCATCCGATACATCTTCTCAGCATCTCCGGTCAATACGAATTTATATTGACGAAATCGTAATAAAATTTCCGTAAGCGCCAATTGAACTGTAGGACCAATATTTAGTATTTCGTTATATGTTATTTTTTGATTTGGCTCTGATATCAAATACAACCCTTATCTTGTTTGTGTTAAAGTCGTTCATTACTCCATGGTATGGTAAGATGTGTGCATTTTTATCAGCTTCACAAATTAGCGTCATATGGCCCAGTGCCTCATATTCAATCGTGAATGCGAAATACATATGAGGAGCCCAACTGGTTGGCGTTATCCTTAAATGGAAGACGGACTAAGAACTTTCCATCATTTCCTCTGATTGTTGTACTGGAGAATAAAGCCTCACAATCTTCTTCTTCAGGTTATAATATCGTCGCTGCTGGTATGCTCTCGATTTCCCAAAATTTGTATAGTAGACTGCTAAGATAGGCACTTGAGTTCATACACGTACTTAATGCGTTAGGCCTTAAATTTGTATTACTGGTTGCTCTTCCTACGAATATCCATCCGAACTTCGTTTTATGGGCTACTAATTCATCTGATTATATTTTCTTCTCATCTTCCAAAACTTCGCAAAATAGATTCACCCCGAGTAAAATGTATATATCTCCTACTTCAAACAACCTTGAATCAGTCAACGTTATTTTGTCCAATAAATTTCGTCTCGTTGATTTGTTCTACTTTTTGCTGCTGAATACGTTACCTTTGGCGCAACATCTAGTATGACTAAATTTTTTTTGAATATGTCTCATCTGTGCTGGAGAGTTTCATATGCGCGGAGCCTCGTGTACGACCACATTGGAGTGATCTAAACCTCTTATTCCTGTAGAATCCTTTAATGTGGTTAATCTAAGCTGATTTATGCATTTCTTTGTGACGAAATTCGATTCAGAACCTAAATCCAACAGTGGAAAGAACATATGTCGGTTCATGATTGCTGTTGTTCACAGTAAAATGTGTGGTGCTCTGCAAGCTATTATGACCTTCGTTTGTCGTTTTCGGCGACTGATGTTCATGCAGCGTTGTGTGGTGTCTACGACGACAAATCCTACACCGCAATTTTGAACGACACTGATATACCAAACGATCCGTTTCGGCTTTGCATAAGTTACATAAATCTGCCACGATTGTATTTGATTTCTCGTCTGGGGCGATTTAAATGGAGTTTTGATAGCAACGGACTTAGTTATACTCATACCAAATGTTTCTAACGCATCGATTCGATCTCCAAAAAAAATCTAATCAGCTAATTTATCGTTCTTTATTTCACGTGCCCAAAGCAATCTTGATTCGTTGTTTAATTTACTAAGAATTATAAAAATCAGCTTGGGATTGCGACTCTCTGAACTTTCACCTAAAACTTTAAGACCTCGAATAACAGCTCCATGAATTTTTGTATGTACGCGTTGACTGAATAGCACTTCTTATTGTAGCGTTTTTTGAGCTTTTTGAGGGCTTCAATGTAACGCTCATCAGTGATTGGCATGTGCTTAATTAAATCTTCGGCCTCACTCTGCAAAGCACCTTTCAAAAATTGCAGTTTTACAGCATTGTATAGGTCTGGGCCTAGATTCTGATCAAATGACAAATGACAATTTTTTGTGACTTTGTACTAAAATTTTAACTGCTACTAAATGACAAATTTTAACGTCTGTATATTGTCATTTAATAGCAGGGTATTATTACTATTATTATTAGAGGGCCATATGGGCGTTAAAGTATCTATTGTACTGGACCCTGCTTAATTACCTGTCCAGTCAATATTCAGGTTCTTAATGAACCTGATAATACTGCCAGCCGGTACGTGATACATTCTAGCTGGGCTCATTGTTCTCCCTCCTAGATGTTTACTACAGCATGTAGTTCCGCTAGAAAGTCGTCAGCATTGAAGCCTAAGGACTTCGAGAGGGCTGTCCCATTCCCATATATTCCTACTCCTGCCCCGTCTTCATTCGTACGAGTTACTGGCAATTGCAAATCGCATGTAAGTCACCCAGCTTTACTACAGGAAGGCTAAATAAAACTGGAGGGTGCCTGGTATCCAGAGTCCGCATATTTTGAACTGATTAACCCCTGACAGCCATTCGTCCATCGGCATATGCTGTTCCACATTAGATTAGGGTTTTTTGTCAAGGTTTTCTCCTTTAGCGCCGTACTTTATCCTGTGTCAAATAGCCAAAAATATGCCAAATGGCCTTAATTTCCAGTGGTTGCCACGAGGAGGCAGGACGTACACTTGTGAATTGTGAAAAGGTTACCCTTATACAATTGTACCCATCACGCAGCCGTCTAATTCACGACCAGAACAGCTCACGTGATGCGCATCCTACTGGAAGGTTACGGAGCTGATAGATTAATCTACTCAACTTTGATCCCCCCTTTCAATAGATGCCAAACCACCATATAGAAACATAAAAGGTTCTCTGACAGAATTCAACATTAATTTGGAGCAAGGGTACGATAATGGCTCGAACATGAAAGGGAGAAAGAAAGGTGTACAGGCATGCATCATAAAATAAAATCCAAGTGCCTTTTATATGTCATGCTGAATTTAGTGGTGCAACAGGCTTCCGGAATCCACTACTTTTTTTTGGTATGGTCCAGCGCATATATGTTTTCTTTTCTGCCTCTCCTGGACGATGGCATATCCTTAAAAGGGCATGTTTGCCGTTTAACAGTCAAACCGTTATGTGAATCAAGATGGGAGTGCAGAAAAGCGTGTGTTAAAGCTATTAGATATGAAATCACTTATATTCGAGACGCTCTGTATGAAATTTAGGATTTTCCTGGGTCTTATGCTGGAATGCGCCATGGAGCAGAGACTCTGGAAACACAATTACAAGATAACTGTTTTCTGATGATGATAAGTGTCTGGTATGATATTTTAGGCAGGATAAATAAAGTCAGTAAAACTATACCGAACACCTCTGTGGAAATATCTACTACTGCTTCGCTAATGAATTATGTCATTTACTACCTAATTGAATATCGCGCAAATGGATATGAAAAACCACAAGAGGAAGCAATTTAATTAGCTGCAAAATTAGAAGTAGCGTCCATTTTCCAAAATAAACGAGTCCGGCAAAAAAAAGGATTATTTGAATATGAGTGGGCCGACGAGATTTAAATATCATTTGTTCAATATTACTCTAGACAGAGCTATTAATTCATTATCAGAAAGATTTGAACAGCTGCAACGTTAGGTTAGGTTAGGTTAGGATAGAATGGCTGCTATCGCACACTTAGGCCAATAGTGGCCCATTGTGATACCACAGGATCTTATCTCCCCTTTACCCCTGAAACCGTCCAGTGCTATTGATGTAGCATAAAATATCTCGCACTCCACAGTTCGCGAATTCCGAAAGGCTGTCCATATCGTACACAACCAAGTATTTATGTCATCTGTATGATAGTGCCGGACACGAGCATAGGAAGTGATCTAAAATCTCTTCCTCCTCCTCGTCCATGCAACTTCTACAAAAGTCATTTGTCTGTAGACCCAGCCTTCTCGCGTGTTCCCCAAAAAGGCAGTGTCCTGTCAGTATTCCTAAGACCAATCCTAACTTTTGTCTTCCCAGGGATATCAGTGCCTTGGAGCGCCGCAAGTCCAGTTTTGACCAAACCTGTTTTGCTACCCTGCACGTGAGAGTGTTGGTTCATCTCTCATTTGTCAAGGCGATTGCCTTTCTACTGAGCGCCAATTTGAGCGCTGCTATAGGCCTCCCAGATCTGCCCTTTCCATCTGCATCTGGAGAGTCGTACCGTACCTAGCTAGTTCGTCCGCCCTGCAGTTCCCCATGATGTCCGAGTGACCAGGGACCCAGATTATCTGGATACTGAAATACTCACACATCTCATTAAGAGATGATCGGCAATTCAGCGCCACCCGTCCACATAAATTGCGATATCTCTTACTGATACCACATTATGCTTCAACCATGTCACGACTTCCCCGATCGCCACCAGTTCAGCTTGGTACACGCTGCAGTAGTCAGGAAGACGAACAGAAATATTAACATTAAGCTTCTCACAGAAGACTCCGACTCCTACCTTACCATCTAGCTTAAAGCCGTCCGTGAAAAATTGCACTGCCTAGTTTTCCAGTATTGATCCGTCCCTCCAGGATTCCCTTGAATTTTATACTTCTTGGTAAAAAGTACCAGCTCTGTCATGGACGGGTTGGTCCCTAATCCACATTTGTTGGCCCATTTGGTAGCGATCAATAGTGCATTCTGCATAACATCTCTAATCGTGTCCAAATATTTACCTGATACACCGCTATCGCTACATCATCTGCGTACCCTACAACCAATACCCCCTTTCTCTCCAGTTTCAACAGCAATTCGTTAATCACTATACTCCAGAGAGAAGAGGACGTTACACCTCCCTGCGGGGTTCCTCTAACCACCCGCCTTCTAATTGTGGACTCCCCCAGTTCTGAGGTAATAACCCTGCTTAACAGCATATGATTAATCAACCTACTTATAGAGTAATCAACCTTCAAAGCTGACAATCCCTCCATGATCGCCTCCATCTTTACATTATTAAAGGCACCTTATAAACCGAAGAATGAGGCCATACAGAACTCCTGCGAGTAAATTGACTTCTTAATTGTGCGTACCAAAGCGTGCAAGGCTGTGTCCACCGACTTCCTTTTACAGTACGCATGCTGTGACATTGCCCAATTGCTGGGTTACATTTTTCATCGTATAAATACATCCACAATCCTTTCCAATGTTTTCAGCAGAAAAGATGATAGAGTTATAGGCCTCAGGTCCTTCGGATAAGCATGCGAGCTTTTCCCCGCTTTCGGAATGAAGACCATCTTGACCTCCGTCCATTTCCTAGGAATATAGACAAATTTCAGACATCCTTTGAAGATCATCTCCAGCCAGGGAAGGATTACTGCTAAGTTCCTCTGGATCTCCGCGGGTATAATCCTATCTGGGCCAGCCGATTAAAAAGGCTTAAACCCGTTCATTGCCCACGCGATCCGTTCCCTATCCACGATGCCCTCCAATATATGAAGGTATTTTTCGATGAGCCTCCGGCTCCGTCGAGTCATCGAGGCTTCCCGGAAAGTGCGTATTTATTAGAAGCTCCAGAGATTCCATACTAGAAGCCGTCCATGCCCCATCCGACCTAATTAAATAACTAGGACTGGTTGGGTTGGTAGAAAGAATCTTCCTAAGGCAGGAAGTCTCAGATACCTCTTCCATTTTACCACAGAAGAGTCTCCAGGACCCATTTTGTGCCTTCCTCAACTCTCTTTTATAATTCCTCAGGTCCTCCTTATATGAGTCCCAATTCCGAGCTTCCTTGGTATTCTTGGCCCTATTAAAGGCTACAAGCCTTCCGATAGGTATCCAACCCAGTGGACCACCATGTCGGCTTCTGTTTGCCCCTAGGTTTTATTAAGGGGCACGCAGCATTAAATGAAAGATTGCATGCCTTTGTGACAATATCAACCATGCAATCCAGTTCTTCTACTGTCGCCGGAAGTTCTGGAACCTCCAGCGGCAATATCTCCTCTAACACCTTCCCATATTTGTTCCAGTTTGGGCCTTCTAGGATTCCTAAAGGCTTTCCGGGTAACAGGGTTGACGTTGAGGTTATATATTACATACCGGTAATCAGAGAATGAGTGCTCATTCTCCACTCTCCATCCCCTGATCATATGAATTCATATGTATCTGACGCAAATATCACATCCAACACCTCCTGTCGATTCCTGACAATAAATGTTGGTTCTCGTCTAATATTGCAAACTAAAAGGTTAGTATTTAATAAGTATTCAAAAAAAAACTCACCCCTTTCATTAATGTCTGTGCTTCCCCAGATTGTGTGATGCGCGTTTGCATCACATCCAAGTATGACACCTACCTTTGTTTGACCTGCTTCCCGGATCATTTTTCCCAGGTTATCCGGTGGAATCTCCTTCTTCCGATCCATATAGGCTGAGGCTAGCCATAATTTTTCACAGCCAACCTCAACGCTCGCCGCGGTAACACCCCCACTACTAAATTGAGGAAGAAGAAAAATATTCAAATTATTTTTCGCGAAAATACACGATCTGATCTTCTCAGAGTTGCCTGAGTATAATAATTTATACTCTTTCGTTCTGAGGCCACAGATTCTGTTATTGTTAATCCAAGATTCTTGGATTAGCACCAAGTCCTCACCTGACTTAGTCAGTCTGAGAACGAGAGCTGCCGAGGCAGCCTTCGTGTGATGCAGGTTTATTTCTACAATGTTAACCATTGTGACCTAAATCATTCATCTACCATCTTCTCTTTTAATCCTTTTATGTGGTCGCCGTTGCCATCCCCCTCTCGCGGAGACATCAACAGGTTTTCCCCATCAGAGTCCAGAGAAAGGAAGCAGGCTTGAACAACCATCATTTCGGTATCCGTATCCGTCTCCGGAAGATCAACACCTTCCTTCCCGACGTTTACCCCAGGCTGGTTTCCAACTTGCGTATCCACTTCATCCTTCTTATACACATTGAGAATGATCGACCCGAATCCGAAGCTGATCACTCCCTTTGTTTCCGCGAGAAGAGTTAGGGACTCCCTGTTTAACAGCATAACTGTCAACCTATATTCCCTTTTGGCCTCCTCTTGTTTCACTATCTTCCAGTTCTTTACCGGAAGATGTGGGTTACTGGCCTGGATGATCTCAATGACTTCCTCAGGCTTCTCTGGCTTGGTTGGCAACCAGACACATGCCCTCGGTCCGCTCGGAATTTCCTCCTTACTGACCGCCTCCAGCTTCGCGCCCTGCCATACCTCGCCTACTTTGGCCACTGCCATTCTATACAGATCCACCGATCTTTTATCTGAGCACGCAGTCAATATAACGCACCCCTGATACCACCCCGCATCTCTACAGAAGGGTGGGGATCCCGGATTATCTCTCAGGACTTCCAGAAATACGCAGTTCAGTTCGTTATAAACCAACTTCCATTTTTTCAGCCGTAATGCTCCCGTCTTCCTGACCCCTCTCAATGACGGCTAACATCAAGGCATGCTACTTCAAGATTTCGCTAAACAGCTTCATCTTTCGGTCATTTTGGGCTCTCGTTTAGCGCTTTTGGTCATTTTGGGCTCTCGTTTAGCGTCACCCGGTACTTCCAAATCCAGTGACCTTGTTCTTTTCGAACCAACATCCCTCTTGAAAGTGCCGCTACCGACAACTTTCAGCGCCCATGCCACAGATTCCTTTTGTTCTGCTGGGGTCGCTGTCAGCCTCTCCAAAATTCTGTGCGCCTACTGTTTTTCACGATATCGTCGCTTCGCCGGAGAGACCCCTTCCGATCCCCTGCTTTTTTGTTTGGCTCCGGTTCTGCTTCTACCTGGCTTCCGTGTCAGGGTATTGCTTCCCCCGCCGCTAAAGAGGGAGCCTCACCTTTAAAGTTCAAGCTACTCCCTTCCTTATTGCTTCCCGGTTTTTGAAGGGTACCGGCCCCTATTTCTTTGATTTAGGTATCATTCATGCTATTGCCACGAGTATCGGAGAAACATGGTTCCACCTGTGCAGAGATCAGTATACACAGGTAAGGCTAAATACAACTGGAGGTCGCCAGGTATCCAGAGGGCTCTATTAGTAACTATGCTTTGTTAAATGGGCCCCCAGCCTAGTTGATCATCAGCACGGGTCGCTTAATACCTTAATCCAGCCCATTCGGATCGCTAGCACCCCGGCCTCCCAGCACCCCCTTCCCACCGCTCCACATTCTCTCTCTCATTCACCTATTCATATGGAGAGCCTAATCCAATGGGATCCATTCCATTCCCGGGGTACCCGTTTATAGGGTACGTACCCCACTCATCACCCGCGGAGACTCCGGAGATGCAGAGAGGACGTGACGCACAGTCCTCCGTGGTTATTGGTTGATGGTCTTCTGGTGCCATCCGTTCACCTTTCCATGCTGGGCATCATCGGCAATCAGAATTTAATGAACTGAGGTTAACCACTTTCCAGTTCCCTGAGACTCTCCCACCAGCTGGACTGCGGTTGGGGGCGGCCGTCCACTATCCACCACCTGTGACCCCCCGGATAGCTACAGTACGCCACGGGCAGCTGCAACGATAAACAACTGCCAAATAAAAATAAGTTGAAAAGAAGCATACCATGTTTTAGAGATGAAATTGAATAACGGAGAACATAAGGACATCAATGTAAGTGATCACTTCCTATAGAACTAGATAAAATTTTTAAATATCAATAAATTGCACGATGTGATGCCAAATCTGTGGGTTGCTTTACGAATAATGCTCACAATGCCAATTACTGAGGCTGCTGGCGAGAGAAGCTTTAGCAAATTAAAGCTTATAAAAACGTACCTCCAGTCATCAATGGAGCTAAAAAGTAAAAAGTTTGCGCTTACACCAACATAAAACTACGGTGACGATCTATGTACAAAAAAAGTTTATTTCAAAAAAAAAATTCAAATCAATAGTAACTTCATGATTTATCTAACTATCCATCAGGCAAATCCACAAAATAAATATCATACCAAACGAAACAAAGAAATCCAAATGATGGACTCGAATGAAGCACTCTACTTAAATAAACAATCCACATAAACAGTCAACAAGATCATTTGTTTTATTTGGTTGACGGAAAAATGGGAAAAATCAAAATTAATTTTCTCTTTCATAGTAAATGCTTGTGTTGACATAGTCACATTATTATTTAAATTTTTTTAACATATTATTATAATCTCATATATACACATACAATATATAACCATACATACATACATAGATTCATTATATTTTCGGGCTCAATCATGAGACATACATACACTCCATCGAAATGTGATGATGATAAAATATGGAAAAAACCGCAACCTCAATAAATACGAGAAAAAGACAGCAAAAAACAAAAAGTTTCCATAAAACACGTTCCGAATACAACAAAAAAAACGAAGCAAACCAAACACAATCATAGAAGATGAAAAGTAGGATAATCCAGTGAAATAATCATTTATAACGGATACTGTACGACAAAAAAGAAAATTCATGACTAGTTTATAGACATTAAAAAAATGCTTATCGTGTTGTTGTTATCATATCTCCAACTTTTTTTTTTTTTTTTTTGGTTTTGTTGAAAAATAAAGAGAAATGGATTTGTTTGTTTTCTACTTGGAACTCTATAGATTATTTGTCTATTTGGACTCGATTACCGCCCCATAGGTTTTTTCATCGTCTGAAAGGTTTAACCTTTTTTTATATCTCTGCGGGTTTTCCAATCTTTGTTTTATTATTTGGTAAGATAATAAACTATATAGATACAATAGGAAATTAGGAATGGACACTAGATTAATTTTTACCTTTTTCAAAACAACATAATAGGCAAATCTAGTAATTGATCAATAGAAGGTTCAATAAAAGGTATTCAAAATAACTTAAGTGCAATTACTACAAGGGATAAACAAATTATTATTTTTTTATTTAGATTTATTGGGATTATTTCGAGATTGTCGGGTTGAGATAAACTTTGCGAGATAGTTATTTTTATTTATTTATTTGGGTGTTGGGTGCCATGTTTCTCGTGGCCTATATTCCAACGCTGTAACGATGTAGAAACCACCAAATGTGTCTAGTATACCTCCACGTGGTAACACCCAAGCAACGATGTGATGCATCGGCTAATTATTAGAGGCGAGTGCAGTACACTATAAATGAGCAATGATCGGAACAAACATGGAAACTAGTACCCCAGGTGGTACACCTGGTGCTCAGGTAAATCCACCCTCTTCGGAGGTTGGTTTAATGGATTCTGGGGGAGACCAGCCATTGCTATACTACAATTATTTTAACCAATCCCAAGACAATCTCCCTCCGATAAGAGGCGATAGCCCCTCCATTGGGGCCAGCAACCGCAACACTCGTTCTACAAACGAAGAACAACAATATAAACAACAGTATTCCTAGACGTTGCACAAGCGTTTGACAGAGTGTGGCATGAAGGACTTAACCACAAACCACTGTTAAAACCATTTTCGCAGAAGAATTTATCGCGTGAAAAGAGGATATTTAATTATAGATTATCGCGACATCTCGGATTCGAATTTTTGAAGAACCGATATTGATAGGTTGAAATATGTTGATTGGATAGTTCTGGCAAGCTGTGCATTACATAATTACTTGAGACAAAAGTCGAGATAGTATATTGCGCATAACTCAATACGAAGACACAGACAATGAAAGTTTTCGCTCAGGCGATTGGTGACAAGAAAATACTTAATTGGGTCTCAATTGGAATACACAAAGACAAAATCCGGCGGAAGGAAAACACGTAAGAAATGTATTAACAGATTACTATAATAACCAAGGCCGTGTACCTTTTCAAGGAAAAATGATTAACGTACTCAGTCAAACACAAGTCAACATTTAATAAATTTACTTACCTTTACTTAAAATACCATTGAGTTGCTATGTAATTATCGTTTAATTATTGTATAAATAAAAATTTAACCTAAAAATATTTACGTTTACTTTTTTGGACTCCCGTTTATATGCGCTCCTCATATTGTCTAATTTGCATTTTACTGTGTCAACCGTAGCATCACTCTGAATCTCCCTAAATTTTTGTGTAATAATTTCAAGAGGCTGGCTCCGCGCGTCTCTATTATAGTATAAGTTACTAGACGTATCCCAAAGACAAGTGTATTCCTTATACAACTCTAAAAATTCGATCATAGATGCTCGTTCTCTTGTTATCGACATATTATTTTATAACTTAACTGTTTTGGGTTTGCCTACACAACGCAATTAAAGTATAAAACCCCCCTTTTGTTTACGTTAATAGGGAAATTAACACGCGAAACAGGTTTAGTTTTTAATTACTTTTATTTTACTTAGTAAACATGAATCTGTGGCAATTCAACATAATCACTTAATATCACTTAAGTGGTTTTGCCAAATTTTATTTATTATTGTTCGTTATCGTCCCTTTACTAACCACATAAATGTTCACCTAATTCGCTTCCTTTTTCCCCCAAGTTATGATTTTTTGAAAAAACCACTTAACTACAATGCACTTCATTATGATTTTGGAAAAATCACTTATCTCACATTTTTCAGTTGAGCTATATTATTAAATTGTATTTAAATGAATATAAAAAAAATCGTGTCAGAGAAATAACTGTTAGCGAAAGGTATTTTTAAATAAATACTGAAAATAAAATCAGATAAAAAACTTAAGTGACAGTAAGTGTTTTTACCAAATTTCAGTTGTATAATAAAATTTGTATACTAGCACTTAAGTTACTTTTCGAACTGCATCTTTAGATAAAAAAACCGCTTAATCAATTTCGCAACCATTACTAATTCAGCTAAGTGATTTTTCCATTTAGTAAAAATAAATAAAGTGTGAACTTTAAGTAAGTTAAGTGATTATGTTAAAAGTCATATTTACTTTAATTTTATAATAAATGTTTCTTCTTGATGTATTGTAATAATAAACTGAATAATCTTCAGTACTATTAAAGTAAACTTTGTGGCATGTGTAAATATAAATTGGAATAAAATACTATATTCAGTCGAGGGAAAAAAAGGATGCTGTTAGCAAAAAAAGCGAATCAGCCTGGTGCTCAAATTAATTTAAAAGAGTCAGACTTAGATCAACGTGCTACGAAAATGAAAGTGTTACACTTACAACAGCGTTCTGGAAAAATGAAAGTGTCAGACTTAGATCAATGTGCTGTGAATTATGACCAAGAGGAAATTCGAGAATGCTTAAAATTATAGCAAGTAAGTTATTAATAAAAATGTATTATATTTTATTAATATAATTAAAGGACTAACCAGCGAATCAGCAAGAATCTTTACAGAATTTTACGAAATTATTTTCTTACAGAATATTTGACAAATCGGCCACCGATCTGTAACAATTAACAAATACAGTATTAAAATTGTAATGTGAATATCAAAATTTATTATTTTTTAAAAAAGTATGCTTTGCAAATTTTGATGTTTTCCGAAATTAAAGATGCGCTGGTCAGTAACACGTACTTTCTATATTATCGCTTTGTTACTTAAAGTTATTACGGACTCGCTGGTTCCCTCATAAGACATATTATTTTAGATAGCGAGCAAGCTCAAATGACAAAAGTCAATACAGCAAAACATTTCGCTGATAGCATAGGGGAGATTGATTCAAACAGTGAAACTTTGGATAGGAACATTCAAAGCTCCTCGACATCGGCAATTCGTCAAAACATAGAGAAATGTCGAAATTCTGGTATACAAGCAGCTCACAAAAAATAGTTAAGGCCAGAGAGTGTACGTCACTGGAAGCTTGCCGCTTTAGTTGTAATAATAAGGTTTCTTTTGAACAGCAGGATGAGATTTTCAAGAAATAATGGTCCTTAGGAAATTATTAGCAACTATCGAAAGGACCACTGTTAGTAAAACATCGAAGTCGAAGGTCAGGCTGAATAGTTATACCTACCAGGTTGAAATTAATGGAATCCATTCAAAATTGTGTCAAAAGTGTTTTAGAAAAACACTTGAAACGGATAACTTCATTAAATCAGTGGCAAAAAAAAAATTGGAAAAAGGTAGTTTGAACGAGTACCTAGCAGATCGCGAAGGAAAAGCAGTGCCTCCCAACAAATTTGATGCTAATAAAATTCAGGAAATTAAGGAACACATTACCTCATTTTTTGCTTACGAGAGCCATTACACACGAGCTCATACAACACAGTTATATCTAGAGTCAGATTTAACATTAACAAAAATGCACCAGCTCTATTCTGCCAGTCATTCAAAACCGGTTTCAATTTCAAAATATTCTGAAATTTTCAATGCTTAGTAATTAATTGATGTATGAAATAATATTAAATTTAATTAATATACCTACTTTATATTGTATTTAGAAACGTTAATCAAGTTTAAAAAACCAAAGCTTGATACATGGAATAAATGCGAAATTCTTAAAGTGCAAATAGAGGGAGCACTTGAGGAAACTGTAAAATTGAGGTTAATTGACGAACAACAGAAGCACCATGAGAGTGCAACAAAAGCATACAATGCAAAAAATTTCGACAAGGAAACTGCGGTGTTATCGACCACAACAAAGGTTTTCACATTTGACCTACAGTAATGTCTTCCGACAACTTTCCTCAAAACATCTGTCTCGTTCTATAAACGCCCACTATGGACGTATAATTTAACAATCCACGACTGCGTCACCAACGACGCTTTTTGTTATATGTGGCATAAAGGTATCGGAGGAAGAGGTGCGAATGACATCGCGTCCTGCGTTTTCGAACATTTACGAAGTATACCGGAAACCATTAAATCAGTTACATTTTACAGTGATTTGTACGCATGATAAAATAAAAATTCCTATATAGCCGCAATGTTTTTAGTTATGATAAAAAATTCACATCTAGACGAGATTAATTATAAATTTTTGATTCCGGGTCACACTCATATGGAGTGTGATTCAGATCATGCTATAATAAAAAAAAAAGACCAACATAAAAATACACCATCCTCGGGATTGGTTTAACTTTATTAGTTCAGTTGGGAATAAACGAAATTTTTCAGTGATAGAGATGGAAAACAAGTTTCTAAATTTTTCAACTGTATTTAAAAGTAAATTCACCTTCCGAAAAAACGATAAAAATGGAAATAGATTTTACTGGAAAGACGTCAAACGGATGAGATTTACATGGCAATTCGGCCGTATATACTTAAAGTGTTCACACGACGAGTCAGAATCTTTTAAAGAACTCTTAATTTCAAAAAAAGGCATGAACCATGTAGGTATTTCCAAAGGCCAAAAAGGAAGACTTAATTTCTACTCGTATATTACCATTGATAAATGAACAATTTCATTCATTTTATAATAGTCTAGAGACAGATGAATGTTTAAGAAATGTACATCCAGATCTTACAGATTCGGAAGATGAGTAAAAATGTATGTTACTATTGATAAAAATAATTAAGATTTTTGTTATTTGAATTAATGTATTATGAATTAACCTTATACTTTTTTCTTTAAATAAATGGATTTAATTTGTTTTTCTTTTCAAACAGTTTTAGTCTTGTGTTCTGTTGTCATCATTCTAGTGTGATGTTAAAGAATTTGCTTCGCAGCGGTTCCGAGTCGGATTCTCACCGCTGATCAAAAATGTACAATTAATTATACCAAGCATCGACGGCCTGAGTCCTGTCAACCGTACACTCTCACCTGTTATAAGAATGAAACTAGGGCTGACCTCCACAATACGCATGCAATATGTACAAAATGGTTCAATAGATCTTATAAGAGATATGAGGTATGGGTCGGCTACGGCCTATTATCTGTAAATAAATTAAATGTATTTGGTTATTTGGGAAAATGACTTATCTTTATTTTGCAATGGGGAAAATTATTTGGAAAAACAACTTAAATCACTTAAGACAAAATTTCTTTAAATAAAAAATTTAACATAATCACTTAACTGTAAAAAACTCTTATTTCTCAGGAAAATGAAAAGCAAATTATAAAATTGGGTTTCTAAATCGATTAATGATATTATTATTTTTTTGTAGATTTTCTCCTTTCTAATTGTATGTCATTGTTTTTTTCAAATTTAGAATTAAACTAATTTTGTTTCCTCTGAAATGTACACTATTTTCAGTTAAGTGATTATGCTGAATTGCCACAGATGTATAACCCACACTGTAAACATGAATTTATTTTATTATAATTTTTTGTCACGAAGAAATTACGAGTTTTTATTTTTATGATGTTCTCACTTTGAAATTTAACAGACGACTAAAGAATATCGTCCGACAACACTACACACCATCCGATTTAGTTGGTTGGTCGGGCGGTTGAATGAAATTTCCATCCGACACATCCGATTTAATTTTGTCGGACCGACATGCATACACACGATCCGATTTTACATCCAATCCAACCAAATCGGATCGACCGCACGACCAAATCGGATCGTCTGTAGCGCCCTTAAGACTTTGTATAATCTAGGTTGCTTTGATTGAATTCATACTAAATGTTTGATACGTGACAACATAATAAAAACTACAAACGGCATTGATTTATCTAGACTTACGTGTAAATTGTTCAAATACACAGACGTTGGCTGATGATGACATTTGTTTGATGTATATGAACTATAGATTAAATTAAACACTAAACTCATTATCTTAGAATTTGTTCAGTTCTATTGAAATAAAGTTGCTTGATTTGGGTCTGGCATATGTTTTCGTGGTAGCAAAAAAGTTAACACCAAAGTTATGTGCAGATTCGGGTATTGGCCGTACGACTCTAACACCGATTGCTGTGCAGCTCTAAGTTAATGGTTTTATGCTTCACTTCATAATGTTCACCACGATGTACAGAAGCACAGTCTCAATAATGTACACAACTAAAGTATGCAGAAACAAATATTTTAAGCTTTACAATGGTCTCAATTATCGTTTTATTGTATATTCCGAAGCAGAAACAATAAAAAGGCTTTACCCAATAAAATAACATGAAAATTGAACATCACTATTAATAACAGTTTTCGGTTGGTATCATTTGGATGCCTTAAAATTTATAAGAAACTTCATTTATTGCAGCAAAGCATTTTTCGATGCTGTATTGAATATTGCTTACTTGTTTTTGTTTGGAACGATCAAATCATTTATAACCTTGTAAGGGATTTTTGTGGTTTGGTATTTTTGTTCATTAGTATAGCAATAAATGGAAACCACAAAATATGCTTTGCTCTTTAGATACAATTACATGTATGTACAACTAGCAAATTTTTCCAATTTTCCTAGATTGTTTATTTATTTTCAATTTTCTAAAAAACATACTGTGCGCTATGGGATGTTATTTCAAGCGGAACAAATAAAAACGATTTTTCAATATATTCGAATTGTTTTTAAATGTTCAAGATGCGCTTGTGGTTTTTTTTTTACATTTTGAAATGTTGATTTAATTTTACAAAATAAACAATTTGTTTCGCAAATATAAAGTAAAGATGATGATATACTATATTTGGTTTGGGGTTTTCTACCAAAAAATTAATGATTTTTATTTTTCCCAGCGTAACAAAGTTATATTGGGTAAGTATTGCAATCGTGAAAAAAAAATTGTTTCAGATTTTCACATTTTTCAGGTTACCTTGTATTAGGTTACTAGGACTCCAAAACGTCGATTGATAAAATGTCGTGTCCGTCCTTCCGACGGAAAAAGATAAGTTTTATTAATAAGCAGTTTGAGTTAACTTTTGGTTCCATTCAATTCTAGAATAGAAGGGGTTGCGGTGGAAGAGAAAACTGCTAAACAGCCAAAGAGATCAAAGTTTACATTTACATACAAATTTTGATCCGAGTAGCTGTTTCCATTTCTGTTTCGTTTCATGAAACATGATTTGATCCGGTCAATATTTCAAAAAAAAAAAAAAATTAAAACAAATACCCAGCAAGCTTCTAAACATAAATTTTTTCTGTGACGTTTTAAGCCTGGGGCCTAACTATTGATTTCGCCGGCTGCTATATCGCCTTCGTTTGTTATCGTCTCTACTTGAACGACCTCCTTGAAACGATTTCCATTATGAAATATTTACTGACAGTATTTTTTACTGCATAAAATAAAGAGAGATAAAAAATCAAAAACTCTATTAGAGTGAAAGAGGCCATTTTTTTTTAAAACTTTATTTATAGCAAAGTTTTATGGATACATTTTGATAAGTTTTTGTCACATATAAAATATTTTTATTGTTCAGTTGGAAAAATTTTCATTTTGTTATATTGTGTTGAAACATTTTGAGCGAGAAACAACGTTCAAAACAAAAAATAAAATCTTGGTTACGCCCATACTATTTGGAGCGAGATCGGACTGGGAGATTTAAATGTGTGTTTGAGGAACTGGAGCAAGATACACAACTTTTTTATAAATATACCCGGATGGATTTGGCGCAGTTCAAGGAATTGTTAATATTGGTTGAGTCAATGATTAGGAAACAGACAGTCTTAAGAGAATTCTTGAGTTCTAATTTAAGATTGGCGGTAACATTAAGGTAAATCAAAAAAAATATTTAAATATATTCTGTATAAATAATACTTATATTTTATTTACTAGATATCTTGCGGCGGGTGCATCGCTAACAACAGTGTACACAGAATCGTTACTGAGACCACTAAGCAATAACAATGGCTTCAAAAGACATAGTATTTCCTAAGTTATCAGCGGAATACTTTTATACTGTTGCATCTGGATTTCAGAATGGATGAAACTTTCCAAATTGCATAGAAGCAATCGATGAAAAACACGTCACTATCCAAGTTTGTAAATTAATTTTTGAATTTAAAAATAAATTTTCATTTTTATATTTTACTTTATTGTCACCAAAAAATTCAGGATCCGAGTCTTTCAACTATAACAAAACATTCTCTATTGTTTTATTGGCCAGTAGTGACCATGATTGTAATTTAATCTGGCTGTTCGCCAGAGTGATCGGGTGATTTTCAGGGAGAGCAAGTTTGGAAAACTATTTTACATATAATAAAACACTTCCGTAAATATTAATCAATTTAAAACACAGAAAAAGATTTATTTATAATATTTATACTTGTCTAGAATTCCTGAACCAAGAAATGTTTCTGAAAATTTCAAAGCTGTGCCTTATGTGTTCGTTGCCGATGACGCTTTCGCTTGGAATGCAGACGAACCAACAAAAAATTTGTATTACCGGCTTAGTCGAACCCGCCGGATGGTTGAAAATTGCTTTGAAATATTATGTACCAAATGGCGAATATTTAAATCGTTTTAAATGGCGAATATTTAAATCATTTAAATAAGACAAATTTGCATAGTATTTTTGTGCAGAGGGACAAATAGAATGGCAGAACAGCAAAATATAGAGGTTCAAAAATATATCGAATACAATGTTAGGTTCATTGCTGCGACGGGTAGTACTGGTAGAGAGCATTATCAAATAAGTGTTTTCAATTATTTCGTTAATCAAGTATAAATAAAAACTATTTAACTATTAATTTAATTTATAAATAACCAAAGAATAAACAAACAGTTTTTTAGCAGTTCATTATATACATAATTACAGGAAAAGCACATATGGAAACTTAAAATTAAAATTTACAATATGTACATACAAAGCTTCCATTAGCCATAGGGGATGGAGTGCGAACATTCAAAAAGGACAGACGTGTTTTGTCTATCCTCTTCAAAATTTAATTTAATTTTATTTTTGTTTTTGTTTTTTGTTTAAGTGTTGTTGGTGTGAAATGCTATGTATATACTTTATATACATTTTGATTTCAATTCTAATTCAATTCAGTTTAGTGGGGTAATGGTTGGAGTGTAAGTGAAATAATAATTATAGTGTAATTTTGGAAAATGCAATCCACCAGAATGCATTTATCAGGCAATGTTTTATATTTGTAGATGGGGAAATCAAAATTCTTGATTTCTTGATTAAGTGCATGATTTTAACTTTTGTGTGGTTGTACATGGAATTTGATTACTAAAATCTAATAATTGGATCGTATTAAATTGATTTTAACATAGTTTGATATACGTCGTAGTTAATTTCATATCTGATTTTATTTTTACACTTGAATGTGTTCTGTGACTGACTGTGTTTTTATACTTGAATGTGTTCTTGTATTTTATTTTATGTACAATCGACACAAATATATTCTTGAAGCTTGATACATAGCAAAACAACAAAAATGTTTATACAGGCCGTCTCGTTTGCTCTTTACACAGATCCTATTAAGGAAATGTACTTTATATTATTGGTTTTTGTCATATAATATTTAAACAACAACAAAAACAGAGAGACATTTTTGTTGGTTTTGGTGTAGTCGTCACAAATATTTTCCTGTATCTTAATCCATAGAACAGGAATGTTTGTATGTTCGCTATAAAGGTATTATTTATATATAATATAATGAAAACCTGTTACGTCTCCCTGCTCCCACCCACATGGAAGATTGTAGAAAAATATTTTCTTTCAATGTGTGTTGGTGGTTTAGTATATAAGATTCTGTTATTTTTATTTTGGTGTTGTTTTCTCTCTTTGTGTTTTTTGTATTCATGAAACAACTAAAGTGTTATTGATAAAACATGATCTACACAAGCACAAAGAAATTTTATTGTATTCGACTCAAATATGATTTTTATACTTCGTATCATCGAGTGAGTTTAAGTAGAATCGGAAACCGCCATATATAATCCATATAAAATAGTATATTTAGGTATGATTAATTTTTTTACAGGATATTATAAACTGCATTAAATTATATTAAATTAATTTTATTATTATTAAAAGATTATAAATTAACTAAATTATATAAATAAAATACAAATTTGGAAATATTAATTTTGAGTTGAGTTGAGATTTGGTTTGCAACACATAATGACGTATTTGTTTATGCATGCCAAATTTTGATTAAACGAATATGAACAACGTGGAATTATGTAAAAGCAAATCGAGAGGATAAATGTATTATAATTAATTATTAATTTAATAGATTTTTTGAAGTTTAGGTTGCAGTTTTCACATACAAACGTCATTATTACTTATATGCCACAACGATAAAATTTTAAGAAAATAATGTTTCAATTTCCTTTCATTGATTTATTATTTTACTTACTTTGCATGCTTGATTTTGCAGGGTAATATGTCCATAAATGGAGTTAAGTTTTATGAGAGTATATAAGCAATATATGTCGAAGATGTTAATTTTGTTTATCTTAATTATTTCAACAGGATTATTAAAATTACAACATTAATAATAATAATAATTTTAGATGTCCTGATTTAGATTTAAAGAATCCTGAGGGTCTATTTGTGAATCTGATTCGAATGTATTCGAGCCTTCGAAGTATTGGATTCTTATTTGAATTGAATCAGATTCGTTCGTTTCTTATTTAAATCAAATAGGGATCTTATACTTCGAAGAGTCGAATCGAATTCACAAATAGATCCCCTGCGTTCTGGCATTGGATTCCAGAGGAACGAGCATCTAATCTTGTAGTTATAATGTGCTGTCTTGTGCTAACCAGTTTATCATTTAACATAACTATTAATCGCTTAGGAGTCTGTAAACTGGTTGAATCTGTCCCAACTAATAATCATATCCTATCCATTGGTTTTGGTATGTGTAAATGGGTGTACGGTGTGTGCCCGAGAATACTGAAGGGCCTGTTAGAATAATTATTCATTTAAGTAATAAAATTTGGTATTATGGTGATTTATTAATTAAATTTAGTTTTCAGAGTTGCCTGAGCATTTTTAATTAATTTTATTTGTTAATTCTTGATATATTTACAGTACCTAATTGAATTATTGAGGAGTCTAGGGTGTTGTGGTGATGTAACATTATCATTTTTAAACCATTTTATATAAATTTTATAAAATAATAGAATTTATAATTATTTATTTTCTTTTCTTGGTCGGTAGGAAATTGATGATTAGTTTTAAGTAAAATTTATTTTTAAATGGTTTTTAACGTATATTTTAATTCTTGTTGCAGTACGTAATAATTAATTAATTAGATTTAAAAGGACCATGAATAATGAAATAAGCGTTGTTATTTTAAATTTTTCTTAATTATTTTTTCAGGTAAATTAATGAAAGGCAGACAGGAGTGAAATTACACCATTAATAATTTTTTAGGTCCTGTTTTAGATTTAGGGATTCCTGAGTATCCGGCCGTGGATTTCAGAAAAATGATCATCTAATAATGTAGTTAGATTGTGCTGACTTGTGCTAACCTATTTATTATATATTGTACTAATAATTTACTAACTATCGATCGCATTGGTGTCTGTAACCGGGTCGAGTCTGTCCCAACTAATAATCCTATCCTATCCTCCGGTTTTGTTATGTGTAAACGGGTGTACGGTGTGTGCCCGGGAGTCCGGGAGATCCTACTATAATGCTTAGCCGTACATTCAAAATCAATCAATATAAAGTTTCTATTAGCCATAAAAAGCTTAGAATAAATATAACACAGATTCTTCTATTGGAACGACTGGTGAATATATACAGTTCAGCTTCCCGTAAAACAAAAAATAAACATTAAAATATCTAAAAGAAGATATTAAATATATGCAATAATACATACATTTTAATTATTTCGGTAATCCTCTTCTTGCGGCTTCAATCAGCCTGCGAGATATCCGTAATTCCGCCAAGTAGGGCTTCAACGAACTCAAATATGAATCCAAAGCATCACGGATCACAGCTGCGGCCATAGAAGTTAAAGCCGTCGAATCTAATTTACGTTCAAGCGCATTTAAATAATGGTGCTACAAATCTAATGACTCTTCCTGGTAATTTATCTCTAAAAAAGTTATAGATTCTAGAAAACTAACACGACGTAAAATTTTAGTTCCGAGCTTGCAACCAACATTCGAATATAACGACGGAACTTCATCGGTCGCTTTCGGTGGAATCTACTTTATGTAAAGATATATATATATATATATATATATATATATATATATATATATATATATATATATATATATATATATATATATATATATATATATATATCTTATATATATATATATATTATATAAATATATTTTACATATATACAGTGGCGGGCGGACAATACTTTTCACGAAAATTTAAATAAATAAAAGCTTAAAATTAAGTGTACTAGTAATCTCTTAAATTTATTCAATTTATAATTTTTTTGAATAACATTATTTTCTTCAAACATATGTACATACAAATATGTTCTTTTAAATTCAATTACAATTTTAAAATATACAAAAAATGATTCATTCACATTGTGAACACTTTTGTCCCTGAAATGTTTTCACTATATTAATACTTCGTGTACCCTCCCTTAGATTTTATATTCGCTTCTATTCTTCTAGGAAGACTTTCTGCTCAATTTGTGAGGATTCCAAGGGAGATACCATTCCAAGTTTCCTACGTGCGTTCTTATAACTCACCGATTGTTCTTGGCTCCTTGTTAGAAATCATTTTTCGTTTAAGGATGGGCCAAAGGTGTTCAATGGGATAAATATACGGTAGTTGGTCTGGCCCATCAAGAACTTTGATTCCATTTTCATTAAACCAAGTTTTAGTGATTTTGGCTTTATGCTTTGGGGCACTATCATGAATACACGTATCATCTTGGCCAGGCCTAATCCCAACTATATCCAGACTAGGCAAGTACGAGTGTTGTAAAATTGTAGTATAGTTACAAGCTGTCATTGTACTTCGAATCCTTCGTCAAATGCCAAGTTTATTATTCCTAAAGTATCGACAAATCATCAAGGAGCCACCATCAAATTTCATTGTTTGGCAAATATTTCAATCCCCACTCCGATATTCTTATCAAACAAGGTCCAAAGTCGCCGATCAGATCCAATACGATTAATTTTCGTTTCATCTGATTATGTTTTCTTCTTCCAGTCATCTATTGTAAACTGTTTATATTTTTTGGCCAACAATATACGGTGTGGTCGATGTTTTGATGATAAGTATAACTTTTTTACTTTATTTTTGACAATCATGCCAACGTTTTTCAGTAATTTTCTGATTGTTTTATCTTGTACATTTAATCCGAATTCAGATTTTAGTATTTAATTTGTTTCAGTTGCTGTATTTGTGGCACCAGTTGCGATTAAACGCCTTATTTTGAGCTCTATTAAAGGGCTCAGCTTCTTTGGACGTCCCGCTGAATTGGTTTTACAAACAATTTTAAATTCACTTTTAATTTTTGTTATCAAACTTATAGTTACGTTATTATAAGCCAGTTTTAATGTCGCCAACGATAGCTTTTTTCAAAATCACACTTATTTTTTGCGTCATAGTAAATGTGTTCGGTCAACAATAAGATTTACAATATATACTTATTAAAAGCCAAAAAAATTCCAAAATAAATAATTACCTTCTATTTTGACAGAACTATTTATATTTAAATTCACAAAACTATTTTCAAATTTATTTCCTTTGTACTATTTCAACACCAGGGGTGACATGTCGTAACATCGAAATTTTCGATGTTCGATGTTTTATCGATATTTTCAAAAGATTGGTATGTTATAACATTTTCGACCATCATTTTTTTCGCTTTTGTATCACTTTTTAATTTCATTTTGATTGTCAAGTAATTTGTGTAGAAATTTATAAAACTAAGCGATTTGGCGGCGTTATAAATAAAATTATAAAAATTAACTTAAAAAAAAAACGAAAAAAATAATATAAAATTAATAACATATTTTAAAATTAATTTAAAAAAACGCAAGTATTTATAAAAATACCACATGTAGGTACACATTTATATTTTTCGTCATGATTTATTATTTTGTAACTTGTGTTACGTATATAATATGTGTAATATACATATTTTAGGGATAAACAAAAAAAAATAACGACAGGCCAGCAGTTCGAGGAAATGGTGTCATTTTTAGAAATCCACCCAGAATTGGTAACGGGAAAGTTTGTTGGGTTAAATCCTAAGCTAGCCGCCATCGAATTTTGGGAAGAGTTAACCGTTAAATTAAACTCAATTGGCCCACCGATACGAGACGAAGAGGGCTGGAAGAAGGTAAGAAGACATATATGCGATAGAAAAATTATAATATAATACAAAATATGTCGTTATAGGTGTGGGCTGACTTAAAAAATAAAGTAAACAAAAAATTAAGGAACGAGTATGCCGACAAAAATAAGACCGGGGGAGGTAAAAAAGGCGTAACACTTTCCAATTTTGAAGAGCGTGTGGTAACGCTAAGTGGTATGCGGCAATGTGTAATTGGATTGGAAGGTCGGGATTTCGGAGACGTAAGCGAGGGAGAGATAGTGGTTAAGGCAAATTTAGGAACACAAGGAGAGGAAGAAGACATTATAGAGCCAACGGGATCAAACACGATCCAAAGGGTTAGAAAACGGTCCATTGTCAAACGGAGAATAACAACACAGCAGAAGATTTTGGACGAATTAAAATCGCAATGAAAAGCGCAAGCGGTTCGTTTCAACGAACTTAAAGAATTATTAAAAGAACACAATTCAATAAATTTGAAAAGGTTGAAAATTGAGGAGAGGGTCTTGGAGCTGAAAGAGGCAAACAATTTTGCTTTAATTTTATAATTTATATATTTTTAACTATTTTTAAAAACTCTGCTTCAATTTTATAATTTATATATTTTTATTTAAACTGAAATATTTTAACTCTGTAATTTTATTTTATTTTGAAATATATTTTTATTAAATAAAATGTCTTTCGTTTATGAAAATTCTAAAAAATGAATTTGATAAATTAAAAACAGTTTAATATACTGTTTCTTATTCCCACAGCCGTTGGTTCACCTTCGAGCTCCTCGAAATCGAATTCCTGCTCTAAAATTATTGAGTCATTTTCTTCTGGCTGGAATCGTTCATTGTTCATCTCAATTTGGTTTATTATTCCCAAATTGAAAAGCGCACAACAAACATTTATAATTTTAATCACTTTTTGGTTTGAATAGCGCAACACCCTTTCCCCCAACAAGCAGCGGAACGTATTTTTTAAAAGACCATTACACCTTTCTATGGGGTTTCTCGTTCGAGCGTTTAATAAATTGTACCGCTTTTGACTTTCAGTAGGGTTACGGTACGGTGTCATAAGCCATGGTTCTAATGGGTAGCCGGAATCACCCAAGATTTAAGTATTTGTTGCCCCATTTTGATAGGATTCCTCCATTTTTTGCCTATCTCTTGAAAGGGCCCATATGACAGCATCATGTGATGATCCTGGATATCTTGCACACACTGATAAAATTAACAGATCATAGTTGCAAATCTAAAAATTAATCAACTTTTTCATTTTGAATATACTTTATATTTTGTATACTGTAAAAAGTGATACTTACTAGTTAGACATTCATCGAGTGTTTTCCACGTCTATCAACAAAAATATGTTCATTTTCGGGTGGGGCGATAATATCCACATGGGTGCAGTCAACACAACCAATAACTCCAGGATGTGTGGTTTTTTCAAAAAAACGTTGCTTATTGGCAGCTTTTTCTTGGTCGTTTGGAAATTTAATAAACTTCGGACAAATAATTTGTTCCAAAAGCATTGTAATTTCTGTTATAGACCTACAAATCATCGATTGATCCATAGAATGCAACGCTATATCCCCTACTGTTCGCTGATATGAACCCGTAGCGTAGAAATTCAATACAGCCGCTAATCGGGTTGTTAACGAAATTTTTGTGTTCCGTGTACCATCAGGAATGTGCGGAGAAAGTTCATTTAATAAATACCGGAACATGTCTTTCGTGACACGAAACGACTCAATAAACCTAAAAAGTACGATTTTATTATTAATTTAAATGAATAATAATATGAATTTATGAACACAACATACTTGTAATTTTCCATATCCATCACATCGTATCGATCTCTCAGATAACGCCTTTCAATGGAGTATTTAATAGTTTCTTCATCTTCGTAATTGAGCGCCCAAAAAAATCCACATGTACCAAAATCCATATTTAATAATATTATTAATGTTTTATAATAAATTTAAAGTATTTAACACTTTTCTTTATAATGTTTTGACATCTGTAGACCTGTCATTTAAAACATAGAAAAAGGGTTACCATATTGGAATATCGACAATCGAACGAAAAAGTTATAACATACCAAAAATATTTTTTTTCGCTTCGATGATCATTAACGAAGCGAATCGAAGTGATGTTGCAACATGTCACCCCAGGACAAAACTGTTCACGTTCAATCATGTTTACCACAATTTACACAGTATAATATTCTGGTTCAAAAAAATATTTTTTTTGGTGCAGCTTTAGGTTGAGTGTTAACAGAATTAAAATCAATATTATAATTATTTTCATCTTATAGGAACGGTATTAAAAAATTGATATTTCTTAAAACTTGTGAACAGTATTGTCCGTCACGGTATATAATATATATATATATATATATATATATATATATTTATATATATATATATATATATATATATATATATATATATATATATATATATATATATATATATATATATATATATATATATATATATATATATATATATGTAACTTAAAAGAAATTTAGTTTACCTTTTGTTCAATAATTGTTTTGTCCACTTCAATAACTACGTCTTCCTCGTTGCCTGGTAAAATATCAAAATAATGGTCTAAATGTAGTACATGAAAATAATAAATATTTTAATATCTAACTTGGATATTGATCCGCCTCCATATTTTGGGACATGCTTGATGACGCACCAACGCTACTGCCATCAATCTCACCGCACATCTCTAATAATCTAAGATGAAAAAAAAGTTAGTTATTATAATTTACAGTACCATAAAACTTACAAACCTGCTTGGTTCATTTGTATCATCGAAAAACGATAATAGATTCGCATGTTTATATGGCTTTTTGTTATCTTGTCGAGCACCAGAAGGAGTTCGACTTTTGATCCGCCTGGAAGTGGCTTTTAATGCGCCCCAGTGCTTTTTTATCATCATAATATTTTCTTTCTTTGGTTCCATGTCTGTGTAAATATTGAAATTTATTAAATGTTTAATATCAAAGACAAATAATGAATATTAAAATACAATGAATTACTTACTCGATTCAATCGCAACTCTTGCTATAGACCGTATCTAACTGTTTTACTTTTGAAATTATTATCCCGTATATTCCATAATGCTGGCCTGTACCGCACAGCATCAATAGTAAATTCTGAAATATAAAATTTAATGATTATAGCTGATAATGATATAAATAACGAGATAAAGATGAAAATAATATAATTTAAATTTGGTATACCGCTATTTAGGTAAAAATCGTTGTGCGGCCCAGACGAGATTTGCTCTAATGAAGAATTACCGGCTTCCAGCTGGTCGACCCGCATATTTTGCAGAATTACAACTTTTTTTCCTCATAAAATTATAAAATTCTTAACCTTTAACTTAATAAATAATTTCCAAATAAACTAGCCGTAACTATTCATTTCTCCCTTTTTAAAAAACAATTTTGTAACGAAACGAAATGTTTTCCTATAAACTCACTTTTAAAAAGTTGCTTTACTGAAAAAATGTACTTCGCTTCATACTATATATTTTTTTCAGTAAATTTTGTCAGTATACTATAAAAATGACAGTATACTATAATAATTTTTTCAGTACTATAAAACTGAAAAAGTTTTTTTTCCTCTCACGCAGCAGGCGAATTTATATTTTTGTTCCGTTTTGTTTATACTGTCAGTAAATTTTTCATAATGGAAATCAGGGGGCCTATTCTCGAATTCCACATCCATTTTCCACATGTGAACATCTGTCAAAGTTCACACAAAAACGTTCGAAAATTGTAATTCGTATATAAAACACATGCGGCATGGACATTTTCCTATCTGGGGAATTTTTTCACATGCTTATACCCATTCGGAAATATTCCCTTATTACCGAAAAAATTCAAGTTTTATGAATTTTGACAGATGTCCACATGTGGAAAATGGATGTGAAATTCGAGAATAGGCCCCCAGGCTTTAAATTGACATTTGAAATTTCATTGACATGTTGATCGATACATTATTTGTGAATTGCTTTAATGAAATATTTCTTAGGAATAAATTCTCTAGGTATTAAAGGTTATATATAAACCTTAACAGCAAATTACTGTGGGACGCCATTAAATGCAGGTTAGGTGGAGGAGAGGCGGTATGAAACCTAGAAAATGTAATACTATGTGCCAATGAGGTAGGGTATCGGTCCCAAAAGATAATTGAAATTAATTCTGATTTTGAATTGTTGGTTCTACACAGTGATGCTTCGTCCAGACTGAAGCACTATGTAAAGTATGCATTATCCAATTCACACGTTCTTAATGTAGTGATCTGAACAAAAGGCACAAATTTTGAGAAATTGTGGATGCTCTCTGAACGGTGTAATTTACATTTTTAACGATTTTCAACAGTTTACTAGAGTTGTATAGCTGTAGCTAATTATTAAAGGTCGAAGGTAAAAAATGGCGAGTGCGACTTTGATTCCTATTCAACATGTCTCAGTTCAAAATAACCTAACAATAATTGTGAGTAGGGAATTTATATTGTCATGACCATTTCTGATATTAGAAACGTGGTCTCCAAATTTAAGAAACCCCGTAACATCTTTTAATTAGTGCGACTGCTCGAAATAACGGAGCATTTATGTAAAACGTAAATTATTGGTTTGTTGACGAATAACCGATGCTTTTTGGCGAAAGTATCGCCCGAGGAGTCGGATACACCAATTTTTTTTTTATTGTTATAGGGAGGCAATTTTCGAAAATAAAAATTCTTACAAAAGTATTAATTAAAGCAATATATTCAGGGGACTGATATAAATTCCATTACAATAGCTATATATTCGTACTCTATAATCGAATTGGTAATATATGTAGGTTCAAATTTAAAATCAATTTTAATGTTTTTTGTCATTCTTAAATCTTGTAGGTTAAAATACGGACATTTCGAATATAGAAATATGCAACAATGTATAAAATAACCCTAAATACTAATATACTAATAGTCATAGAAAATGAAAATCGTAAGATCTCAAAAGACGTTAATAAGGATCAGATAATCAGATTTATATCATAAGCTTCAGTATCCCAAGGCAAATAAGGTACAGTGCACCAAGCCAGTAATTTAATAAATTGTTTCCTTTATGTTTATTAAACAGCCCATTTTGGCAGCGTACCAAAACTTTGCGCAAAGGTAATGTTATTTCCTAAGAAATTCATACAATGCCCAGCTCAAGCTGATCGTTCGAAAATATCTTGAAAATAAATAGAAGATGAGGTAACGTTATATAGTTTATATGGATAAGATAATGTCGTACCAGTGAACGAAACCCCACCAAAATGCGGGGAAGCCGGTGGGATAAAGTGCTATAGTGTACCGCTTTGTGCCGAATATTGCTGTATTTCAGATGACGCCATGATTTTTGTAATTTCCTTCAATTCCCAGGCTGCACCTAAAATATTCGATCCATTGTCGCTGAAAATTGCTTTACAAATTCCTCACCTTGATAGAAATCGCTTTAATACAGTCAGGAAACAATCAGTTGATGGATCCAGTGCTAGCTCTAAATGTACAGCTTTGCTCCCTATACATACAAACACTACCAGGTAACATTTGGTCTATTTAGTTCCTCTGAGTTTTGAAGCCTCGTAAAGTAACGGCAGTTTACAGAAATGGTCTCGAAAATGTAACCTGGCATGATGGTAAGTCCACCATTATCTGTTCCTGACGTTTCGCTTTGAATCGCCTGCATTTGATACTTGGATGTATTACTAATTTGACCGCCTCCTTGCATCTAAAAATGAGGTATTTCTGTTTCAAGATGTAGATCAGCAAAATAGGACCATTGTGCAAATTTCTTAATTGTTCCCCTCTGAAAATCAATTACGGTAACAATATAGGATGTTTGACTCTGAATGTAAAATCGACATCCTAGAGTCTTCCATCAACTCTGAGAACCTTTGATTTATCTAGAAACGGAGAATAACTCAGACGCGTAACACTCTTCTTGTGTGGCTCTTATTTTATAATACGAGGAATCTTGCTTCACTGTTTGCAAAACGGTGTATCCAGGCCACAATTCTTTGAATTTTTTTGATGCTTGAAATCCTTTTGAAAATTTTCTGGACTACATGTTCCGGTGCTACTATATGAAGGTTAACCACCTTGTGCCGAGTTGATTGAATCCATAAATCTTCGGTTAGTTGCATCCATTTTGGAACCTTCCACCATAAGTCCAATGCCTACAGAACTTATCATCTTACTTCTAGAGGCACAATGAGCAGGATTATTCGACGTTTCAACGTGAACGATTAGTGAGTTCTAATATCCTAGCGGTTCGATTTGCAACAAAGGTTTTCCACCTTCTTGGTGGACTGGTAAGCCAATTGAGTTCTATTTGCGAGTTCGTCCTGAAAAGTGTTTTTTTACTTGATTGAGTAGTTGTTGCTTAAGATATTGTTATGGTTTGCATCAATTCAACAAACGGTAAGGCACCATTTAATTCTAACCTAGTTAAGCTTGTCTTTATTGGAGCAATTCTAGTTTTTGCTACTAAAATATTCGTCTTGTAAGTTCTAGCTATATTGACTCTGGTAATTACCTATAACAGCTCCATAAGCGGTTTCCGAAAGATCTGAAAAGCCATGAAGCTCAAATGCAGAGATGTCTTGTAGTAATGACATATCACTGCTAATTTTAATCCATGTTGCTTGTATTTCAAGAGGTAGTTCGTCATCCCAACCTAGTTTTTCCAACCATAAACTTTGGAATAGAATTTTGACTGCAATGGTAGTAGGAGACAACCACCCTATTGGATCAAATAACCTTGACGCTTTAGTTAATAATTCTCTTTTAGTGTGTGTGGTACGGTTAGCTAATGTTATTGTATTGCATTAAATTCGAGATCTAATACCTTTACTGTTACGTCATCCCTTTATTGAATACTTCGCGCTTCTATTTCCTATAGTTCAGCGGGAATATACCATATTTCAATAATTTCAGATAATTTGTCATTCATTTCCTTAGTGGAAACCCTCTTTTAGCCATCAACGCGATAACTTCAGCTTGCCTTGCGCGATAACTTCAGCAATCCTTGAGCTTGCTCCAAGTTTGTGATCTTTAGAAGTATTAACGCTTGAATGGTTAAGTTGAATTTATTGTTTATTCGCGAACTCAAATTCAGTTTCGTTATACCTCTGGAGACACCTGCATTGGTTTCATTTACTCGCTTTATTGATATCCTAGAGTTACCTCTTGATAGAAGCAGACGATTTAACTAAGGTTCCGTCACAAATGAGGTTTGAGACCGAGAGTCTGACATCGCGCGGCTTGATCACGATCATTTTTGACTTGAATTTCGGATGTTGGCAACAATGCTTTTATCACGGAAGTATAACCCTGTGGTGGCTGCATAATATTCGCTTTTTCCATCTGCAGATTCATTTCCTTTATTGGTTGTGCCATATGAACTTTGAACGTCTTGTAAGTGTAGAAGTGTATTGTGTCTCTTGCTGCATTCCACACATCTTCCCCTCGATCGGGATTGGTAGGCGTTATGCTTAGAACCGAAGCAATTAAACCAAATACCATTTAACCTAGCAAACTGTCTGCGATGTAAAATGTCGAGCTTTAGAAACTGTGGACATCTGTTTCACTATGAAGTATCTTCACCACTCTTCTATCGCAACTACCTTGTTTGCTTGCTAATTTGACCTCTTGTTTGACACCTTCAAGGGAATTTATACGAACGCTGAGAAAATAAAAGAAATCGTACCGTTTACATAAACGTTGAAAAGCTTCAATATTCATCATCTACTATAAAATGGGGAATAAGCGCATTTGCTTCTCCTTTCTCTAACCTCTTTAAATACTGGAATTTCTGAGAAGGAGAAGGAGCAGGATTCTCATGAATTGTTAACTTGAAAACAGTTTAAAGTCAGAAACTGGAGGGTGACAAAAGGTTGTGTTAGAACTTTCATTTATATTTACTGACGCATTGGAAGTTTTAGCTCGTAATAACGAATTCAACCTAGCCCTGATATAGTAGTAGTATTCCGATTCTAATTCCTCGTCACTAGTTTCATTTAGATTCAATTTAAACAATTCAGTTTCGATTTCCGAGAATTCCCTTTTCGTTTCTTGAACTCTGTCAAGCCTAACCTTTAGGTCATCATAACCGGTTTCGTTGGTTGCAGTTGTAGCAAAGTTTCTATCTTGGTTATGGTGCCTTTAAGTACACCTCTTCTTCGAGTGAGTACCATAGTTGTGGCACTTGCACCGGCCATCAAAATTTGGTATCCTCTCATGTTACGTCACTTAACGCCAGCAGAGGGAAGAGGAAGAATTGTGTGGCGATATCTGAAATTTGTAGTTACGCCACCATGGTTTGAGTCGCTAATTCCTGATAATAATGCAAATTCACATCCAATAAAAGTTGTTTGACAGGCGACAGCTTTAATTCTTTAATTTCATAAATTTAAAAAACTGCTAAATATTGATTTAAGGTTTTAGAAAAATATAAATAAAATACGTGGGTCGGAAATATCATACTCTAAAAACATAATCATATGTATGGAACGTAATAAATCTCGATTTGAATAAATCCAGTTATCGAACTCTTCAACCAAAAATTTAAATTCATTTATGTAGATTGGAGTTATAGTCGACCGAAATAAGTTTCTTATTCGAGATGTGAATTCTAAAACAAAGACACAATTTATTCCATATTTGATAAGAAATACTCATTGGTCCTAGTCCATTAAATCTATTAAATCTAGATTTTTTGCAAAATATATACGTAAATGTATATATGTATGTGGATAAGTACAAGAAAGGTTGTTTTCTATAAAATCTAGCAAACAAAAAATAAAAATAAAAATGAAAGGTAAAAAGTTACCATTCTGTCTTGGGAGACCTCATATTTTGTGTTTGCAGCCTTGATGTGACTGGCAGAATCTACTTATATCACACACCGAAATACATTGTTATAAGAAAATATACATTAGATTACACTTCAATGTCGTAGACGTGAAATATGTATTTTCAAACAATTTGAAACAGAAGTTCAGACAAAAAAAAATGAAAATATATCGTCTACGATGAAGTGTTTGGCATTCCAATTAAAATTATGTCTCTCAAAACGTTGTGACATATTTCTTTATTTCGCCAAACTTGGGTGTTGATTACCATACCAAACCCAACAAACAGTTACACAAACACCTACAAGTTTATAAACAAACTAAATAAAGTTGTAGTAGCTATTGCTTAGTGTACGCCAATTCAATTAAATGTTGGTAGTTTACAATTCAATTTTATCGAATAGTTATTTACGTCTGAACTTTTTATTTTTTTTTGCAATACAGATTCCTTCTTGAAATTAGCACAGCAAAAAACGTATTTTATTTATTCTGTACTGTAGTCTGTGTATCCGAATGTCAATAGTTTTATTTTTTATAAAATATTTGTACAAGGAAATAGAGCAACAATAAAAGTTTATTTGAAAAGATATTGTTAACACATAAAATAACAATTGAAAAGAACAACTCAATTTTTTCCAGCTTCTCGATGAATGCAAGTTGCTCTCTAGAAGTTTTACAAAGCATTTATTTTTGCCAGTGTCGGGTATATTACAATAAATTGGTGTTTAGTAACAAAACATCATGTTATATTTGTCATCACATATATAAATTATGTGTATGCAAGGGTGGGCAGTAACGAATTACAGGGTGGCTGAGACCAAATGTTACTAACTTCACTCTGCTGTCATTTGTGTAGTTGTCATTTTCGCGCATTAATTTTTTGACAGATTGAAGTTTGGTTAGTTGTTTATATGTGGTCAATAAATAATTGTTCTAAATTAATATCTTAATAAAAAAATCGTAATGGAATTCAAACGTAATAGTGTTATTGCACTGTATTTGGGTGGAAATTCACAAACAGCAATAGTTCGTCAGCTCCAGCATTTGAATGTGAATAAAATGTTTGTGTATCGAACCATAACTCGATACAACGAAACTGGTAGCATCGCTAAACGCAATAGAGGCGGTCCTAAAAAGACAGGAACATCAAAAGAAATGATACGAAAGGTGAAGAAACGAATCCAACGAAATCCTCGTCAAAGTGCCAATCAATTAGCCGCACGTCTACATGTTTCACGATACAGCATTCAAACCATATTGAAAAATGAATTACACTTGAAGCCCTACAAGATACAAAAAGTTCAAGATCTTACGGAGGCACAAAAAAAAGTTAGGCTTGAAAGAACACGAGCATTGAAGGCCTTGGCCGAACGTGATGAGATTCCAAAAATTGTCTTTTCTGATGAGAAAATTTTCACCATTCAACAGCATGTGAATAAACAAAATGATCGTGTTTGGTTAGAGGACAAGTCCAACGATAATTTGGACACAAGAGTTGCCATGCGCAAGCAATCACCAGCTTATGTTATGGTTTGGGCTGCAGTTACTGCAGATGGACGCACTCCTCTGGTTTTCATCGAACATGGAGTCAAGGTAAACCAAGAGATGTACCGCCAAAAGATCCTAAACGATGCTTTGCTACCTTGGGCACGTAAACACTTTGGTACGAACCGTTGGACATTCCAACAGGACTCGGCACCGTCACACAAAGCTCGAGCGACACAGCAATTTTTACAAAATTGCGTTCCGCGGCTGATTTCGTCGAAAGAATGGCCACCATATTCACCAGACTTGAATCCCATGGATTTCTCCATATGGTCCATTTTGGAGAGTAAGGTGTCCACTAAAAAATACGAAAGTGTTGATGCATTGAAGTCAGCTCTTGTTCGAGAATGGAATAAAATTCCGCAAGCCCACGTTCGGTCAGCATGCAATGCTTTCTATGGAAGACTGAATCAAATAATCAAAGCCAAAGGAGGTCATATCGAGCAGTAACATGTTTTTCATAAAATGTAATATGTTTTCAACATATTCCACGAAATTTCAATAAAAAATAATCAAAATTAAAAAAATTACAGCGTTTTCATTTGGTAACACTTGGTCTCAGCCACCCTGTACATGTATTTAAATTACGTAATTAAAATACAAATTACAATTTGTATTTTAATTACTCATTTCCCAAGTAACGGTATCTTGTATTTTAATTACTTAAATTCTAAGTAATTGTAACTTGTATTTTAATTACCTCAGTTTTTAAAATTTCTTATTTAAATTTTTACAAGGCTTGTTAAAATCTGGTTCCAGAGCCATCAGTATAAAACGTAATCTTAATATTCGTTGTTCTAATGATACGTTTTTTCACTAAACGAATTTTGTCAAAAAAAATTTTTCAATTTACAAATGTAAAGTAGCTAATTGTAATTTGTATTTTAATTACTCCACTCGAAAGTAATTGTAATTTGTATTTTAATTACTGAGTTGGCTGTAATTTGTAAAAGTATTTTAATTACTCAGTGTAATGTAATTTGCCCAGCCTTGTGTGTATGGTTATACAGTGGTGTGCAAAAAAATAGGACAGTAGGTATATTTAGTTTTTCAAGTTAAATTATTAAAAAAGTAAAAATAATTTTGCAATTATTTTTTTATTATAGTATATTTTAATCATACACAAAATAGAAAATTATAAAAGAAATATTTAATTTCATAACAGATATTTAAAGTAAGAATTCAAATTTTTTTTTGTAAATTAAGCGCTTTCAAAAAAATAGGACACTAGGCTCGTTATTTAATATCATTCACATTTTTCAGTTTTTTTTGTGTGTATTACCCTAGTATTTGGTTGTGTAACCTTTTTGCTGCAATACGGCTTTGGACCGACGGTCCATTGACTCTACTGGCTTTTGGCATGTAGTAACGATGATGTTTACCCATGCATCTTTAACTGCATCCCATAAATCTTCCTTATTCTTATATGTTTTGCAACCGATGGCTAATTTTAAGCTTCTCCATAAATTTTCGATCGGGTTCAGATCGGGGGATTGCGCCGGCCACTCTAAAACTTGAACATTTTTCAACTGGAACCACGACTTTGCCTTTTTTGATGTGTGCTTTGGGTCATTGTCCTGCTGGAAAACCCAGTTTGAGGGCATGGATTCTTCTGCATAGGGCAACAACACATCGTTTAATATCTTGACATAAACATCTGCAGTCATTGTTTCTTTTATCCAATAAATTGGACCTGGCCCATACCATGAGGCACCCCACACCATTATGGAACCTCCACCATGTTTAACCGTTTTTTGTGTGTATCTGGGTGATAAACTCGAGCATATTGGCCGTCGAACGTATTTGCGGCCATCCGAACCAAACAAATTTAATTTTGTTTCATCAGAAAATATCATATTATTCCATTTTTCTGGCTCCATTTTTGCTAGATGGGTTTTAGCGAAACTAATTCTTCTTTTGATATTTTTTTTGATAGTAAAGGCACTTTTTGGGCAGTGCAGCCTCGTAGGTTTTGTTTAAGAAGCCGACGGCGAATAGTAGCACTTGAACAATTTAGTTTTAATTCGTTTTTAATGGCGTTTGATGTCATAAACGGGTCTTTCTTAGCTGTTCGAATAATTATAGCATCCATTTTCACAGTAGTAACCTTAGGGCGACCCCTTTTTTCTATTGTATGTTGTGGTTTAAGTGCATTTAGAACCATATTTCTTGACCTTCCAAGAGTTTTGGCGATTTCCGACATATTTTTGCCTAAGTTTCTTACGCGAATAGCAATATTTTTCTCAATATCAAAACAATGCTTTGCTCGACCCATTTCTGCAAAATCTACTTGATTAAAATGTATTATGAAAAACACAAAATGTTTAATTTTGACCAAAATTTACTAATTTTCTATTTTTTAATTTGTTTATTGATCCCTACGCAACAAAACTTCAATAAATAGGTACTAATGTCGTATTATTTTGAATGCATAAAAAATTTTTCGGTGATTTCTTAAAATATACGAAAAAAATAAAACATTTTCCCGTTATATTTATTTAATAAACACTATACAAATATTATTTGGCCAGAAATAAAATGAAATATATTGATAAAATTTTGAATAGTTTATTGATGAAACTAAACAAATGAACTGTCCTATTTTTTGCACAACTGTATATGTTGATAATATAATTGAAGTCATAAGTATGTATATGTCAACTTACACTTAAATTCAAATGTTGAATAACAAATAGGCAAAAGAGGCGGTACTATATCCAAACATGGCTACAACATAATACATAAATGCAACATAATACACAGAAAAAAAACGGGGTTCTCATGACTCCGAATCGGTGTCAAATAATATCCCACCGATCGGATAATATTATATTTTATCCAAACGGTGTACTAATTTTAGCGGACATTCACTTTTTTAGGATGAAATGATTTACTTTAAAAAAATAAAATTCGCGTTTTTAGGATTTTCTTGTTATACACCAGACGGATAAATATGTTCAATGCTAATAAAGTTTTTTTATATATCTTTTTGCAGCATCTCGTAATAATTAACGAATATGGGATAAAATAAAAACATTTTTTTAAACGTAAAATTACACGAATTAAGGATTTGTTTTCTTCAACCATTCGGATATCATGAAACCATTTTAAAGGGGTGAATAGAATCAATATTTTGGATTATAAATAATAAATTCATTTTAAATTTTTTGTTGTTGTTTTAATTTATTTTGTTTATTTATATAATTATTCAATATAATTTTTAATAATTATTCTATTTAAATAATTTCATGTTTAGGAACTATAAACTTATTTAAACTTTCTGCATTATAAATAAATTCGAATGGCTGCTTAAATTCTAAAGAGTATAAATTAATAGCATGTAATTCGTTACTAAGTTTAGTTTCATATGCATTTAAATTATAGTGAAAACAAATTGTAACAAGTAAACTATGAAAAATATAAATTTGATCTTTGTTTTCAATCATATATTCAATTGAACCACATACTGGTAGGCCCAAATTCAATGGGTTCATTTTTGTAATACATATAATAAATTTTTTTTTATATAAATTTTCATGTTTAATTTCTTTAAGAACATTTATTTCCTCATTCAAATCAAAATTTAAGTTAATTTTAACGTATTCTAAATTTAAATTTAAAATACTAAATATAATGCGCTTTTCAATTCTCAATAATAATTCGGTATTAAATTTATAGTTTTCGTAATTAACGTAGTTTATTTGTTGATGTTTTACAGATAAAAGTTTAGTAATGTTTTTGAAATTACGTGTTGTTCTCGCAATTTGTTTAAATGTAGAGTGTTTGCCCTCATATCGCATTGTCCACAAGTTAGTCAATGCACCCATTTTGTGAATAATATAACAATAATGCAAAACTAAATGATGCTTTCGAATAATATTGTGACCAGGAAACTTTGTTGTAAACTCAGTATGATGTTCCATAATTAAAGTGTTAAGCCTTCCAATTGCTTCATGATTTAACTCAGGTGAAAATACTATATTCACTATTTTAATTAGAAGCAAAATTACATTAAACTTTTGAAGAAAATCGGTATCCCCATTTTTAAGTAAATCATGAATCAATATTGGGAAATATCTAAGTATAAACACCTAAACTGTGATGCCGTCTGTTTCAAGTTTTTCGTTTTGCTGTCTAAATTTATTAGTGACGGGATGTTCCCTAGGGAGACCTATTCAGGTAGCCAAAATTGGCAGTTTTTAATCGTTTATTGAAGTTTTCAAGAGTGATTAGCTTTCGCTGTTTTGTTAAATATAACAGAAAAATTTTCAGTTCGTATTGTCCAATGCCTTCTAATATGTCGTGCATTATATCGACACTGTGTGATTCGAATGTGTTAAAATACTTAAGTTCATTTAAAGTACAAAGTTTCTGAAGCCCAAATTCTCGACCCGGCACATATAGTCGGTAATCGTTTTTATTTCTAAGTAATTTCGATTCAACTGTTACGGATTTGTTTATACCTTTTGAATGCGTTCTACAAAAACGACAGAAGTAATTAGACATAAACGATTCATGCAATTAGCAGAAAGGTTATCATGGCTTAACGAGAATATCGTACCTTTAAGATTTATTAAAGAACCCTTATATTGCACTGTTATTCCATCTTTTTCAAGTATTTGAATATCCTTCAATATAGGTTTTAGAACAGCATCATATCCATATTGTTTTACGTCAGCATAGTGACAAAGGGCTATTAAGTGAATGTTTTATAGCGTTCTCGTAAACTTTAAACAAAATAATTGTACATTACGTTAACGTTATATTTCAATTCAACCCATCTGCGCCCTACATTAATGTGATTAAATGCTTCAAAAGTAATGTAATCAATGCAGATGAGGAGAGTGACGTAAACAACAAAATATCGGCATTTAAATTATGTACATATGTATTGTACTAAAATAAAATTGGTAATTTGGCGCAATGAGAGATTATTGATATTAACGCAAGTTGTGAAGTACTTATTGGTCGCGGACTCGATCGCTCTCTATATACATTGTATTCACCATTCGGATTATTTTAGTTGTATGTAGATGACGTCATCAATTATTAAATGTACTCTTTTTTTATTTGTATCAAGAAAATTTGGTATTGTATAAACATTTTTCTCATTACATTTTTGGTTATCAAAAGTTAAACGTTCAATTTATAAAATCTATAATTTTATATTCAAAATAAATAATAAATAAATAAAAAGTGTGTGTGAGTTGTTTTTATTTTTTAATATATTTGGAGTCGGATATTTCTGAATTTGAAAGTGGTGTATGTGCTTACAATTATAAGCCGGGATAAGGCTATACACTATTAAGCCTGCCATTCCATCCGGTTTTAAGCGACAACATACATAAAAACCACAGTTTTTCAACAAACTGTTAAGGTGATAGCCAAGATTTAAGATTGTCATATAAAATGCTAAGACCTTGTGAACCTCCGTTTTGCTTCCTAGTGGATTAACAACTTCAAATTCGTCTAAATATATTTGTAGATTTAAAGTTTTCTGATGTGAAAGTAATTGGTTTTCCTTAAAATAAGAGCATTATGAGTGTAATGAAATGAATCACTGGATGTAGGATATTCTTCTAAAATTTTGCTTATAAAATTTTCATTTTTAGATAAAAACCTAAGTGTTTCTAAAACAGATATATAAGAAAATGTATTTGTCACAGGACGTTGGCAATCATAAATATTAAATTTTTTGTTCCAGATTCTGTCCGTTCTAATACCTAGAGCGATTTCTCTAGGTATAGGCACTTTAGAAAAAATCGATTTTTGTCTTAAGTATGTTGTATTTTGAAGGTGAAACGGGTTTCTTAAGATATTTAATTCCGGTTGTAGAAGATTATTTAACGTGCTGTTGTTGACAGTATCTAATAATTTTTTACGAATGGATAATTCCACTACTTGGGTAAAACTTGAAATTGATTCTACTATTCCGTTCATTTGATTATAATTTAAATTCATTTTCATCAATTTTTCTAACATTTCATGTTCAGCTTTAGATAAAGCATCTTTAAATATACTATTATTTAAATTTGATTGCAGAATACTATCGCTTAGCAAAGATGCTCTCTCATTATTAATTATGTTGTTGTTTAAGTTTAGTTCAATTTTTGACTTATGTTTACTAACAATGTGCTTAGTTAATCCACTATAAGTTTCATATCGAGCAGTAGAATTTGTTTCTCCACAAATAAGATTGTCTTTTTTTAAATTCTCAAGAGCGTGCATAAGTCTTAAATGACATATATACAGTTTATAGTCTGCAAAAGCTTTGGTGCACTGTTTTATTTTACAGGTAAACATGTTTATTTAATAAAATTTTAATATGAAACCGGGACCAGTACAATTTAACATTCTAAACTAATATTTAGTTCTTTTAATCTGGGAGTTAGTGTCGAATGCCCCATTTTAAAAACTGCTTCTTGTACAAATAAAAAAAAAAAGATTGCAAATCGTCCGGATATTTGCAATCAAATATAAAATATGATTTAAATAATGTAAAAAAATAATCGATAGTTAACAGGTTGTTTATTAGTGGTAACTCTTTACCATCTATTTTCACACTGGCTGCCGTTATTACCTTCCTAGTTGGCCCACGAAGAATTAAGTGGGGATGGGTTAAATTGTGTTGAGAGGTTGTTCCAGTCTGTAAAACAAATTAAGTTAAAAATTTTGATCTCAAGAATTTTATTTAAATAATATACCTTTTCAAAAACAAAAAACTGGTATAATGATCGATTTATTTTTTTCTCATAAGTTCGGCATAATTTGGATAACACAATTAAATTGGAGATATCACCATCAAATTCTGGATAAACAACAGAAGTAATTTTATAAAAACAAGAAATTTTTTTAATTTAATTTTTGTTAACTTACTACATAGTATAAATACATATAGTACTACCATCATACAAAAAAAATATTTAATCGGTGAAATTCCAGATGTCGCGCCGATCGCATATAAAATTAATATACAAACTTTGGCAATCGCCTAAATGTTTGTAAGGTTAATTAAACATACAACAGAAATTCGAATTGTTCACGTGTAGTTGTATCCTACTCTAACACTTAGTAACGAATAAACATATGTTCATAGCCGACTACACATCCTTTTAAATACACATTTTAATTGTGTATTTTTGTTGTACGTACTATTCAAACATATTTTTTTTTTTTTTTTTAAAATACTGAAGGTCATTGCCTAAAACTGATCAAAATGGCAATAAAAATCAATTTGTCATTTTTTAATTTTAACTCAATTTTTTATTTTATTTAAAATTTTCACTAATTATTTTTATTTTTTATATTTTAATAAATAATTGAATATGTATTGTTAAGAAATGAGACAAGATAATTTTTATTTTTGCGATTCACACGGCCATTGACCTTTTGTATTTTGTTTTGGTAGCATAAACATTAAGTAAATACCATGAAATCCATTTCAAAATACCATATGTAACAAAAAAAAAGTTAAATATTAGTAGAATTTTAGTTTTCATTTTCTTCTAAATTGAAAAATTTTATTTTGATGCCTTTTCGGTTGCTTAAGTTCATCATTTTTTTTGCTTTAAGCTAAGACGTATAAATTCAGCAATTATATATTTGGTAATTCGAGCGTGCGCATCACTTAATCGATGTGGATATTTCCCGTCAATAAATTTCGTAAAAAGTTTGTCAAGACATTTTCTTCGCAACCCATATTTGAGATATTTTTTTCAAATGTAATTAATATGTTTTCGACGAATTCTTCGAATTCTACGGAGGCCCTGATAAATTTCCATAGGCAGCTGATTTCGTATTTTCAGTTACATGGGTCTTTATTTTTAAAGAGCGTAATTTTATCGTTCTTAATTATTTGTATTAACCGCAAATATTGAGCAATTGTCACAATTAAACTGTTTAGTAACTTTGTTACTGAAAAACCCTGTTAAATAAACTAGAGAGCAGATCTACATTGTCAACTTGGGGAACCGTTCATAATGCCGCGTTTTAAAATGTCGCGTTTTAAAATACCGCGTTTCAAAATGCCGCGTGGTACAAAATGTCGCGTTTTAAAATGTCGCGTTCCAAAATGCCGCGAGGTACAAAATGTCGCGTGGTACAAAATGTCGCGTTTTAAAATGTCGCGTTTCAAAATGCAGCGAGGTAAAAAATGTCGCGTGGTACAAAATGTCGCGTTTTAAAATGTCGCGTTTCAAAATGCCGCGTGGTTCAAAACACGCGTGGTACAAAATGACGCGTTTTAAAATGACGCGTTTTGAAAAATCCCTTATAAATCAATACAATATGATGTGAAATAATAAATAATTTAATAAAAATTATTTGAAACAAGCAAATTGTGTTTAAACAAATAGTAAAATTTTCCTTCACTGAATGGAAATTATTTATAAATGTAATTTTATGTAATTATAAAGTGGTTCTAATAAAAAGAACGCAAATGTTGAAATTTATTAGAATATTCCTTCACTAAAATGTTAAAGTTAAGTCCTTATATATTTTCGACGATTTTTTATCGACATTTTAAAACGCGACATTTTGTAACACGCGACATTTTGTACGTCGCGGCATTGTGAAACACGACATTTTAAAACGCGTCTTTTTGTATCACGCGAAATTTTGTACCTCGCGGCATTTTAAAACGCGACATTTTAAAACGCGACATTTTAAAACGCGGCATTTTGACCCGGACCCGTCAACTTGCAGTACTAATAATAATTCAACATCTAGGAACAAAACATATTTTTATGCATACACATATATGTAATTTTAATTTTTTTTAGCTTTGTTTGTTTGTTTTTTCTTAACCACTGTTAAATTTTAACTTAAATTGGATTTATGAAAATAATTGTTTGCGATCGCAACTTAGTATGTTTTTTGTATGCGTTAGCTTCCTTTAGCTGTTGCATACATTTTACTTTCTTTTACTCTAATAAAATAAAGTATAGTAATCATGAAAATTTTGGGCCTTGAGATTTTTAGAGATTTATTTATTTTGAGGTCCCCTGAGTCCGACAAAGTGGGTTTCGAAATGGTGTCTGTCTGTCTGTCTGTCAGTCTGTAAGTCTGTCAGTCTGTCTGTGTCCTCTCTACAGCCCAGATGGTTTAACCAATCGAACTGAAACTTCAGATTTAAGCTTTTTTGATAAATTGGGAGGTCCCAGTGAATTTTACTCCAAATCGGCTAACCGGAAGTGGCCACTCCCTTGGTCCAGAAAATTTATTTTGCAAATATCTCAAAAAGTATAAGGTTTACAAAAAACTACTTAATAGAAAATGTTTCCAAAAATTAAAAACAAATAAAAAAAAAAAATAAAAAATTAAAAAAAAAAATTAAGAAAAAAATAAAAGTTCTCAAAATTCTCTGTTCGTCGTGTGTTGGCCACACCTCAATTATTTTTGTACCTTTTCTTGTATTATATTCCTTATATACATAACTATTTAAATTAATTTAAGTTTTTCAAAAATATCGGGGCAAATGTGCTTACGAGTGAGGTCATGTAAAACTCTCACTGATCCATGCTCCATTGAATAAAGTGTTTGTACATAGTATCTGCCACAATATTGTCTTTTCGCAGTCGTTGGTTAATATGTTATCAGAATATAAACAATTCTGAACACTTTTAAAAAGGTGAGGGATGTCGTAAAAACAAAATATTTTTCGTGGACCAAACCTCGCCCTTGGCTCCCTAAACTTGAAAATGCTTTTCTGTTTGTACTACCTTGACCATATTTGATACCAACTATTTGCAAACCGGTTTTGTGAACTTTGTTGACAACTGTTTCTGTTCCGTTGGTCGCCTTTTGGTGAACCCATGTAATAACCGACTACTTGTTTCCAATTGCGGTTGAGTGCACGTAGCATAAATACAAATGCTTTGTCGGAAATCAAATTGCCCCTTCCAAGTTCACCAAGGTCCTGGTATCCATGGATTAGGTCATCTGCTGTATTATATTCCAATTCTTTTTTTATTGACATTTTATCCATCACAGAATGCAACGTTGGTCTATTTCAATCATGCCGTCACATTTATTTTTTAAAAGACTAATTATATTCTTGGATACTCCACTTTCAAATCTTGTTAGCGAATGCCAACGCAAAATAGTCGATATTCCTAAGTAAAAAAAAATATATGACTGAGTATTAAATATACTATAATTTGGTTTTCATTTTAATATAACGTATGGTTACTGTAGTAGGTTGCGAAACGGCAGATTTTTCATAACTAGATAAGAAATGAAGAATATATACAGTGTAATACCACAATAAAACCTATAAAAGTAAAATTTAAATTAATGAAATTCATGAATTGAATATAAATAAATTCGCATGAAATAAAAATCTTTGCACCTACCGCATCAAAAATTTATTTATTTTTTTTATTTATTTCTTACATTTGGACACAAAATCGCTCATTCTTAATTTTTCTTAATTGACAGATCTAATTTAACGAAGCTTCGTTAAATTTCTCAAGTGACATCAATTTTTCGCTAGGCGAGAATACAGAAAGCTATCTACCGCATTTTTAAGTTTTGTTAATTTGAAAAAATTTGTCTAGAGTATTTTTTCCTAAAAGGTAAAAAATGTCAAGATTTTGTGATTGGCGAATTATGTAGCCCCATTTTGCTTTGCACATAAACAATAACAATTTGTAGTTTAATAGTTTTTTATTTTATGCCACAGTAAAATAGTTTAAAATATTCAAGTTTATTTTATTAGAAGTAAAGAAAGTTTGGTTTGAAAACAAATATCGAAAAATAATGGTTCCACTAAAATTCTTAAGTTTATAATTTTTTGTCGTGACGTTTTTGTCAAGTTCTTTTTCTTTGAAATTACCAAGTTACCATTGGTAGATTTCAAGTATGCGGCATTAAGGCAAAATATGAACATTGTTCAATTTTGTATCCAGAACATTTTTTTGCCTTTCACGCAAAATTACATGATCTTAAAAAAGTAACAGCTATTTCAACAAATCAGCATGGAAACACGTTGCACGTATCACTGCCTTATTTCACAACTGGTGATGAAATATTCACCAGTTTGTTTCTACTTGATTTAAAACAAAAAAACAAAAAAAATTAAATTAATTTGGAATTTTACGACTTTAGGACTTTTTTGCCAAAATTCAATAATTTACTGCTTTTTTTACAAAAATTAGAAAAAATCTTTGTAACGAAACGTTATGAATAATCATTTTGTGTAACTTGTGTGATTTTCGAAATAAGCGAAGAGAGCAATATCCCACTCGTTACACAAAATGAAGTATTTCCTATCTGGTTGCACAGCTATTTAAATAAAAATAAAAAATTAATTTTAAATTAATAAAATAAAATAGCTACTTATGTGAAATATTACAAATCATATTTTTAAAATTTGGTATACAAATCCTTATTCTTAAAAAAGCAGGTGATTTAAAATAAAATCCTAGAAATTACTTTTGCTCTGTTTGTGTCTATGTCGAATTTTTTTTGTGGAATATTTGTTTAAACACAAACGTTTTCACTTCTGGCCGTTCTTCAAGTAAGTTGCTAATAAAATCTTTTACCACAATATCCAAGGATGCGAGCTTCTTTTTAGGCGGAGTGTTTAAAAGGAACCTCGACATTTTTTTCTGTTGCTTATTTTCTTGATTGGTTTCGGTCCTCCTTCGGTGATGTGGACTGAGGAACTGAGAGGGCGATATAGGACACGCTACGTTTTTGGGGGCCCTGCTTCATATTTTAGTTTGAGTGGTGGCGAGTCAGCCCTACTCAGAGTACTGGCTCAACCTCAGAATAGTCTGTGTTAAAAGTAATGGTTGGCGGCAAAGGTTTTTTTGAAATAGGAGTTGTATAAAGTTTTAGATTTATTAATCTTTGACAAGCAACGTCGATGTAATTGTCTTTACATTTACAAACAAAACTATTAAATATTTTATTTAGCGCTGTTCTTTTCAAAACTTTTGTATACCCAGTTATTTTAATCTCACTGACACAGAAGTGTTTTTCACAAAATGTAATATATAGTATTTTGAACACTCTTGGAGTTTATCCCACACACAACCATGCTTCAACCAAACTTTACAGTGATTGCCCTGTGGCACAATAAAAAATGTTCTTGTGGCATTGGTGCCGTTTTTGTTTAAATAAGTTTTATAAACACACACTATTTTAATATTAATAATTTAAAAATGTAAATAAAATTTATACATACGAAACTAGTTTCAAAATACCTTTATAGAAATACTTCAAACTATAGCGACAACTTGTTTTGGTTTGTTTTACACGAACATTAATTTAGGCCGTGCCTGAATACCTTGTTAAATATTATACTCATCCAAATTATTACAGTCGTTCCCTATGATACATTTTGACAGATCCATGTGAAAAATTTTATTACTGAATGTGATTTGAATATTTTATTAGCAACAGCAATCAACAAGAGCGAGAACATATTATTTTTTACAATATTAAATAAAATATAATTTGGGTATTAACAATAATATAATTTGATATTAACAGCTCCCACCATTCTATGCCTTGTCCCACTTTTAAGCCACAAAAAGCCATGAGTTGTAACTAACGTTGCCATCCATGCGTTTTGCGTGGTAAAAAATCTGTGATTTCGTGAAACGAATCCCCAGAAATCCTTACGTATTTATTCGTTTCCTCATCATTACAGGATAATATTTCACCAATAATCGGGTTGTGGAACCGCGGAGTATAATGTAGTCGTATTTTTTATTATTATTTTCAATTTGATTTTATTAAAAAAAATAGGCGAGAAAATTATCACGTACAAATTAGGCTGTGTCAATCGGATAAAAAGTTACATTTGTTAACTGTGGTGAAAAATATTAAATTTTCCTTACTTTTTAATCGCTTTGGTGTTTTAAATGGAACTGGTTAAAATTCTAACGTGTACGTTTTTTATTTTTATTTTGCGTAGAGAAATGTAAAATACAAGCTAGATATTTTTAATTGGTCCGTGAATAAATTGTCAAAAATTTAACTTTTTAACTTTTTATGCGGATTTTTATTCGTTTGAAACACAGCCTTATTATTAAATTCGGGCAGTAAAAATAAAAAATCCGGTGTCTGGTGTGACCACCACACTACTTTCTTATACTTACATTATATTTATATGTACATACATACCCACAGACATCATTTAGAAATGAATACAGCGCTGTGTTTATGTATTAATGTTTCATAGCATACATATAAAACAACAAAATAAAAAAAAAACAATTTTGTCATTTCAAATGCGTTTTTCTGTGAATATTTTGTTTTCATATGATATTTTTAATAATGCCAATGCATAAATACATTTTATTCAAAATTGGATAAAGATAGAACAAAAATGCAAGAACATTTTTTCTTAAGATTATTGTTTCCTATAACTTTTATTTAAAAACTTTTTCCATATCTCTTTTATTTTCTCCAATAATTCACAATGTTTGATTTTAATGTTAAGTAAACTTCCTCTTCCGGTTGTGTGATTATTCTGAAAATCTAATCAGCTCTTCGCATAGTTAATAAACTTTTAAATATGAAGTTTCATGGTCGTGTCTTTGCTCGTTTTTAAGATAATGAACATTCAGACACACATCCACACATCCACACACACAGACGTCATTACGAAAATAGTCACAACGTATTCAGGGGACCCCAAAACACGTATTTCCATCAAAATCTCGCAACCGAAATTTTTCATGATTCCTATACTTCCTTTATACTATGTATAAGAAAGTAAAAATGTCTGCGAAGGGGAAAATTTCTCAAGTAAATGTCACAAATTATTATTTATTACGGTATTATCACAGTATTCGGGCATGGCCTAGGTAAAATATTAAAACAATACTAGACATTTTTGATTTTGATTTTTAGTTTTACTTTTTATACCAATACTGAAACAAGAGCTAAGTAGGTCAAATCCTGGGGCCCTATTCTCGAATTCCACATCCATTTTCCACATGTGGACATCTGTCAAAATTCATAAAAATTAAATTTTTTTGGTACTAAGGGAATATTTCCGAATGGGTATAAGCAGGTGGAAGAAATTCTCCAAAAAGAAAAATGTTCATGCCCCATGCTTTTATATACGAATTAAAATTTCAGAACGTTTTGATGAATTTTGACAGATGTCCGCATGTGGAAAATGGATGTGGAATTCGAGAATAAGGCCCCCGCACAAGTTTTTTTACAAACCGTCTATAAAAACTAGTTTTCACATAAAATGTTTTTCTCTTTCCATCATAAGGGAAATAAATGCTTTGGTCCCTTGTTCTCTCTAAAGATGAACTAACACGAAAAATTTAACATCAGCTGATTTTGTTTACAAATATTATTGTGTAGAGTTGATATTCATGGTTTTATTAGGATTTTTCATACAAATAGAAATTAAAAAAAAAAAACAAAATTATGTTTTGTATATGGTTTTTATGGTGCATTTGATATTGTACATATTTAATCAAATAGCACTGCCAAGAATTTTCATCAACATTAAAATTTACCATCAGTGCATAAATAAAATTTTTTTATAAATAATATTGTTTTAGTGTTGGTTGAACCGAAACGAAATAAACAAATATTTATAGATATGTCTATATTTTACACACTTAACTATTCAATGAACGGTTAGAAAAATATGATGACATTTGGGCGTATTAATTCGAACATATATTTGGGCGGATTTATATACAAAAATATTTTCAAAAATCGAAAACGATATCAGTATCTCCATCTAACACTTCACCGATGAAGTTTGCATGGAAGTACTATATGTATTTATACTATGCTTACTATCATCTTCTTCAGTGCATTCGTCGTAAATATATATGTTTCTGGCATGTGCTAATTTTGGTATGTTACATTTAAATTTGCACCACTTATCTCTACAATAGACGTTTTTGTTTAGATATCGCAAATTAAAATCTTGATCGATCTATAATTAGAACAAATAAACAATTGAATTACGCTTGTATTAGTAAATTATAGTAGATGTTATATGTATACCAAGCCAGGAGTATCCCAAAATCTGGGATATTCGTTTATTAAAAATGTTTTTTTTCAAGAACTTATAGTTTCCGCCATTATTTTAAAAATTTCCAAGAAATTGTTTTTGGGGCAAGCTTGTTGAATCCACTTTTTGTCTTCTGCATGGTCATGGTCATCATCATCTGAAAACTCTTTATTATTTTCTAATGCTTCCAGCTCCTTTTTTGGCCGTGAAGAATTTTATAGCGACCGATTTATTGTTCTTAAACGAAACGCAAAAAATCCCGTACGATTTGCTGGATTATAGAAGATTTCCTTTAAATTAAATGAGTACTATAATAGTAGATTGTAATACGCAGGGACAAGAAATAGACTTGAATCCATTAATAGACTTGAATAAATTTTTTTTACGGTGGTACTTACAAATCGTTCCGGGTTTTGGTCTTCGCACAATTTTGGGAAAATCTGAACTGTAGCTTGTGCCCATAAAATTTTATTTTCGGCTGATGGATATGACCCAAGAATTTCTATTAAATGACTTATGATTATATTTACTAATTTAACTCGAAATTTTTTTTCAAGGGTACCATTAGTGTTGTAGGAGGCTAAGATAAGTTAACCTTCAAAATGATTTTTCAAGAAGCACTCTAATTCCTTTAAAGTTTAACAAATTATAAATTGTAAACTATTTAATACAATGAAATAAATTAAAATCAACTTCAAACTTTTAATATTATGTATGCAACTAAAACTAGTTCTACTAAAAAATATTTATTTAAAATAACTAAGTTAATTATGCATTTTATACCTCTTTTAAAACAACATTTTCTAATTTGAGCTTTTTTAGCAAAGAGCCTATGAAACAGTCCTGTCGAAAAACTGGAACTGCTTCGTAGCTGTCATCAGTCTGTGGATCGGCATCTTGGTAGAAGGTCAAAAATTCGTCGGTTTGAGTAGATACATCTTGAAATTTATCTAATAATATTAAAGTTTTTAAAAAATTATTGGTTCGTTAGAATAAATAATACGAACAAGAACTAAGAAAATATACCGTAGTTTTTGTGTATCTTTAAAATAAAAGGTCGATCATAACTAAGTTGCATATCTTTTAAAAAAATATGTAAAACATTTTGATTTAGCTTAACGTTATTTTCCGTACATAACGAAAGCTGATAATTTTCTGATGAAATATTAAATGTGATACAAGCTAAAAAATAAATAAATGATATAAAACCCATAGTAACATGCAATAGAAGTGTTAAGTTTGTTAAATTAATTAGCAACATTTAGAGCACAATGAACAACCAATTTGAAAAAACTAACACATATTACATAATTTACAATAATTATTAATTTAAAAAAGTAATTTGAGTTCAGGTTTAATTGTATTGCATGAGCTATTCATGCAATAAAACTAAACCTCAGTCTATATGTTATAATTCAAATAAGACACTAAATTATATTCTTACCTTCTTGCAAAATGTCTATTAACAATGTGGAGTTCACAATTAAATACTTTTGTAGTCCATCAAAAATTACATTAAATACTTTTTTTCCACTATTCATTTTTAATGAATTATTTATTTGATAATATATGTATATTCACAAATGTTATAGTTTTATTCACAAATATAAATAATTCAAAACAATTTAATAATTTACTTAATTTTTTATTGGCCACTAAACACTTTTGCCACTAAAAATTTTTTTAACTTAACCAAATAAAAATTCACGTCACCACTTACTACTATGAAACACTTCTGACTTCTTTGAATATCAACACGAAACTGACTCAATTTTTCGAGATCTGTTAAATTATATTTTTCACTAACACCAAACGGTGTTAAATTAAAACTCCGACCTTTCGAAAAAATACCTTTCGAAAAAACCCCCGAAAAATGTCGTTATTTATTTTTATTTTACACCGATCGGTGTTAACAAATTATAATTCCATCATTTCGGATATTTTAAATTTTAAATCCGACCTGGCGGTGTTAATTTCATACAATAGGATAAAAAAAATCATTTTGTGGGATTAAATTCAAATCGCACCGCGATATTTTTTTTTTGTGTACATCTCAACGAACTTCTATTAACTTCCTGTTCCCCAACAAAATTTTTTGTCTAAAAAGGCTAAAGTATTGAAATCCTGTAAGAATTGGACAAAAATTTCGTTGGTCCAAAACCACTTTTCTCGACATTTTGAAACTACCTGAGTCTGGAAAAAGAAAATGTCCGCCTGTTTGTCTTGTTATTAAATTTTATTGCCGGTATTCCCTCAATTTAAAATTCTGGTTAAATTTTTTTTTAATTGCTTCAAATCGCTAACAATAAAACCATCAGTAGCAATAGTCTGCATCAATGAATGCGATATCATGAATAGAGCGCAATCTCTGTACCACTTGTTCTTGTTTTGTATTAGATAATGATTTTTTTTATTTATAATTTTCTGAATACAATTTAATTCCGGTAGTGAAACAATCACTAACTGTTTGAGAATTACCACCCTCAATCTTAATAACTCTGTTGTCACAGCCGATGGGACTCCTCACGCTACAAAAGGGTATCTCAACGTCCCCTACACGTACAAGGGAAAACGGTAGTCATACCTACACTTATCATACCTACCTTTAACATTAAACCGGTAGTACATTCCTGTTCTGTTTTAGTTTCCAATAAAATTATGGATTGTCAACATGAGATATCAGTGTATGACTCAAGAGCGTTGGCATCGATTTTAAAACTATTTCTAATTTCAAATGGAGAAAGTATATGTAGAACTGATGTAATGTCTTTCTTTATCGATACTGGTGATGCTATAGACCAATAAAGGAACGGTATTACTTGGTATCACATGTCATGTTTCAACGTTGCGAACTCGTGTCCCAATGAGTCTGTGGCTTCCAGATTTTCAAATACTTCTCTGACCTTGCTGCCGACAGCTTAAATCATGGTTCAGAATTCTAGAGGATATTACCAGAAGTTCCGCGCGCTATTAGACTCAGCTGCCGAAACCAGTTTGATAAACGAAAAATGTGTTCAATCGTTAAACCTGACGCGTTATCACACTTGTGTAAATATCAAAGGTTTAAGTTCCATAAGCGCCGGTAGGACTAAAGGATCTGTTAATTTCGATATTTTAACTTTCAATAAAATCTCTATATCCGTGAGAGCTCTCTCTTCCTCCGATTACAGTGGAGTTAATAAAACACAAAAACGTTCCGTCTTTACAACTGGCTGATCCAAATTTTAATCGTCCGAGTCCGGTGGATATACTATTTGGAGCGGACACTTTTTTGAAATTATTGCGTCCGGAAAAATCCCAACTGAATGACGATGTTTTTGTACAAAACACTTGTTTTGTACTCAATATTGCGGCTCTGTGTGCGAGATTTATTTTATAGAGAATACGGTTAAGAACCATAAATCAGGTAAATATATGTCGTGCGGTTGCTATTCAAACCCAATTCCCCCGATCTCGGAGACTCGCTACCCATGGCAACTAGAACACTTTTCTCTATGGAGCGTCGATTCGAAAAATTCCCAGAATTAAGAAAGGCGTACTAAAAGTTTATGATGGAATATTCTAGGCTGGGTCTCTTATTCCTCACAATCAAACTAAGGGCAGTACCACGAAAACATTTTATCTCCCACATCATGCGGTGCTGAACGAGTCGAGTTCGACAACGAGATTACGCGTAGTATTTGACGGTTCTTCAAAATCTTCGTCAGGCATTTCGCTGAATGATAAATTGGATTTTGGGCTATCAATATTGTCAAAACTATTTTATATTCTGGTTCGATTTCGGAAACACAGGGTTGCCTTTGCAGCTGACGTGGAAAAATGTTCCGCCAAGTCGAGATATAGCGTATTATTTGGCGTGAGAACCCAATTTCTCCCATCTTACATTACCGTTTTAACACGATAACGTATGGAACAGTGTGTGCAACATTTCTGGGTTCTCGAACTATTCATCAAATTGCGAATGATGTGCCCTCAGATTTTTTCGACATTAACTCTATCATTAAATCGGATTTCTACGTCGACGACTTGCTCTCGGGTTGCGCGGAGGTATATGAGGCTAAACATTTACAACAAAGGATAGCGGAAGGTTTGAGCAGCGGCGGTTTTAGACTAAGGTAATGGGTGTCCAACAGCCAGGAATTATTAAGGTGTATACCAAAGGAGGAGCACGAGACTCTTGTTGAATTTGGCAATGGAGATACTTTCGTGAAAACTCTAGGTGTAGTTTGGATAACATGTTTGGATTGTTTCAGCTCCAAAATCGAGAAATTTGACGACTGCGGCCCTACTATGAAACGAAGGTTTCTGTCTATCACTGGCCGTTAGGTTTCTTCTCTCGTTGTATGGTCGTTGCCACAATCCTTGTTCAAAGGCTTTGGCTTCATAAACTCGACTGGGATGATCCTTTGCCCGAGAAAATGGAACTAGAATGGGAGAAGCTGCGTTCAAATTTTCCTTCAACATTCGTCAAGGTGGAATTACATGGATTCTCTGGCGCATCGGAAGACGCTTATGCAGCCGTTGCCTATTTGAAGACTATTGACTTAAACAGTTCCCATTTGGTGCGAATAGTAGCAGCCAAAACAAAGGTTGCCCCACTAAAACAAGTCTGCCTACCGAGACTTGAGTTTTGCGGCGCTGTTTTATTGGTAAAATTATTAACTGCACTAAATTATTCCTTAGGCATTTTCCGAATATACAAACGTTTGGTTGGACAGATTCTACGATCGTTTTAGCATGGCTGTCTGATGTTCCCAGACGGCAGAAAACATTAATCGCTAACCTACCTCATTTATCCTGAAACATCTTTCACGAGAACCAAGCAGATTTGGCATCACGAGGAATATTTCCGGATCAATTAGTCAACAACTTGCTGTGGTGGGAAGGACCAGATTTTCTACGAGAATCTTCCTAGCACTGGCTGAAATTAGTTGACGACCAGCTTTCTAACGTCAATCTTGAGGATTTAGAAGCTAAAAGGTCATTTGTCTATACCGCTACGACTCAGTTAGTACCAACGGATTGCACTGTTGTTGTAAATTTACTCGAAAGGTCGTCATCATTTTTTTAATTATTCGAATATTGGCCCAGTGCTATCGTTATTATGATAAATTAAAAATTAAAAAACCTGTTTTAAATTTGACAGGATCTCAAATTAAGCGGGCTACAATGGTTGCTGTTCGTTAATCTCAAAATGAGAGTTTTAAAGAAGACTTCGTCCGAATTACGAAAGGTTCTGGCTTACGAGCTACAAGCAAACTTCGGTCATTGTCTCCATTCATCGATGACGAGGGGACATTGAGAGTCGGTGAGCGGATTGGTTTGACAACATGCGTCTCATATGACACCAAGCATCCTGCAGTTCTTGATGCTCGCCATCCGGCTACATAGCGGCATTCGTATGTCTTGTCGTTAAAGCCGTGTACATAGAACTAGGCACAGACCTAACTACTGAGGCGTTTTTGGCTTGTTTGAGGAGCTTTATTTGTAGACATGGTTCTCCTGCTCAAATATTTCCAGACAACGGATCGAACTTCGTCGGCGCTAAAAGAAGAATCAGCAAACTCTATGAGGTCTGCGCTCAAGTTTTCGAAAAAGAATTGCAGGACTTTTTTTCCATCCAGCAGATCGACTGACATTTTATTCCACCAAAAAAAGAAAAATTTAATTTAAATAAAATTAAAAAAAATAAATAAAATACGGTCCATTTTTTATTCGGGTAAAACAATAACTTTGATTTTTATATTGGCATCTTTCATTGGATCCAGCAAAACAAAACGGGAATATTGATCCAAAACTATGGACAAATAACTATATCCGGACGACGAACGTGTATAGGATACTAAGATATCTCTAAATAAAGGGTGGGCCATCTAACGCTTGCAATTTAATTTGCCTCTAAATTCAAAGACGAATGAATATTTTTCAAAGTGGTTTGTTTTATTAGAAAGAGTATATATTGCCATTACAGTACCCCATTCTGTCAATACAATTTCCGGGCTCCTATCTCATCAATGGCAACTTTTGACACTTGTCGGTTTATCTAATAACAATCCAGTTTCACGAGCTCGTTTAACAAATCGATCCACAAATTGCCTTGTAGCCGTTTAATTTCTACTGAATTTTTCACGTAAATTTCTTACAGTTTGGGTAGAAGGCTCACCACTTTGAAAGTAAGTTTTAAATATTTCCTAATTTTATTCAAGCGTAAAGCGACCCATTTCGTAAATGTTAAACATTAAACTAATTTTCTATCATAACACGAATGACATAAGTGTTGGGTTGATTGGTGACGCTCGACGACGAAAGATGTGTTTTTGTCTTTCTTCGTCAATTGAATTTTAATTTAATTTAATTTAATTTAGTTTTAATTTAAATTTAAGTTTGATTTAGTGATTTTTGTTTTGTGTAGCTATACTTGTGAGTGATAAGTTCATAAAAAGTGGTAAAATCGTTATTTTTTGCGTAGTGCTGTGAATTGGTGCGTATACGGTATTTTAATGAGTTGTGTTATGCTTGGTGTATATTCAAAATTATAAATATCTATTTTGAAATAGTGAGTTAATGGAATAAAGTGTGGTGTTTGAACATGAGATGGAATCCTCGTATTCAAAATTTAAATAACGGTACTTCTTAGATACTTTAGGCAGGTAAGCTCCCGCTATATGCATTTTTCTATGTGGCAGTGAAAACAATTATAATGTTTGATTTATTTGTTGGTTTTGTAGTATGATGAAGTTCTACGGTAAATACTTATTACTGTGAATTTCACTATAATGAATGCAATATAGTATAATGGTATTTGATACCTTTTTCAATTGGTTGTGTATGTGTGCGAAAAGATTATTAGAAATGCATTAATGTAAATTTAGCAACGATGGTACTTGCGAATATACGACATACGAATATTTATTATTATTGTATTGTTCAAAATTCTCGTTCGTATTTTAAATGTGTTGCTTGTTTCTATAATTACTGTTATAAAGCGAATTTCCGACTGTTGCATCGTTACGTAAACAAATACATGTAAATGCGGTTGTCCAATAGCATCGAGCACGATTGCTTGGACATGGCTATACAACAATTTTTATTACGATGAAATGCGTAAATCAAATTTATATTTTTTTAACCGTTCAAAATGCTGGAGTTTTCAGGATTTAAATATTTTATTCGTAACATTTTTTTATTATGGGCAAACAAATAAAAATTCCTTAAATTTAAGTAAAATTGTTTAAAATTTGTTTACTTTCATTAATTTTTAAATTGTCTGAATTTTAGATTTTTTAACCTTTTCTTTGTTCATGATTTTAATGGTAGAGGCTTTTACCATAAAACCTTCCTTTTTTCAGTAGCTGACTAGACTGAAGTGGTCAAATTAGGCAAAGATGTCGCTGCTCTTACAGCATTTAGATATTTTGCTAAAAAAGTGTGAAGATTGAAATTAGTACAAAATATTCTACATGGTCTCCCATTAGGTGGTTTGAGGCAACTGGTGTCCATAAAGTAAAACAATTCCGCAGCGGAGTTAAAGTACTCGGTTGGTATGTATTGGGTTAGAGAAATGCATCAAAAAGTGGAAAGATACATGATTTGTGTTTGAATATGTTTGTGATGGGAATGGGAAATGTCACACAAAAAAAAAGGTCACCACGACACCGATTCGGTGTTCCATACGATCTCACCGATAGGATATTCCAAAATGTTATCCGTTCGGACTTTCATGTTTTGATCATATAAATATATTTTGGGATAATAAATTTGGCACCGGATCAAACATTTTTTGAACCTTTTCAGTGTGACCATATTTAACACCGTTTTTATATTTTTAACAAATACCTTTCGATAAATTATTTTGCACTGAATCAGATAATCAATAAACTATTTTAGTGTGAACACACAACACTGTTCGTATGTTTTGAATAAACGATTCTGGATTAAATAATTTGCACCGAATCAAACAAATTTTAAAACTCCTCTGGTGTAAACACATTACTTCAATTTGGTGTTTTGTAAAGACATTGTGGATAAAATAATTTTCACCAAATCAACCTTATTTTATAACTCCTCTGGTGTAAGCACATTACTTCAATTTGGTGTACCATATTTTTATCTTAATTAATTTTATATCACTAAAAATTATAGCATAGGTATGTAATAAAAAATGTATAAATAAATTCAACAATGTTTTTATTGTAAATAAATATATAGTTACATAAAAAATATATTTTTTAATAAAAAATTCTTACCTAATATTAAAAATATTTACATTTTAAAATAATTCAAATTTTGGAATAATAAAGGGATTATTATTTTTGTCGTGGTAACAAAATTCATATGAGTCTTTGTATTTTAATTCATTTATTTCTATAACATTATTTTTTTCATTGGTAATTTCAACTTCATACCCATTTAAGTTAATATTAAAACTTTTTGTTATTAATTTACGATAAAAAAAATAAGTCTTACTATTAATTTCAACTATGTGATCAATTAACCCAAAATTTGGGTGGTTTACTATATCCGTTTTATTAGTACATATAATAAATTTTTTTTTATATAAAAACTCATATTTTACATCATTAATAATATTAATTTTGTCAAATTTCGAAAAATTTATATCTGTTGCTAAATTTTCTGTATCTATATTTAAATCGAGAAATTGTGTTTTCTTGTCAATTTTAAATTCCAGATCAATATCAAGTGTTGACGTTTCATAATCGATATAATTCATTTCTTGATGTTTTGTAGCTAAGAGTAAACATATACAGTTTAACCTCCTAATGCGACCACCCTTTAATCGGACCAATTCCAATTCGGACCACTCTTAGTGTTGTAAAAAGGGTTTGTCACAAGAATATGCCTCTCTAATCGGTCCACCTCCAAATCGGACCTAAGGACCATATTTTTCCTTTAATTTTGAGTTTCATTACCTCTCAATACGACCGGAAAAAATAAAAATGTTCTGCCAATGTATCTGCTTATAAATACATATGTGTACATGTAATTAAATTACATAGTGTGATATATGGTATGCATACATTCATATATGTATGTACATTGTATTTGGAAAATATAACGGTTTTATTCTTGTTATGTAAAAGTATTGCATTCTTTATTTTCAGTTGTGAAAAGAATTTTATTGAAATAGGAGGTTACCAATTTACAACGTAATTATAGTGTAGTGATTAGAGAAGTAAGTAAAGATTGGAACCGTTTTTAATGACGTGTATTAATTTATTATCGATTATAACAGCAAAATGAGTTAACAAAAAAAACAGTACAAGGAATTAAACTTATCGGAAAAATTAAATCTAATTGAAACTGCAGAGAAGGAAAAATTATCGCAACGGCAATTAAGTGAAAAATTCAATATAAGCAAAACGCAGGTTCAAAGGGTATTAGCGAACAAATCTAATATTAAGGAGACAGTTGAAAGTTTTGGTTCATTAAAAAGAAAGCGTGTAGCATCTTGTACAAAATATGGAGTATTAGACGAAAAACTGTATCAATGGTTAATGATGGCCCGTTCTAAAAATTTACCAATTTCTGGAACGCTTTTGCAGTCCAAAGCCCTTAAAATGGGTGAATTGTTAGAGTTGGCAGATTTTACTGCATCAAATGGATGGCTACAAAAATTCAAAGACAGGCATAATCTCCATTTCGTTTCCTTAAGCGGAGAAGGTGCATCAGTTGATATGAATGTTGTTGAAAACTACCGTGACACCTTAAAAGCATTGACTCAAAATTACGAACCAAAAAATATATTTAATCTGGATGAAACTGGACTCTTTTTTCGTGCAACGCCGTCCAGAACATTAAAGTTAAGGAATGAAAAATGTGTAGGAGGGAAAATGTGCAAGGAGCGGTTGACTGTCGCTCTTTTATGCAACATGATTGGAGAAAAGGAACCTCTTCTTATCATAGGGAAAGCCAAGAAACCACGCGCATTTAAAAACTTAAATATTGAGGAGACTTTTGATATTTTCTGGCGATTTAATAAAAAAGCATGGATGACGTCGATCATTTTCCAAGAATGGATTAATTATTTTAATAAAAAAATGGCGAAACAGAAGCGGAAGGTTATTCTGTTTTTGGATAATGCGCCTTGTCATCCAGACAAGGCATACAGCAACGTGAAACTTCAATTTTTCCCTCCTAACACGACGTCTTCATTACAGCCTTTAGACCAGGGAATCATTAGAAGCTGCAAAATACACTATCGTAATCTATTAATGAATCGATTGATCGTAGCTATTGATGAATCAAATGGAGTTGAAGATTTGTCAAAAAAAATTAATGTCTTAGATGCATGTTCATGGTTAACCGATGCATGGACCAAAGTTACACCTGAAACAATTGGGAATTGCTTTAGAAAAGCGGGATTTGACAATGGAACGGAGGAATGGGAATTGGAAGTCTTTGCTGAATCAAACGAATCTGAATTGGAGCTTCTCGGATTCAACGAAAACTTGCAAGTTTTCGAAGAATTGCCAGATAATTGGGAAGAAAATTTGTTTTTAACCGTTAGCACGCCAGCACAAATTGCTTCTTCTTATGAAAGCTCATCATCCGATGAAGACGAACCAATTAATGTTATGGAAGTGGCACCTACACAATTGCTATCTTTCATTGAAGTGCAAAAAAAACTACAACAAATAAAAGATTATGCTAGCGCCAAAGGCTTAGACGAAATGTTCTTTCATTTGCAAAAATCCGAACAAAAATTAATTGAAAACGAAATTTCTATAAAAAAAACGCAAACAAAAATTACTTCCTATTTTACCCAACCTGCGGCAAATTAAAAAAATTGTTCTAACTTTTACAGAAGCCTATGTATATTAATAACACTGTTACCTTATTATTTAAATGTGAATTACATAATGTGATTGAATTGTGATATGAACATACATATGTATGTATGTATGTAACTTTGAAATATGTACACGAAATATATTTTTTTGCTTAAATCCAAATTATTGGTCCATTTTTTAATTTTTTGTATTTCCATAATCGGACCACCTCTTAATCGGACCATTTGCAAGTGGTCCCACAGGTGGTCCGATTAAAGAGGTTAAACTGTATTTTTAAAATTTCGTGTTGAATGAGCAGTTCTTTTTAGCTTTTTATGTTTGCCTTCAAAGCGCATTGTCCATAATGTAGTTAAAACACCCATAGTACGAATGATTCGGGGATAATGTACCAATAAATGTTCTTTTGGAATAAAACTTTTTCCAGGAAAATTTTTTAAAAATTGCGAATGATGTTCTTCGATAAGTATCGTTAACTTGTCTACTAAGTGTTCGTTTAGGACGGGTGAAAAAACTATTTTTGTTATTTGAATAAGCAATATTATACCGTTAAATTTTGAAAAAAATCAGTATCGCCATTATCAATTAAATGGTGAATTAAAAACGGAAAATACCTCAGCAAACACCAGAACTGCGAAGCTCTTTGTCATAAATTGTTAGTTTTACTGTCTAAACTTATTAAGGAAGGAATATTTGAACTATTTAGATATCCAAAATTAAAATTTTTAATAATATTATTTAAATCCTCAATGGAAATTAATTTTCGCTCTTTAGTAATATACAACAAAAAAATTTTAATTTCATATTGACCAATACCCTCTAGAATATCGTGCATAATATCAACACTAAGAGATTTAAATGTGTTTAAATATTTTAGTTCGTTCAGCAAACATAATGATTGTATACCAAATTCTTTATGGTCAACGTAAAGGTTATAATCTTCTTGCTTTCTAATTAAATCGACATTTTCTTTTAAAATACTTTGAATGTCTTTTGAATGCATTCGACAGAATCGACAAAAGTAATTCGATTTAAATGATTCATTTAAACCATACAAGGAGTTTGCAGATAAATTATCATGACTTAGAGAAAAAATGGATCCTTTTACATTGTATAGTATATCATTATAAATAATATCAATACCATCAGTTTCCAATTTCTTAAGATCTGCAACTATTGGTTCTAAAAATGGCTTATAACCAAGCTGTTTGATGTCTGCGTAATGACATAGTGCAATCAAATGAATATTTTGTAGGTGTGTATTAATGTGATCTCCTAAATTTAAAACTGTAAAATAAAATGCCATAATTTTATGGACTCCTGTTTTAGATCCTAGGGGGTTTACCACTTCAAATTCATCAAAATATAGTTGTAAATGAAAACAAGGGTGTTCTGAAGAAAACAACTTATTATTTTTAAAATGTTTACTTTGTGTATAGTGAAATAAGTTATTTGATGCATTTGAATTTTTTAAAATATTTTTCATAAAATGTTTATTTTGAGATAGATAGGATAATGTTTCAATAATAGATACGTATGAAAAACTATTTGTCACAATACGCCGGCAATCGTAAATTAATTTTGTTTTATTCCATACCCTATCATTTCTAACGCTAACAGCAATTTCTCTTGGAGCTGGCACTTGATTGAAGATTTGTTTCCGTCGCTTATAAGTAGAAATTTGATTTTGAAAGGGACTATTCATGATTTGCAACTGTGGTTGTATTAAAATATTTATATCTTTAGTATTATCAAAATTTAAAATTTTTTTTCGGATATTTGTTTCTATTGCATTTGTAAAATTAGAAACTAGTCTTAAAATAGAGTTCTGCTGGCTGTAATTTAAGTCTAGTCTCATAAAATCTCTAATGAACTCATCTCGTACTTCAATTATATTGACGTCAGCTACGTTACTAATATCTACATAATTGCTATCATTTTCAACAAGGTTATTGACGTGATCAACTGTTTCCACGATTCTGTTATTTAAACCGGTGTCATCAACATTACTACATATGGTTATATTTGTATTCGTAATTTGATTTTGTGGTACATGTTTGCTAATGGAATGTTTCATTAAGCCGCAAAAACTCTGATATTGAGCATAACAATTTTTGTATCCACAAAATAATTTACTTTGCCTTGGATTTGTTAAACTATGAAACAATCTTAAATGTTTTATGTACATCTTCAAATCAATGAAAGACTTAGTACAATTTATTATCTTGCATATAAACATTTTGCAATTTTAATTAAGAAAGATATTAATACAATATGTATATTTTATATTAATGTATGCAAAATAAACTATGCTAAAAATGTTCTAATGAAAATATACGTTTTTTTATTCTAAAACGTTTAGAAGAAATTAGTACTTCAACATAAAAATTTTTAATTCATTACATTTTTTTAAAAATTATATTACTTCGACGTTGGTAAGATCCAAAGAATTACCTTACTCAAGTAAGAAGTTATTGATTACAGGTTGGTGTATCGCAATTTATCAAAGTTTCGATCTGGAAGCAAATGTAATTTATTAAAAACTGATAGGATATTTAAATATTTATATAGTTTTATCAAAATATTTTCTCTTTTATCAAAATAAGTTTGTACGCTTTTCGCTTATTGAATTACATTTTCCATTGCTCAAGTAAAATACGATTCTATTTCGTTTCTGATTATGTTGCTTAATTATCGTTGTGAATGGAGAAAATCGTAATTGAATAAACGAAACACTGTACAAGTTTACTCTTGATTAAAGGTACATAAATTTACTTGATTAAAGGTACATAATACATACTTACATATTCAATCACTTTTAATTCGTTATTCAATTGTAAGATTAAACATTATATTTTCAATAAAAGTTAGCCATTAAATCTAACATCCCAACATATTTTTTAATTCTTTTAACCTTGGCGTGAGTTGAGATCTGTTCATTTTGAAAAAAGCCTCTTGAACAAATAATTAAAATGATCCATAATCTGAAGGATATTGGCAGTTGAACACAAAATAAGCTTTAAATAAAGTAGCAAAAGCGTCGATGCTGGTAATCTCCGATAAAAGAGGTATCTCCTTATTGTCTATATTTATTGAGTATGAGCAAATCGTTGATTTCGATGGTCCCCTTAATATAAGATGAGGCTGAGTTATTTTATTTTCTCGGATAGTTCCGGTCTGAAAAAACATAAAATGGATTATTAAAAATCACAGGAATAAAATGTTAGTTGTGCAAATGTATTTTTCAACAACCAACCCTGACGCTCCTTATTTAAGTCATATGAAAAAAAAAAAAACTTTTTCTGTTTATAAATGTTACATTGTGTCCTAAGATAAAAGTTATGTTTGGCGCAATTGATTTTATTTATTTATGGGAATTCAATAGATACTCCCAAAGCTACTTAGTTTAATTAATTTCAAACTAATAATTATTCTTTTAGTTACAAAGTAAGGCTTTTAATAAGAAAGCAGTACAAGTTCGAAAATATTTTCACTCATATATCAAACATTATTTTTATTCTATGGTGAATGAAAAAACTGGAAATGTTTGGTAGTATTTAAACGAAATAAATCAAATAATCGTAGGTTTGTACGAAAAATATTTTTCTTTATAGAAGGGCCAAAACATGTAAAGAAAAAACGTCAGGTTTAATTTAATAAAAACCCTACACTAGTTTGGTTTAGTTACATTTTCGAAAACATAAAAATTATATGGCTGGAACGTTGACGTTGTTGGTTGATTTTTTTTTCTATATGTTCGGCAAATATTTTTGAGGATCATTAGTGCGTTGAGATCATCGTCAAACTCTGAAAATATTGTATAACAAAAAATTAAGTACTTTAGGTTGCTATTATTCTTAAAGTTGTTTTACTTTCATATTCTTGAGTGCACTCATCATATATTTTAATTTTACGATGGATTCCAATTTCTAAAATTTTTTTTTTTTTTTGAGTCCAATTTTCTTTTAAAAAAACATCTTCTCTATACGCAATCTGAAAGTCTTGATCAATCTGGAATGAAAATTGTAAATAATTATAATAACAAGTAATGTAAGTATATTCATTTTCTAATCTAAGTAGAATATATTTCTAATCTAGTTATATAATATTACTGGGGGTTGAATAAAAAAAAAAATATTTTAAAATTAAAAAAAACAATATGCATATGCATAAGTAAATGTTGTTGTAACAATTAATAAAATGAAATACCAGCCCCGGTGTATCCAAGAACCTCGGAAAATTTTCGAATGTGAAAATCGTTGGTCGACATTTAATAGTTCGACGCATTCTTGCAAAAATTTCTGATGTACTACTTTTTCGGCAAGCCTGTTGAAGCCATTGGATGTCATCTGAATAGTCAACCAGTTCTTCTTCCTCTTCTGATTCATTTTGATCAATTTGAATTTTCACTCTTGAATTACGCGATGAATTTCCTAAAGATCTATTGACCGTTCGTAAACGAAAAGCAAAAAATCCAGTTCTATCCCCAGGGTTATAAAATATTTCCTTTAATGTGGAAAAACATCATGAAGCTAAATATTTTATCAACGTAAAAGTTACATACAAATTTTTCCGGATCATGGTTCTCGCATAATTTAGGAAATAATAGCGCAGTGGCTTGCGCCCACAATGTTTTGTTTTGCGAACTCAGATACGTACAGTGAACTTCAATCAGGTGACTAACAATAATATTTACTATTTTAATTCGAAGATTTTTTGGTAGGACTTCTGTGGAGTTATATTTATCAACAAGTATTTTAGCCTCTGGATGATTAGTTAAATATGTTTCCAGTTCCTGTAATTGTACATAGTAGAAAAATAAACTAACTGTTTTCTATTATATACCAATGGGTCCCATTTGAAACCCGATATTTCAAAATGCGATGCGGTACAAAACGCGGTATGGTACAAAACGAGATAACTTTAGGTACCGTAGCAGTATTTTACATTTTTGTTAAAAAATTTAACCCTACAAGCGAAAATTACTTTGTTTTATGAAATAAATTGTAAAGCAATTACTCATACCCGAAAAAACTGAAAAAAATTATTTATATTTCACCACTACATTTATTATTGAAACCGTCAAACCCTTAAGTTTTAATTAGCGATCCGCAATTGGGACATTTACCTTATGTATAAGGAACAATAGGTATTTTTTTTTATTTTTACCCTAATTCCATCATACATGCTCAATTTCATCATTACCTCTTTTAAAACATATTTTTCTAATTTAATTTTTTTTGGCAATGAACCAATAAAAGCATTTTGACGAAAAACCGGTGTAGCAGCTTCATATTCCGTTTGCGTATTTGCATCCGTGTACGCTATGTTTTCTGTTTGACTTGAACTATCTTTATGAGATTCTAATGTATGTAATAATTTTATTAATATGATTCGAACAATACAAAAGAAACATGGTTGTTATTTTACCGTAATTTTGAAAAGTTTTTAAAAAAAATGATTTCTCGTAAGTTAATTTCATATCGCTGATAATTATATTAAAAACTTCCTGATTCAGTTCAACATTATCTTTAGTGAACAGGCATAAATCAAAATTATTTGAAGTGATATTAAACTTTAATGAAGCTGAAATATAAAAAATAGGCTCTGTAAAATTAATATTGGAAAAAGCATTGAAATGCCGAACAAAATGAACATAAACGTTTAGTTTATTATACTGCAATTGACATAATTTATTAAGCAGTTTGTACAACTGTTATGTGCATTCAAAAATAAATTTAACCTAAATATAAAAAATTACGTATTTAGATTTGTGATTTCCTTATAACTTCTAAGAAAAAAAAAATATTGCACCTATTTTATTTTCAAATTTCGTTCAAGGATTTTTCCACAAAAAATCGATAGCTCAATTATTCTTTATATCAAAGATAATGAATTAGTTACAGTTTTATTTATTACAATTCGGTAAACACAGTGATATCACATGCACATTTTGAACAAAAATTCAAACACCATAATAAAAACCAATGGTTAATTTTCCAACAAAAAATACACTAACTACAATAAATTAATTGTTATATTACTGTGTTATTAATAAAATAATTATCTTAGGTAGTTTCCACATCGGAGGAACTAATCAATAATTCTAAATAAATTATTGGGTCTCATGTTGCTTTGAAATGTGTTTGAAAAGTATTCTGTTTTCTTTTAGACCACTTCTTTTGCATTTATTTTTATTTTTCAATGCAAAATTATTAGTGGATGTTAAAAATTTGGAAGCGCATCCGAGGTGAAACGTACTTTATAATTTAATTTTACCTTCTTCTAAAATATCCAAAAGTGTTGTGGAGTTTACAATAATAAATTTTTTTGTTGCGTTGTACACTATAGAAAACACTCTTTTTCCTTCCATCTTATGATTTTCACTAATAATCACGCAATTTATAAAATGATTCACTTATTAATTAAACTTTATTGAAAATTCACAACTAAATTGCGGTTTACCACTATCACTAATTATTTAGAACACTAGAGATTTATTTTATTTTTATACACGTTGATGTGTCTTCCATGATACCAAAACCCAAACTGATGATTTTTGAAACAAAAAAACTAATTTTTAATGCAAAATTTAACAGGAATATTCACGTTTAGAAAATAACACCTAAAAGGGAATTTTATTGCATCCAAAATGATTTTTGTTTTAACTGTGATTTCCCTTTCTAATAAAAAAAAAGTAATATTTTCTGTGAGAAACGGTAAAGATTTGTTTAACACCAAATGTGGTTAACATTATATAATTTCGAAGATAAATTATCCAAAATGACATTTTAAATATTTATCCGTTGGTGCGGAGTTAATTTTATGAAACAATACCTGATTTGATACAAATAAAATGTTTCCTCTGATAAAAATAAAACTGACACCGCATATTTTTTTGAGTATACTTGTATTTCTTGTGATCGTGTATTGCTCGGCTTAGTTGGATTATTCTTACCGGAATAGATACTGTGTGCGATGTGCAGAGCAACTGTAATTTCTAAGTAAATACATGTTGTTTTGAATTTCATTGCATTACATGTGTATGTGAGGTTCGATGTATTTTTCGATTGTTGTATGTGTATAAATATTTACTATTATATTGTTACGTTTTTGCCTTGTCAAATAAGGTTCGTATCACTGGATTGTGAATAATACAAAATCAATTTAATTTATCTCCAACGAATTTGTTTATTTCACAAAATTTATTACAACACAGTTTATCAATAAAAATTCACAAAATCACTTTATAAAAATTATTCTCAAATTTTACTGATCACTTTTACTTTTTATTTCGCACAAAAAACTTTTTAAATCACTTTTTAATTCCTTTTAATCTTTACACTATCGCTTATTATATACACAAACCAAGCTTCTCGAAAGTTCATGACTTTTCCAGTATTAATATTAACATTGAGCTATTAGTTTAACATATTCTATCACACGCTAGGTGTCACCGTCACAATATTGTTGAAGAATCTTGTTTGTTGTTGGATGTTTTGCTTGTTCTATACAACTGTAAATAGGAAGAATTTTCGTTTGTTTTGTGTTGCACCAAACCCTATTGTACGAATAAGTTCAATCACATGATATAAATACGACAAGGTATGTTTGACAGCTGAAAGCACGTGGTGCGTGGCGTATTCTGTGTTAATTGTGATATTTTTTTACGAATTTGTTTTGGTTTATAAGAATATTTTTAGGGTATCAAATCTTAACCAAACGGAGTCAATGTTACGAAATATATAACTCGAAGTGACGTCACATAAAGGAAAGTTAGTGACAGGTCGATTGGTTAGAACATACTTCTGTAAATATTTATATCATGATCACTATATGCCTTGTTTCGTAAAGAAAGAACGAAAATAATGTGAACATTGGAATTTACTTGTATCAAAAGCAAATTTAAAAAACCGAAGATTTTGTGCCAGCTCACACAAAATACAACTGAGAAACGTCGCATTTTGTATGCATAGTTATTGCTTCTCCTCTATTCTAATATTTATAAGTATGTATGTATGTACTTTGTAGTTGAATAAGACGAATACGCAAGTGAAATACTCACATCTGTCAAAATGAACATCTGTCAAAATTCATAAAAACGTTCGGAAATTGTAATTCGTATATTCTTAAATTCACTATGAATTTTTTCGGTACTAAGGGAATCCGAAGGGGTGTAAGCAGGTGAAAAAATTTGCCTATATATGAAAATGTCAATAGGTTAATAGGTTTTGGTGAATAAAAATTTCACAAAATTTGTGAATCAAAAATCGTTTCGATTTTTTCTTTTATATCAAAATGTTTCTTTAATATAAAATAAAAGGATTTCTTAAGAAACGGACTGACATATAGCACAAAGTAGTCGAAAATTTACTACTGGACCATAACGTAGTCTAAATTTACTTGTAAAACTTCAGTAAACCAGAAAAAGCCCAACTTTAGATCAAAAAGGCCAAAAATCTCTTGACTAAACCATTGCTAGAAAGTTAGATAAAGAAACTCATACTAAAACCCAGACGCACAACTTACACTGAAACTCAGACAATCAAACTGTTACTCAAACGGAGACGCAAAACTCACACTTGAACTATGACAAGCAATTGAAATTCAGAGAGTATAAGTTAGAAATAGAAGACAAATAAGACAAATTTGCGGCTTATGTGACTGAAACAAAGTTACTGGCAATAGGAAAGTGAAACTTAACTAAGAAAGTTCAGATGAAACGAGTTCCCCTAACCTTGCTGCAGTTTTAGTTTGCCTGCTCAATATTGAGTTACAGTTTGCTGCTTTTCATCAACTTTTTGTTCATTGACCTGTGTTTATAATGTGTCACGAGTAATTTTGGTTTTTTCACAAACTTCGATTGAAGGCAGATGGTGAGGTTGTGGATGAATAAGTGTTTTATATAGCAAATATTTACTGTTTAAGATTTTTGATGATAGGTATAACAACTAACAAATTTCATCAATAATGAGCGGAGAGACATCTATTAGAATCAGTTGGAGTGTACTTATGGTTCAACATTTTATTTCAGATGGGGTATGCTGGAGTAAGAAGAATTTAATATAATTGATCCTTAATGTAATTAATGCCTTAAGGCTTAGAATTGAATTATGATTAATAAATGGTAATGTTATTTTTAGGGATAGGAACATCTTTACATTTGAATTTAGATTATATTATGTTTAATGCTGTTTTAATATTTCTCTTAATTGTTGAAAGCTAATACTTAAAAATTTGAAAATATAGAGCCGTTGGACTAAGTGAGAGTAGAAATAAATAACTAATTTGTTTTTTGGTTTCAGAAGAACATCGAAATATATTTTATCATCAATTTTGTTGATCGGAAGTTTGGAGTATTATATAAATAAAAATTCTAGTTTAAGATATTATTTCAGATCGATCAGGTTCCAACATTTTATTATTAATATTTTAATTGTGTTGTCATTGTGCTGTCATAAAACACTAAGTATCAGCTTTATTAGGTGTCTGTAACCGGACCGAGTCTGTCCTCACTTACATTCCTTTCCCATTCCTCGATTTTGTTATATGTAAAAAGGTGTACGATGGCTGCCTGGCCAGGGGCGGATATCACACTATTAGACTTATGTGGTTATCGATGTGGCGCCTTTCTTTACGGGGTGAATATTGCTATGTTTCCTTGGTGAGGGAGAGTTATGGTGAGGGAGAGTTATGGTGTCATGTTGTAACATGGATATAGTGGTGTGGTATTCGCATTTATAATACGGGAGACCTGCTTAATGCTTGATCGTACATTGAAATCAATCAATCAATAACACGAATGACGTAAGTGTTGCCACACTCGAAATAACCGGTAGTTGGAATTGCTAACAACAGATGGACCACCTGTTAATTTCTGACATGATCGATCGATTTCACTATAAGGTCCCATAAACGGACGGTTTGAGTAGTTTGGAGCTTTTGAGGTTTTACATATTGTGCATGAGTTAACAACGAATTCCAACACATCACGACTCATATTAGGCCAATCGTCATAAAAGGTCTCGAGTACCCGAAACGCCCAGTTAATTTTTGGTTGATCGAGGATTGAATTTAATAGAGTAGAGATAGATATGTACTATTTTTAAAAGTTGTCTCTTTAAAAATGTCGTGTTTCCCCTGTTCGACTTCGCCTAATTTGAATTGTTCTGCGGGTTGCCGTGATAAAGCTTCTGGAATTATATTTTCGCTACCGGACAGAACGGCGGCATAACACTCAAGTTCTGTAAAGGAATATCGACGATGTGCGGCAATAAGTTTTGCCGAAATATACGCTAATAGGTCATACGACACCGCCATCGGTTTTATGAAATAAACTCGCCCAATTCCAGTGGTGTAGCATCGCACGATATAAAAAAGTATAGATTGTAATTGGCATTACACAAAACTGGTGAGGTTAATAGCACTTCTTTAAGATGTTGAAAGGCGTCCTGTGCTGGTTGATCCCAAATGAACTTACGATTCTTTTTTAGTAGGTTTGTAAGACCGGCAGCTACGTTTGAAAAATTTCGAATGAACCGGCGGTACCACGCAACCATCCCTAAAAATCGGCGGACCTGTTTTACGGTTTTCTGCGCCGAATAGGCGCTGATAGCAGACGCTTGTTCTGGGTCCACTTTTATGCTATCCTCACCAACAATGTATGTCTCGAAGCAGGAATTTGCTTTTTTCGATATTTATTGAAAGTTGTTGTACGTTGTTTGTTTAAAGAGGGCCATTCAATAAACCTGCAGCTTTAATCAATAACTGGACAAGTTCATCAAACGTCGCAGATGTGATCAACAGATCGTCTAAATAAACAAAAACTTTATGTTGTAGTTCTTTCGGAATAACGCGATGATTAAACGACACATAGTTTTGCGGCGCATTACAGGTAAAATGATACAATGGTCGTCCGGGAACAGGGAAGGCCGTCCTTTCCCTCGACCACTCATCTAAAGGTACTTTCCAAAAGGTGTCCTGCAAGTCAAAACGTGTAATAAATCTTGTCTCCTCGAGAGGCCCCATGCAACTAATTAATGAGCAAAAGGCGATAAGCATCCTTCACTGTGACTGCATTCAATTTTCTGGCGTCAATGAACAACCTTGCTTTACCATTTAGTTTGCGCACTAACGTAACAGGACTACTCCCAGAACTATACTTTTCCTCGATCCATCTCCAAGGGCGAGCATGTGATCTAATTCTCCGTCGTAAATCTCTTTTTGTTTCGCCGGCGATACTGCGTAATGCCTTTGTTTGATTGGTTTAGTGTTACTCACATCGAAAATTTGAAAAATGAGGCTGGTTTTACCGAGACCCAATGTTTGAAACGAAGGAAACTCCTGAATAGCTTGTTGGAGTGTCTCGTATATTAAATTTTTTTGGTTATCTTCGAGTATGTACATAAGATACCTAGGAACACGAAAAAAATTTTATTGTATGAAATACGAGTACACAATAAAATGACACTTCATAAAGACATTTAATCCGTTTAACTTCTTATTACGTTCTGGAAAAGTAAAAAAAAAAAAACCTGCCAAAATAGAAAAACAGAGTGTACTTGAATCCTTTTAACCCACTGTTTTAAATTCTTTGCTATACTGTTGTACTCATAGATTTGGAAGAACCGTACAAAAATATTGTCGTCTTTATACATTTTCCAAAAATCAACAAAGCGAAATAAAATTTTTAAGGATTACGATTTTTGTTTTGTTGCTTTATTTTATTTACTTCGTACGTACATACGTATGTGAAACAGTAATTAAGTCTTCAAAAGATTTTTTTTTTGCTTTTATAAATTTAATGAATTATATTCAAAATAATAAGTAATAATAACAATATGTATAATTTATAATGAAACTCATGCTCCATATCCTTATTTTCGTATTTTCAAAATCATTTGAACATGTTCAAAATTCATTTCATGTTTTTTTTTTGGAATAGTCTTTATTTCTTCAAGAAAGCTACTCATTTAACATTAACATGAACATACAGATTTACGTATATGCATGAAATTATAGGAATTGTGTGTAAAACGTTTTTCTTAATTATAGAATTTTTTGAATAGAAGTATGAGGTGGAATTTAATCTCCTAAATATACGCGTGCTTTGTTTAATTAACATATAGGATCGTAAGGCAGATTTCTTGTGAAATTACTTTGTTGTAATATTAATTCGTGATAATACTAAAAATTAGCGTGTTCAGTCCCCCCGCCCACCAACTGACTAGATTAGTCAATTGAGGAGCCATATTAATTTAATGACGGATTTTGAATAAAATGCCCATCTCACCAATTATAGTGAGATGTCTCATTTTTGGAAGACTATGATTCGAGTGTCATTAAGAATTCGTTACCACAAAAAAAGGTTTTGGCATATTTGCATATTTCGTATATTTTACATAAGCAAAAATTTTCGATTTAATGCAATGCATATTTAGCTTTTTTGAATATGTATGCCTTGCAAAATAAAAGAATTATAGTTTGAATAAACATTGTTCACGGTGAATTGTTCCAACCACTCTATAGTAATGTCGGAACAATTATTAATAAAATATTTAAATGAGTTTGACCCTGAAGGTATTGAAACACTGACGGGAAACTAGTGTGCACACTAATGAGTGTGAAGTTTATGCTAAAAAAAAATATCAAAAAATTACACTGTTAAACTGTTAAATTAGCTATTTTTCCAATTGGAATTTAAATTATATGAAAATTTAAATTTTTTGTAATTTTGGATTTTTCCTACCACTAAACAGATTCTTTTCATCAGGAAACAGGTTCTTTTTATCGTTTTCAGATAGCTGGACCATCTGTTTATCTCGTTAAACAAAAGCATGCAATTGTGTTGAACATTACTATATTTCAGATATTTTAAAAGTTGACTGATTTTTGATGGTTTAAATAATAATTTAGCGCCCGCCGATCCTGAAAATGTCCCGAAGGCCCCGCACATTTCTTAGAATAGCTAAGCCATACAGCGGTCAATGTCACCAAGCCTATCCAATTATGATAAACTATAATATATTTCACAGTTTTTGGAATTTTTAATAATTTTGGATTATTTTAAAAGTTTTGTAACGCCGACCGCAGAGGTGTCTACAAGGTCTTGCAGATATTCTCGGATTATTATTATTATTGATTGAAGGGCCATGTGGGCGATAAGCCACCTCGTACTGCGACCTAAAAGATCTATTGTGCTGGACCCTATTTAATTATTCGTCCAGTCAATATTCAGGCTCTTAATGAATCTGATAATACTACTGGCCGGTACAAGATACATACTATCCGGGCTCATTGTTCTCCCTCCTAGATGTTGCAGTCTTTGCTGGAAAATGGCTGGGCATTGGCACAGAACATGTTCCGCTGATTCCGCTTCCAGATCGCAGAAGCGGCATCCATCTGTCGTACTTAGGCCCATCTTCTTAAGGTTACCTTAAGGGGACATGACATGTGAGGAAGCCAGTAAGCAGCCTTAACTCAGTATTCCTAAGTTCAAGACACTCCTTAACCCTGACAGACGAAGGTGATATAAATTTCTTCGCCTGTCGCAAACCTTGAATTCTGCGCCAGTAAGTGGACTTTTGAACATCCTCCCAGCGTTTTACCGCTGCTCTAAGGTGTCCCTTAGTAACGCCGCAGAAGGGTTCTGGCCCAATAAATGGAGAGGCAGAACCCTCACGGGCGAGGCCATCAGATGCCTTGTTTCCTTCGATTCCAGTATGACCTGGCACCTACATAAGTGTTACCTTATTTGAGCATGCTAGATGCTTAATAACCTTCAGACAATCCCATATCCGCCTTGACTCAACGGTACAAGACCTAAGAGCCTTTAAGGCCAATTGGCTGTCTGATACAATATAAATCTTTCCATCGTTTAAGCCTTTTGCTATGCCTATCCTAGCGCAAAGTTCTATAGCATGTACTTCTGCCTGAAAAATAGTAGCATTGGTACCCAAGGACTTCGAGAGGGTAATGCCACTCCCGTGTATTCCTATTCCCACTCCATCTTCCGTTTTTGATCCATCTGTAAACCATACCATGGACCCCCGTTCAAAGGATGGTCCACCTGTACTCCACACATCCCGGTCAGGCATCCTAACACAGAATGGTTTGTGGAAGTTCAGTTAAGCTGGCATACAGTCGGAAGTTATTCCTATGGTAGGGTCTGTCTGAAATTCCTTAAGGATTTAGAGATGACCCACAATATTGCCTGGATTGATATTTCCTTCCGCCTGCATTTTCAGGGCCATAGTTGCAGCATCCTTTTAAATATGCAGCTGTAACGGTGTCAGTCTGAGAAGTGACTACATAGCCGCGGTTGGACATGATTTCATTGAGCCCGTAACACCGATGCAGGCTATACGCTGAACATTATTCAATAAGCTGCTCATTTTTAGGCCAGCATACAACCGGTGCGTAGGTGACCATAAGCCTAATGATTATAAGAAATGACCAGTAGATCATTTTTGGTTGTAGTCCCCAAGTACGCCCATAGAGTCTTTGACAGGCCCAGAAAGCCTTGGTGGCTCTATTTTGAACTTTCAACAAATGTTGGTTCCAGTTCAGTTTTTGATCTTGGATAACCCCTAGATATTTAACCTCGCTGGAAAAAGGAACAGGAGTACCGTATAATGAGAGAGCTGTAAGCGCAAGCTTTTTTCTCCTCGTAAAAGGAACAATGACAGTCTTGTTGGGAAAGACACTGAGTCCTTCCTGGTAACAACACTGCCATATTATATTGAGTGCACTTTGCATGCGATCAGAAATGACCTTATTAAACTTGCCTCTGATTATGATAGCCACATCATCTGCATAGCCCTGGACATCCAACCCATGGCTACTCAGAAGGACCAGTAGTCTGTCAATAACCAATGACCACAAAAGAGGAGATAGTACGCTTCCTTGGGGACAGCCCTTAAAGGCCCTGATGGTTACTGACTCGCCACCTAGTCTGGCAATAATCTCACGATGTTCCAACATAGAGCGGATCCACCTAATTGTAGAAAGCGGAACCCTTTTTTCCATTGCTGCCCTCTCCATAGATCCATAGGAGGTATTATCAAACGCCCCCCCCCCAATGTCCACAAACGCACAAAGGGCAATTTCTGTATAAGTCACTGCTTTTTCAATCCTCGTGACTAGACCGCTAAGGGCCATCACAGTGGATTTACCAGTTTGATACGCAAACTGGTCCCGATGCAGCGGATTTTTTCCAAGGACCTCACTTCTTATTTGATAGTCCAGGATTTTTTACATCGTCTTTAATAGAAACGATGTGAGGCTAATTGGCCGATATGCCCTGGCCTGGGTGTCTGGACGACCCCCCCCCCCCCTTTGGTATAAAGACCACATTTACCTTCCTCTACAGTTTCGGAATATAGTTAAAAGCATAACTTGCCCGAAACATCTGGATCAAGCTTGGGAGTATTTCCTCAATACCTTTTTGAAGTAAAGCTGGAAAGATACCATCCCCTCCAGCGGATTTGAAAGGTTTGAAAGACCCAATAGCCCATCGCACCTTGCTGGGTGTGAATATTTTCTCAGAGAGACTCCAGACACTACTGTGAGGCGCATAGGCCACCTCAGTTGAGAAATCATGCGGGTCCTCTTGGGCTCCTACCACTACTGAATCCGGAAAGTGGGTCTCTAGCAGTACCTCTAAGGTTTCCTGCTGGTTCTCAGTGAACCTCCCATTTGCTTCTGGAGAAGTCCTAAACCATTTCAATGATCCCTGGAAAGGACTTTCTGGAGACTAGCTGCAGAGGGCAATCCATTGATTCCCTCACAGAAATTCCTCCAGGTAGCCCTCTTGGATCTTCTTAGTTCGAGATTATATTCCGTCAAGCCCATTTTATACTCGCCCCATTCATCGGTGCGTTTAGCCTTGTGGAATAACCTTCTCGTCTTTTTCCTCAGTTTACTCAGCGTCCCGTTCCACCAAGGGACCATCTCTGTGGACTCTCTTCGCTTAACCGGGCAGCTGTTCTCGTAAGCCAAGTGTAAAGAATTATGCAGCTGGTTTGAAAAGATCTCCAAACCCTCTGGGGACTCTATGTTCTCCACAACCAGTCGGTCAGTTTTGGAATTCTGATTTCCTGCCGCTGCATGGTCTCAGCCGCCAAATCGAATCTGATGTGCAAGTGATCCGATAATGAGGCCTCTTCAGACCCATGCCAGTTTTTGACCAAGTCACTGAAATGCGGACTAGCAAGTGCCAAATCTAAGACCTCTTGCCTAATCGCATTTATAAAAGTAGGTTTCCTTCCTCTATTGACAATGTCTACATTATTTGAAAACAGAAATTCAAAAAGGTACTCACCCCTGTTATTGATGTTCGTGCTACCCCACACCGTGTGGTGCGCGTTTGCATCGCATCCTATCAGGTAGGCCAGCCCATTGCGTTTGCAATTAGCTATGAGCCGCCTAACTTCAAGTGGAGGGATTAACTCTGAGTCTCCAGGAAAGTAGGCGGATGCCATTATAGCCTCCTGTTTGCCTCTTTCACCCAGAACCTCCACCATTACTGCAACCCAGTCCCTGGAGATGAACTCTGAAATGGGAATAAAATTAATTTTCGAACTGGCCAAAATAACCGCTCTTGGACTCTCAGTTCCGTTATGATAAATTAACTTACTTACTTGATTTGGTATACCTCTAATCTGGTTACCTGTCACCCATGGCTCCTGGATTAGAGACATGCCAATGTTTTGGCAAATAAACCTACGACAAAGGACGTCCGAAGACGCCTTTGCATGATGCAGGTTTATCTGCAGGCAGGCAATGTGTGCCTTCATTTTTCCGAAGGCCTCTTCTGAAGGCCCTGCTCAGCCTCTTTTCCCGCACCGCCACCACCCGCTTGCTTTTTTTTGTCCCGGCGATGGCTGACCAGTGTCCTCCATCGCCATTTTGCTGGCCCCCGCTGCCTGAGAGCCTCCAGGCCTCACCAGTGGCTCGCGGGTGGAAGAGCCCTTGCGGGGCCATCCCGCGTGGAACCCCTGACGCCTTCCTCTCTCTCTCTCCCGCCTTCTCCACACCTGTCTCCTGAAGAGGGCGGCCACCCTGGTAGTCTTAGCCACAGGTGACACTACCGTAGCTTCCACAGGCTTGACCACTTGGGTCCCGCCGACAGAAGCCGGTTTAACACCACCCTGACCACCTATTTATTCAGAATTTGTGCTGTGGCCTGTGGATGAAGTGAAGAATAATAAGAACATAAATTTAGTGCTTAGTAAAACCTAAATTATATGACAGCTTGTAGGGTAGTGTTTAAGTGCCACAGTGAAGTGAACAGTCAACCAACCAAAATATATAGTCCATTCAGTGAACATAACAATATCTATTAATGCCTTCTGTACACAGCATTTTAATTTATAGAATCTCTCTAACATTAGAAGAAGTGAATTCCATCTTGTTCTGCAATCCATCATCAGTACAATCTTCTTTTGAAATTGTTCCTTAACGTGTTTTTGTAAGGCAACGTCGTTTTTGGTAGGGGATCATTTAAATAGTTTTACTACTTTTCTAATTTTATGAGTTATTTGTCCAATATGTTCTTTCAACTGCCAATTATTATTTCGAGTTTCGTCTCCTTCATTGTCATTTTCCAATTGAAATTAGCAGTCTGAATTTTCTTCATCACTGTTTATTTTGCCTTCAGAATTTGTAGTATCTGGTTCATCAACAGACATTTCATTTTCATATATACGTTTTTTTTTTTTTTTTTTTTTTTTTAGAAGATCGATTTCAGATTCACCTCCTTCTTCGGTTCTTTTTTAACAACTATTATTTATTCTTAAAATTACACTATTTATATATATTTTAGATGCGGTGTTATTTAGCTCCTCCTACTTATGAACTATATACATTTAATTTAATTGTTTATTATCTATTCCCTTCTACTTTGTTAGTATTATATATGATGAGGTCATAGATTTTATTGGTTTTTGTATTGATTTTATCATTCAACAAGTTGTTGTTGTCTTTGTTTTTATATATTTCTAATTCCTCTAGCCTATTTAGTGTTTGTCCTTTTTTAATTCTATGTAATATTTTCAGGTTTGAATTGAAATCTGTATACGTATGTTTCTCTGATTTTATGTGTTGTGCGTAATTGGATTTGGGTTCGAATGATCGGCCAGTTTGACCAACGTAGAATTTGGGACAATTATTGCATTTAATTTTGTATACCCCAGTATCTGTTGGTTGTCCTTGTTTATAGTATTTTAGTTTTTGTTCTATTTTGTTGTTGGTTTTGTAAGCAGTCTTGTATCCTAGCCTATTGAATGTTTTGTGTATTATTTTGCTTGTGATTTTGTTATATTCTACACTGACGTATTTTTTATTTTCGTACCTGTCTAGTGGGGTTAGTGTGGTCATTGTTAATTGGTTTAGTTTCATTTTAATTCTATTGTTAATTTTGTCTATTAAAGTTGATTTGTATCCGTTTCTATTTGCTATGTGTTTAATAATGTTTAGTTCGTTATCGTAGTCGTTTTTGCACATTGGTATATTGTTAAGTCTGTGTATCATGTGGTTGTTAGCTGATATTTTATGTTGGTAGGGATGGTGTGAATCATAATGGATTGTATGGTCCATTTGAGTCGGTTTCCTATAAATTCTGAAGGAGTGTTTGGAGTTATTGTTTTTTATTGTAAGATTTAAAAAGTTAATTTCTTTGTCCGTTTCAGTTTCTAAAGTGAACCTTATTGTTGGTTGTTTATTGTTTATGTGCTGATGTAGTTTGTCTAGTTGTCTTGATGAACCGTTAAATAATAAGATGATATCGTCGACGTACCTGTACCAATAAATTATGTTATTACGGTATATGTTGTTTGCGTTTAAGACGTATTTATTTTCAAATTCGTTTAGGTATATATCAGCTATTGTTCCTGAAAGTGGGTTTCCCATCGGTAATTCTTCAGTTTGTATGTAAAATTCGTTATTGTATGTGAAATAGTTTTGTTTTGTGATTTCAGTTAATAAATTGGTTATTTCGTTTGTATCTATTGTTTTCAACCCATTTTTTGTTAGTAATTTTCTTATTATTTCTATGGTTTCCTTAATTGGTATGTTAGTGTACATGTTGGTTATGTCAAACGAAGCTAGTTTGGCACTATTTAGAATATTAACTAATTTTATCTTATCTGTTAATTCTAAGTTATTTTTTAGTGAATAATTATTTTCTAATTTGATGTATTCTTTTAACAATTTGTTGATATGTTTGGCTATTTTATACGTCGGTGCTGTGGTGAAATTTATTAACGGTCTCATTGGTGTGTTTTCTTTATGTATTTTCGGCAATCCTTTGATGCTTGGTGCAATGGGTTTTATTACTTTACACGATCTGATGGTTCTATCACTCAGGATGCTTGTTGATTTATTTATGATTTGTTTTATTTTTGCGTTATAATCGTTGGTTGGATCAGCTTGTAGTTTTTGAATATTGTTGTTTTCAATGTATTCCTGGATTTTCTTGTTATATTCTGCAGTTGTCATTATGACTATCGTGCTGCCTTTGTCAACTTTTGTAACTATTGAGTTGTTGGTTGTTATTTTATCCACTATGTTTTTTATTAATTTTGCTTCTGCTGTTTTGTTATTATGCACTTGTTTATTTTTATTTTCACTTTTCTTGAGATCGTTTATGACTAATGTTCTTATTTCTTTTTTCTTTTATATTTTCGCCATGTTTCTTAATTAAATTAGATATTCCATTAACTGGATTCATAAATCAGATTTTCAGATATCACCGAAGCAGAACTTGTATTTGCCATGCTACTATTGGATGGTTTAGCTTTTTCTAAAATTATGATACGTATGGATTTTAAATGGTTGTGCACACCACTTGTACTTCCACCGGTACTCTGAATAACTTTACCTCGAACAAAATAATACCAGACCAAATTTTGGTTATCGGATGAAATAATTTCTTCATATTTTTCGTCATGCAACATCATTTCTGATTCTTTGTAGGATAAAAAAAAATATTATTTAAAAAACGAAATATTTGTTATAAAAACTTAAAATTATATTTTTACTCAATTTCAGTTCCAATTCCAATCCAAATAATTTTGTGTAAACGTTTAATGTGGTTGATACTGATATTGGCACAAATAGTAAAATATAATTGATCGATTAATTAACAGTTAATAATTTAAATAAATAACAGTTAATATACAGTCCGTTACAGCAGATTAAATCCACTAAAGAAAAAAAATGGGAATTCCCGAATTCATCTCTTTTTGATTCTATCGCTATTGTGTTAATGTCTGTGTACAAACCGTTAAACGGATGAAAATTAATTAAGCTCGAAAAAACAATCAGTTTCAATTTGGGAAAGAGCATAAGACATGGAATAACCAGTGGTACAAAGTAGTATTTTTGGATGACAAGAAATTCAATTTAGACGGGCCCGATGGTTATAACTATGTATTATTTACATGACCTACGCAAAGAAGAGCTAGTTCTCAATCAAGGGGTAAATGAATCTAAAAAATATTGTACACCTTAAGTAAGTCACTGCACTGAAAGTTAATACTGTTTTAACTGTAGTTCCCTTTTTCGGATTTTTTTTAACTTTTTCCTAAAATAACAGTCATTGTTTAAAAAATCACGACTGTTTAATAAAATTATGACTTTTCTTGACTGTTTAAATTAACATTAAGGATTGTAGTGACTGTCTGCTTTTTTAACACAGACTGTTTGATTTTTTTTTGTGGATCAATAATGACTTTTTTAAATTTTTCCTATTTTCAGTTTTGAAAAACGACATACTATATTTTTAAAAGCCAACAATTCTATACTATCCCAAAGTTGCCAACTGGGAGACTTTTTACTATGGTTCCCGGTTAGGAATTTCTTCCTTAATGTGTCTTTATGTGAAAACGTGGCAACACACTACGCACAGCATTACGAAAGGAAACGAAAGGACTAAGATAGCAAATTTATAACAGGGGCTTATAAAGGTTTGGGAGTTCCGAATAATTATTGTATTTTTGGTATTGAGTCCGAAGGAAAAAAGAGTTTTTGTACTTATTGGTTTTTGCAAATTAGAGTTCAAGGTTGTTCCTTCGAACTGTAAGTCTTAATGTACGTGTTGGTCTGAACAGGCCAGGCGTAAGTTCAAAAAGATCCACCGAACACATGCCATGGATATAATAGTGAAACACTTATTATAAAGCTCCCACATTCCATTTATGGGGGAAAAATCAAGGATAGAGGAAACGTCGAATCCGAAAATTTGACCGATCCAAGAATACTTAGTTTTTATCGTTAAACCAAACAAGTCAACAGATTTAAATTTGCCTACACTGGAACCACAAATCTCAAAATATGGTGTGTCTTTTTTACCGGTGAAGATACAAAACTGGTTTGGATTGTATAAACCTTGTTTGCCTCAATCCATAACAGAACTGCAATCAAATCATGGTAGACTGAGCTTTCATAGCAAATCTTACTGCAAAAATGTGGTTTTATGATAAAGAAGTAGGAAGAGAAAAGAAGAGGAGCGTGGGCCGTAATTAGTATCAGAATGAATTAGATTGAGAGTCGCGGTTATGTAATTACACATGAATTTAGAAAAATTTTAGGTGATGACGGGTTGCAAATCTTTAATCTCTGTTCAATGATATGCCCAACTTGAGACTAAATTATCTGAAAATTTGTCGACCGAGATTGACTTCGAATGAAAAATTGGTTATTGTACTTAGAATCTTGCTTAGAATAGTTCATATATTTATTGTTTATTTTATATCAAACAGATTCTAATTATGTATTGCGCTTTCGAATTAATTTTCCCAATTTAGTTAGTTTTTCTCAATTCCATATTCCTAGTGGTAAATCGTAAGCGTAAGCGTCTGTCTGGAGGACAAGGAGGACTTCTTGATTTTCACAAGTTTCTCCAGATCATTTTCTTTTACTTTAACGAAACAGAATTGAGACTTTCGATCTAGATTTTGCCCTTCATGATTTGATCCTAGAACGAGATACAATAGAATATAAACTATGTACCTACTAATATATACGTATATGGTTTGTTAAATGTTATCAATACCGGTAATTTTTGTAGGTCTTCAATTATTTCATTTTCGATTTCGAGATCTTCAGGTTAATATTATAACTAATACTATCATCGGCTTCAATATTGCCTTCATGGCCAATTTCATCTAAAATTTCACTTAAATCTAATCGTTTTAAGCTAAATGGTATTGTTATGTTTTCCTTTGCTTGTCCATTTTCAACAGATAGTGTACCTAAGCTAATGGCACTCCATATTGCGGCATTTCTAGATTTCGCAATTATTTGTGAAATTTCATTATCAGCCAGTAGGCTTGTGGTAGGCTGACAATTGTGAAAAACCTCTATGCTGCTTTTTAAAATGGTACGATTCATCTTTATGGCCATCAGTTAATTTAAATTTTATTTCGGAATGTAAATCTAAACGCTTAATACGAAATAAAACATCTCATACGCTAAAATTTACCACTGTATTGTTAGTAGTAGTCATCGAACGTAAATCACGGAAAGTACTTTCGCAAGCTTGACTGCTGTACAGCCATGGTTGGAAGAGATGATCTTCATCAAGATCTTTATTTCTCAATTTAATGATTATATTTATTAGAAGACCATGTCCATTTAATTCGATGAAGTTATAGACGTTGTCAGTTACAAAATTTTCCATTTTGTGAAATTTGTGCTTTTGGGTCGAATTTTTCCAAAGTCTAAGGAAAAATATTACATACGTCCTAGCGATCGTTATAATATCTTTATTTAGATATGATTGAGTGCCGTACTCCATTAGTTTAAGATACTCTATGGTGCCTTCACTCCCCTTTACTTTTTCTGCTAATACCTGCCGTACAACAGGATACATAAGGGATTGGGCAGCCTTAAAATTCATTTTGTCCGTGAAATTTATATCGGTATAATTTAAACGTTGACTATCCTTAGAGACGGAGCTGATCAGATCACGTAAATGTTTCGGTGTTACGACATATTTTCCCATGATTAATCTTTTTTTCTCATTTAACAATCGCGTTCATAATTTCGTTCCAATATGTACAGTATCTTGAATGTACCGAATATTTGTAGCATAGTCAGGCTTAAACCATTCATTCCACTCCGGTTTTGTAGGCTGAATCTGATTTGAGTTTGGCGGGAAATTAGTTTTTAATTTCATAGCCTTTAGAAGGCGAGGATCCCCGTCACCTGAAAACTCTATGTTGAATAAGCAAATATAGTTACTATTAATTTTAATGTTCTTACGTTTTGAAAACATTCTTAAATGATAAAGCCCTTATTTGGTTTTTAAAAATATATTAACTTAAAAAAAAATGTGTAGAACCGTTGATATGCGACGATATATTCCGTTCTCTAGGGTACAATAACAAGTAATATATCTAATTGGAATGACGGAATAAATCGACAAAACGGGATTTTTATTAAAACAATTTAAACAAATTTTAAAATTGAGCTTGAACCAAATAATGTTTTTATTATAAGTTTTATTATAATAAAAAAGCTAACAAAATAATTTAAATAAATTCTTAAATAAATTTAAAATACAAAAATTTTAAACATGGATTCAAAAAGAATTTAGTTGGCCAATATGCAACTTATGAATATAATAATAAAAATTTATCTTTTAAATCTATGGGTCGGATCGAAATTCGAATTTAAGTGTACATTTTCATAAAGTTTTCCTTGTACATAGTTTTATAGACGAAGTTTGTAGAACTTCGCTAAAAATGCCTTTAAATAAAAATGAGCATTTCGAATCGACCCTCTATGTTTACTTGTATTATATTGTGTTTGTTTTAAATATGAGAAATATGGTAATTTAATTTACCCAGCACTCCTATATTGTGTTTGTTTAGTTGATCTGTGATATGGTGCCATCGCTTTATAACAGTAGTGCTTTTAAACTTATTATCACAGACAAAATCTTGGGCCATCCGTTGTTCCATTCTTTTGGAAAGTTCGTGCGATTACAGCATTTATATATGTTGATTGTTGCCCAGCTTGAAAAATTTCATAAATTTTACGAACTGAAGTTGCTTCAAAATAGAGAGGAGTTGGTAATCCTGTTAATTCAGATGTTGGAAGTACAAATCCTATCAACTGGTTAGTGCTAACATCATATTAAATTTTTTCAATAATTTTGGTTTGGTCCTCACTGATCCAAACGGAATTATGAAGATCAAACTTACGGAGAAAGTTACTAAAGTCATCAACCCTTAAATAACCTTCAAGTGGAGTCGGAATATCATATCTCATATAATGCGATACTGAAGTAATTGATGGTAATGGTAAATTTTGTGAAATAATTTCGTAGAATTGCCTACCAGCGACAATGAATATATAATAAGAAAATAGCTTTAAATTTTCATCGTATCTTTTCCCTTTAGTTTTTCCTTCATTTTTTAAGGCTACATTCTTTAAATCGATTAAAAATTGAAAAAAATAATTGGTCGATACTACTTCTTGATTTTGACCACGGTTAAATTGCAGCATCTTTTCTGACAATGCTCTGCGCAGTTCTTCGTTTTGCTTAATCAATAATTCCATTTTATTTAAAAGTCGGAAATATTCATCTATATAAATTTGATTTCCGCAAACCATATTTTGCATTTTTCTTTGAAGCTATTCTCTCCGAGAATATTTGGAATCTAACCATTTACTTGTTTTAGTAGGCTTAAAATAATTAAATGAAATTTCATTTTCATCCTTATGAATATTTCCATCTGAAGCATTACAAACAGCTTCACAAACAGAATCGGGGTCTTGATGATTAGTTGATATTGAAGTTGGAGTCTTAAATATTGGGACGGATAAATCGACTCCATTGCTTATCCATCCATCGCTTTTCCCGAAGAGCTAACCAAGTTTGCAATGAAAGCATCTTCAGCACTGTAATTAGTTTGTGTACCTTCTTCTGTAGAGTCTTTTGAGCAATCATGTAACTTCGAATAGCGTGTTTTAATCCAAGTTTTAATCGGTCGGGTCTTATTATTTTCTGAAGTTATAATATTTTGAGCATTTGTTTCAATGATGAATGCATCATCTTGCATCTGCTCCAAAATTATTTTTAGATTGGTGGGTAAAATACAACCCGCTGTGATTTCACTACTCTCCAAAACAAATTCATTTGTTCATTAATTTTAATTTTAGTTTTATTAATTAATTTTACAACGATGTCTAAAGTAGTACCTACTGTTTAACGCGTTTCAAATTGTACAAATGAGACTAACCTCATGTATTCGAACGTGAAAAACATAACGGGAAAATAAAAAACAAAAAAACAAATGGGACGGTGTAGACTGTTTTGTTTTTGTTTATGTGACTGTTTGACTTTTTTCTTACTTTTTTAATAAATGTTGGGGCTGTTTTTTGACTGCTTTAACTTTTGATTGATTTTCGTGACTTTTTATAGGTTTTAATGACTTTTAAGATTGCTAAGGATTGTATTACAAATGTACATGACTTTTTTATTTAATAAGTGACTTTAACAGGAAAGTCTATACCGATTGTTTAGATTTGAGCACCACTTGTTCTCAATCGACATCATAGCAGGGAAGGAGGGGTGGGAGGTATTTCACACTACGGTGGGATTGAGTTAGCTTTTCAAAATCAAAAAATGACAGCTAAGTCGTATCTGTCTATTTTGGATTCAGCATTTCCAAAGTTCCAACAGCTGTTCGGACCACTGAAATGAACTTATCAGCAAGATAACGCTCCTATATATACGGCAAGGATTGTAAAAGGCTGGATTTCCAAGAAAAACGTCGATTTACTTAAATGGCCCCCATACTCTCCTGATTTAAATACTATGGAAAACGTTCGGATATGGGTTTCTCGCAAGGTTTATGAAGGGGATAAGCAGTATAATGATAAGGAGCCGCTTATTAAAGCCATCAAAGCTGCTTGAGCCGACATTTCTTTGAATTATTTGAAGTCGGTATACGATTCAATGCCCAATAGAACATTTGAGCTTATTTTAAATAATGGAGGCAGCACTCATTATTAAAATAAATAAAAAAATATATTATAATAAATAAATAAACTTAAATATTAAAAAAAAATTATAATTTCATAAAAATATTTGTTGTATTTATTCAAATTCTGGCGTGGATTTATTCACATGTAACAATAAAACAAATGCATTTTTTTGGTACTTCCCAACAAAATAACAAAATGTACGACTTTAAAAAAATCAAAAAAAAAAAATGTTCAGCCTTTTATTTCAGTAACAATGTTCTTTAAATTTTAGTAAACACCCAAATAACACGGGGGTTAAAATTAAATCAAACAAGGGTATTTCCTACATTGTCTTCATTGGATTTAATCAACTGTAACGGCCTGAAAATTTATAAAATAATAAAGTTAGTGCTCGACCGACTTTCAAGAAAATTACATCAAATAAAATTTTTCCAGTGCGTTTGAAATTTTGTGTACGAACCAATTTTGGCTATCATCAACCACACCCTAGCTATTCACTCGTTTTGATTAGAAATGTTAACTTTAGGGATAACCTGTATAAAATTTAAGTTCTTTCATTAAAAAAAAAGAAAAACTTGGTACGAATTTCACGTACGGTTTTGCGAAGAAAGAAATTTTAAGTCCATAAACAGCCCGAAACCAAAATAGGCCTCCTCCACAATACCTCTAAAGTACAATACTTATATGCTGTAAACAAATATTTTTCTATACCGTTTCCAAATCAAATCCAATTCAAAGCACTTAAAAATGATTTTTCTCGATAAAACATCATAAATAAACCAGATATATACGAGTCGATTTATGTGTGTTTATATGGGGGAATTTCTATGTATTCCACAGAAATCCAACAATAGCATGGAAAATTAAATAAAATCATATAAATAATACTCGAAAAAAAATCGGAAAATGTTTTATACGTTTATTTCCCAAGAACACTTCTAAATAATTCTCCATATCTACCAGGTTTTGCTCCATATACAATACTATTATACCAAAGATTGTTGGTTGTATTGTTCGATTGTGAATGAAAATTAAAGCAACAAAAAACATAAAAATTTGAAATTGAATTATATAGAATTTGTTTATTCTTATGAAAAGACTGTTTGAATGGTGGCTAAACTTAAAAATTTCAAAGTGCAAAGAAAACAAACAACAGAAACAAACATTTTCAGCATTCATGCGGGGAAAACTTATGTACGTACATACTTTTATTTGATATATCAGGTACTTCAAATACTAAAGATTTTTTTATACCGACAGCGAATTTCATTTAACCACACAAACCACTTATGGATTTCTAATTGATCCGATCATGTCGTATATACCTTTTGTCTAACCACTCAATTAAATCCTTAATTAATTCTAAAACTGTTTTCTTATTATCTCCGTAGAGATCTATCCAAAGTCGTGATGTTCTTTAGATGTTATTTTTCCAAAAACACAAAATGAACTCTTCAAACAACACAAAATTTGATTTAATTTGTTTTGTTGGTTAACTTTTCTGCCCAAAAAAAAAGTAAAAGTCAAATGATGGCTTTATGACCAAAATATATGTATACCTAACCTAAATGTTGACGAGTAGGAGGATGAGTATGATGACGATGTTGATGATGTTGATAAAATAAAAATGTATATAAAGACGATTATCTAATATGACAGACCTATTTCGTTTTAATTAAGCATAAATTAGATTTTCATGACTTTTTCTTTTTATTTATGCGGTTGGAGCTTGTTTCATTTTGAAGAGGGCAGCTGTATCACAATTTGTTTAATCTTATATTTAATTGGATAATCTTAAAATAATTGAAATAAAATGTTATGAATATTTGGTTGTGCTAAAATGCGAATGTAAATACACGATTTATTAAATATTTGACCCAACTTAAATAAGGACATTCTTGGAAACATTTTTGGCGACAAAACTCAAATGATCAAACAAGTACTTGGAAACCAGTCAAGCAGAATATTCTATTTCTATATAATAATTTGATGCATATCAAAATTGTTTGTTTTTCTTTTTAAATTTAATTTGGTAAAGTGACAAATTTGTGTGGGAAATTTGTTGAAAGATTTCACTTTAAATGATATACTTCATCATGATAAAAACACCTGTTGACGGGTGACGATAAAAGCAGCTTGTTTTTTATTTTTTTATTTACGGTTTCGATCGATATGTTTCCAATGCTTTAAATGAAAAATAAACAAACAATAGAAAAAAAATGCGAGGAGTACGTTTGATATTACAAACCCAAGGCAAATGGGGCAAGTTGTTATACAGATTGTCTTAATATAATAAATATCCTTTTTACTCATGAAATGGAGAAGTTTTTAGTGTATGGTATGATTGTTCCACAAACATCTGAAGTAATCGTGGAAGCTCCAATTCCACAAACATTACTCTTAGATCCTTTGAATTTTGAGTCCTAGCCTTGTGAATAAGGCCTCTCCATATTTACCCAATGCTTGGATGATTGCCAAAGGCAGTTGCCAAAAAGATATAGTTATTTGACGTGGAAATTAACGAAGTATGCAGGTGATTGCGATGAAGTTGGATTGGCTTGTAGTGTGGAATTTGTTGCAGTAGGTGAGTTTGAAACGATGGAAGACGTCATATTCAAGATTTATGTTCTTTGGCCTTATTTCATCGATCCGAACTATCTTTAGACAAAAACTGATGGCAACGAAAAATCGAGTTCCCTGGTTTGTTGCACAATAAACAAAAAATACTTCTCTGCAGGCTCTGGTAGGAATGAATTACTTGGTGTGCGATGACCAAAATTCGTTCTGTTAGATCTGGATTGATGTATTGATGAGGTTAAAGATGAGGATATTTTCTGAGAAACCTGCACTGTTTGAGGTTGTACATCAAATTTATGACAATAAAGCGTAATAAATGTTAATAACTCTTGAAATGTCGGAAAACAATTAAGTCATCCCATTGAGTTGGTCGATTCAATGTAATGAGCTATTTCAACTGAGACTAGAAGTTGTCGACAATGTCTAGCAATATTTTCCGTGAAGGCTTATCCTTAGGATTTTGTCGTATCGTTCTATTAACATTTCGATTGCTATCGAATAATTTCTGGCAGTGAAATTATACGATGAGTAGGCAAAGCAGATTCTTTTAATGAATTTTTCAAATACGTAAACTTTACAATATCAGACAGATGTTCGTTTAAATAAAGTAACGATTTAAATGACTCAAAAAAATCTGACCAATGTAATAAGTTGCAGGTAAATATTGGAAGTGTGATATAGGGTAGCTTTGGAAAACTGTCTAAATGAAACGCAGTTTCTAAATTCTTTTTATTTGGCATCAACTCCTCTATTCAATAATTTTACGTGACTCATCTGCCATATTTTGCGTGACTTATCTGCCATATTATGGCAAGGTAAATCACTAACTCACTCTCCAAACAAAGAATTAATATGAATTAAAACAGACAATCAATCTCCCAATTATAATCTATCGCTACATCTGAAATAGTTACACACACACCCACATACCACAGATAAGTAACAATGGTACAGTTTTTAATAACTCTGTACCTCTGTAACACTCTTGGGGATAACCCTTCCCTGTGACAAGTTTCAAAAGCCTTCCTTTTACAATATGAAAATTTTGTGATTAGAAATTGGCCTTCAGGTTTAAAGTGATAAATCCCTTATGATTTGTTTAGCTCATCAGCTATTTCACATGACACTGTTCTCACCAACCGTACTACTTTGCACTTAATATTTTTTGGTGGAAGTTTGGTTGCAAGTTTGTATTTTGGTAGAAAGGAGAAAAGTTTTAATATAGCTGGTCCCGTAGTACTAAATACGAAGCTAAAGGAAATACCATTGGTAAACTGTACGGCTTAGGAAAAGAAAATGCTGGCTTGGGCTATGATGGTGACAGGTGGGCAGAGATCCCAGGACGAATTACCTAAGAAACTTAAGAATCGGTAACCAGGCATTTCAGCGAGGTTCTTAAGGACCAACTAATTTTTACGGTGATAAACAGGGCACAGGAGGATGGGAGCATTGCGTTCGCCAATTAGGGAAGGTAGAGATGGCTCTAGTTGCGACCTTCCTGAAAGTAATGATGGTTCAGTAAGCATGTCGCCCCTGTACAGGAAGGTGGTAGGAGCCTGGCTGAGCTCTTGGAGAGGCCTTGGCGAGGACGAAGGGCGCTGTAAGCTTTGGGGCTTTAATCTTAAATTAAAGGTGTATAAAAACGATGAGGCGGTGATATCCCTTTGATGCTACAGAAAATGTCTGAAGAGTAAATAGAAACATTTTCTTTAGATTCTGAGATTTTGGGAAGGGACTTGATGTCGAACTCGCTTTCGGGCGAGGAATCTGGTACGGCGGTGGTAAAGGCGAATGTGTAAGTTTATGTTGTGACTGTTGCAGATTAATTTGCAATACTGTAAGGCAACCTCGGCTACTCAAAACACAAACAGTTGATGTTGTCTTGATCGAAGAGTTAGGCCTCAAATTATAAAGTGATGTGTGTCATTCTTGCTAAAACTAATCTAAACTTGTTTATTCTATTATATACAGTAAATCAAATGAAGTGGCGGCTGCCATTGAGATAGGTAGTTTAAATCTCTGGCTTATATCAACCTACCTATGGCTGCAATTCTTAGAGGTGCTTTAATGGATGCTCAAAAGCTGGATGTTGGAGTCATCCTGGACAGTGATGTAAACTCACACCACATAATATGGAGAGGTATTGATACAAACTATAAAAGTGAGTTACTCCTCGATTATATTCTTACCACTAACCTTTAAATATGTAATATTGGGTGTAAGTCAACTTTTATAACTAGAAACATACAAGAGGTACTAGATATTACACTGGTCTCAGACTTTGTTAGAGATATTTTCTGATCACTGCTGTCTTCAGTAGGAATTGGTTACAGAAACCACAAATAAAGCTGTTTTCGAAACTGGAGGAAACCCGACTAAATACCTTCAGAACTATTCTAGATAGTTCTGTAGTGACTCACTCATGCAATAAATTTATTACATTCGTATATCCCTACAATTATTCGAAATGCAATTCATTTCTACTGAAAATGTAGGTAATTGTATTTGAATAGTCTTTTTCAGCTAAACTTACTCTATGGTTTGAATCCGTACTTTAAATAAATATATTCCACACATGTATTAGTACTTACAAATCATTACTTTGTACTAAATAATATCTTGGACACATTAGTACAACAGCCAATCAGCCAATGCTGTCTCAACCATAGACACATACACACTCTCGTTCTATTGCTCGCAAGTGACACATCGTTCAAAATAATAATAAAAATTAAATTAAAAAAAATCCAAAAATAATCCGTGGCGCATAGTATAAATTATTTCGCGAATATTAATACGCATAGTTTTACGTTGCAATTAAATAAATTAACGTAGTAAAACAGTGATAACGGGGTGGTGAATTTTAATCATTGTATACTGTTGTTAAATCATTGTATACTGTTTTTTTATGTACTACTCAAATATACATGATGGCCGCATAAAAACTGTGAGTTGCGCGGCCGCAATACAATTGTGAATCTGGTGCGCTTATTTGTGTTCAAAGTTTTTTTAGGGCATTTATCCCAACCACGCATACGGAGCAATCATAGTTCATTACCAGCACCAATTCCAAAGCCACTGTAGTTATATTTAGGGGCTGGAAGGTGGTAGACAAGCTATCTGATGCCTTTCAGATAGCTTTCTTGGGAGCACCTCCTCTGAATGGACCTTTAGACAAACCAAGGCCACCTTGGTGGTCGAAACAGCTCCAAAGTTTCCGTCAAAAATGCAAAAGGAGTTCCTTAGAAAGTGTAAGTAAGAACCACTACTGTGGTAAATACAGGAGTCCTCGGAGCCTGCGTTGAACTACAACTGGTGCGGCATCTTTTCAGTTACTACTGATAACCCACTTTTCAGAGTGCTCCAAACTTGCGAGTTTAGGAAGATAGTATGGGCAATTAACATACTTAAGCCATACAAGTCGGCTGGACCTGATAGCAGTATTCCTGCGGATGTCCAGCAGAATATTGAGTTGGATGTACCTTTACTGGAAGTTATCTTCAGAGGCAACCTGGAACTTTGCAACATTCCTTTAGGCAGGAAAAAGTTCTCATTGGTATCCCAAAGAGCTTATACCTATAAGCTAGAGCCCTTTAATATTAAAAACACAGAAAAGACAAATAAAAGCTAATATTAGAGGCTCAGCAATGTCAGCAGGAATAGTCGGAGTTATAATATGGAACCAAAAAGGAGTAATAATGTTGGTGCTACTTATGTTTGTCGAACGGAGTTAAATATTGTACTAACAAGGAAAATAAAAACGCAGAAGTTAAGGCACATTGCGTTAGACAAAGGGAATGCTATAATTGTTTCCAAAAAGGACATATGGTATTACCAGTAATTGTACATTACCCAGAGGGAAACCAACTTGTCAACGGTGTAAAAAAATTGGGCATAGAGAAGAACAATGCAAGGTGAAGGTCGAAACGTCAACATTATATATGGAAGACATCCCATTAATCGAGAAGGAAATCATGGCGGAGAAGGAGTTGATCATTGATGATAAAGGACGATTAAATGTAAATGCTATTATTAATAATAAATTAGTGGAGGAACGGGTTTTGATAGACTCCGGTAGTAATGTGAATATTATCAAGGAAGGTTTAATAGGAAAAATTAAATTAAATCTAATACCAGACGATAATGTTGTGGGTATTAATGGTAGTGGATTAATAAGTTTAGGTAGTTCGCTCGTTCAAATTATTATTAATAATATTATTTACAATGTAAATTTTAGAGTGGTATCTGATAAAACAGTGAAAATAAATATAATTTTGGGAAGGGATTTTTTGAAATTAAATGGGATAAATGTTGTAAAGATACAGAACAAGATTGTTGATACAAATTTTAATAAAGACATGATGAGGGAGGTTATTAATTCAGATGAATTGTTTGTGTTAGAGGAGGTAGGACTGAGGTGACAATAAGGAAACCATAAGTCGTAGCAAGGAGGTAGATCGAATTTATAAAGAGAATTATTTAGAGAAAAATACGAATAGTGAGAGACAGATTAAGTATCAGGCAGAGATAAGATTACGAGAGAACAAAATAATTACAGGAAGACCGAAGCATCTTAGCTATTATGAAAGTGAAGAATTAAAAAAGTTGACTAACGACTTGTTGGAATCAGGAGTTATTAGGATTAGTGAGTCATCTTATACAAATAGAGTAGTTATGGTTAAAAAGAAAGATAATAGTTACCGAATGTGCATTAACTATAGACCACTAAATAAAATTGTAGACAGAATTTATTATCCTATGCCGGTAGTGGAGGATGTAGTACGAATATTAAATGGAAAGAGATATTTTACAATGCTGGATTTGAGAAATGGTTTTTATCACGTAGATTTGAAAGAAGAGTCGAAGAAATTTACCGCATTTGTAAAAGATCAGGGACAATTTGAATTTAACAAATTACCTTTTGGTTATACAAATTCTCCAGCTCATTTTGTGAAATATATACAGCTTATGTTAGATAAGTTAATGAAGGATAATAAGGTCATAGTTTTTATAGATGATATTCGATTAGCAACCGAAAGTATTGAAGAACATTTAGTCATAATGGAGGAATTATTTAAAGTTTTAGCGTTAAATGATATTAAATTACATAAAGGCAAGTGTCATTTTCTAAAAACAAAAATTGAATATTTAGGATACAATGTGAGTTCAGAAGGAATTGATGGTGAGAAGAGTGTAACGAAGTATCCTGTACCTACGGACGTTAAAACCTTACAACGATTTATAGGACTTGTAAGATATTTCTGTAAATTTATAAAGAATTTTAGTAAAATAGCTTCACCATTGTATTAGTTAATAAAGTCGGATAAAGAGTTTAAATTGTTTGAATTTCATGTCAGGGCATTTAATGAGTTAAAAAAATTGTTGACCAGTTTTAAGTATTTATTCAGTAAAAAGTGAGACACAATTACACACGGATGCATCAAGTTCAGGATACGGAGCAGTATTTTTGCAAAAACAGAAAGATAAAGAATGGCATCCTGTTATGTTTTATAGTCGGAAAACAACAGATGCAGAATCTAGGTTGCATAGTTTTGAACTAGAGACATTAGCTTTAGTTTATGCGATTAACAGGTTTAGGCCGTATTTATTTGGAAAACAGTTTACGGTAGTGACAGATTGCAATGCTTTAAAATTAACATTGAACAAAAGCGACATGAATAGTAAAATTGAACATTGCGCATTATTTTTAGAAGAATTTGATTTTGAAGTAGTACTTAGGACAGGAGATAGGATGAAACACGTAGATGCATTGAGTAGAGCAAACATATATTATATGGAAATGGAGGAAAAAGATTTATTTTTAGAAAAGATGTATTTTAGTCAGTTGGAACATATTGAAATTAAAGAAACGAATACAAAGTATAGAAGTGAACAATTGTAACAATTGTATAGTTTGTATATCTTATAATCCAAAACTAATATCGAAGGGAGCTTTGTTGCATTTGGTGTATAAAGGTTACGGTCCGTTTGAAACCTTACATTTAGATCATTTAGGACTTTTAGAAAAAACAAACAGAAAAAATATGCATGTGTTGTCAACAGTAGACGCGTTCCTAAATACACAAAACTTTTTCCCACCAGGACAACAAACACGGCGGAAGTATGTAAGAAGTTGAAAATTTATACAAATTATAGTGTTCCAAATCGAATAGTAACAGATAGAGGGACAGCTTTTACATCAAAAGAATTCGCAACATTTATGAAGGAACACCCTACAGCATCACCTAATTCCAATGGTCAAGTTGAGAGGTATAATAGGACGGTGGTACCATTATTAGCTAAGTTAACTTATGAGTTTCTAAAACGATGGGATACAGTTTTAGATCAGGCGGAATACGTATTGAATAATACTATGAACAAATCGATTATTGAAGTACCATCTAATGTATTATTTGGTGTAATACAGCGAAGTTCACGTTTTAAGGAAGTAGATACTAGGTTAAAAGAAGAAAGTCGAAATATTACTAGTATTAGAGAAAATGTTAGAAATGCTATAGAAAAGCAAGCCAAGTACAATAAGGATTTTTTTTTTAATCTATGCAATCTTTTCTGGGGCTCAAGGCACTCCCAACTCTTTCGCAGTTAATTTTACCGTCCTACTTTACGCAGTAGTAGCCAAATCGAGGACGTACGGCTATAGACCCGCTTTGTATAAACCATCTGCACATTGCATTGCTTCATGCCAACCTATAGTGCTGACAATAAGGATTTTTCTGATGTAATGGTGCGTAAGGTAATAAAATATATGGAAGGTAGTTTAGTAATGATAAGAGAAAGCCCGATACTAGGAGTCAGTAACAAACTGAGACCAAAGTTCAAAGAGCCATAAAAAGTTCATGAAGTTCTAGATAAAGATAGATATTTGATAAAGGATATAGAAGGATATCAAGTTTCAGGAAAGCATTTTGAAGGAATTTTTGATTCAGGGAATATGAGGATGTATTCTAATGAAGATAGTAACGAAGTGGCGTCTGAAGACGAATATGAAGACGTGGAGTATCTTCATTCGGATCTCGAAACAGAATATATTAATGAATAATCGAGAATTAATTTATATAATGTTGTTATCAGATACTACTACTAATTTGAATAATGTCGAAATGAATTGTTAATTCTTGTTAATTATATTAATTATATGTTGTTTATGTTATAATAATAATTTAATGTAAAGAGATGGATAAATATATATAGTATGTTGGAAATGAGATTAGCGAGGTCGCTAATTAATCAGGATACTTATCTCTCTCTAACTATTATTCTAGAAGGAATATAAGTTTTTTACTTGGATGTCATTTTAAAGAGTTCTAAAATATTTGTTGTGAATAAAAAATTAATAATTATAATATAATAAAAACATATTAAATTTTGTTGAAGTTAAAGAGAGCTATGCTTTATTAACGAAATTATAATAGCTTACAATTTTTAAATTCAATAAGATACTTCATTTATATCAATCAATAAACAAGTTAATGTAAAATACATTTGTTGTATATCAATCTTTATTTCCAATTTTTTATGTCTTACGTGTGAAGCCGACCAAAACGGAATGAGTTTGTTTTTCCTTCGGTTGCGTTCAGTTGATTTTTTTTTTCTTAGTTTCGGGCTACTTGATTAAATGAAACCCAGTCAACCGATAAAGAGATATATAATTTATTTGCTGACGATACTGTGGATCTGTGGGGATGTGTAATGCCCCACAAATTTAAGTAAATAATTGGTTACAAGAAATATTTATTTAAGTTTTATTTAACACTAATTTTATTATTTATTTGGTTATAAAATTATGGTTTGCGTTTATTCGCTTAAAAGAACAATATGGTTAATAATTCCGCATTGGAGATATTAAGGTTATGCGGTAGTTCTTTTCGTTACTGTTAGATCGCGATGCACGTGTATTGTGTCGTGGGTATTATGTGCAAGCGACGGTAACCGATTCTCTTATTCTGGTTATTTCTGGTTGTCTCGGTGACTTTAAAACAGTGTTTTTGCCTGCTCTGTGGTTGATTTACCCTTCGCTGCCGGTTGTGGCTGAAAATTGAATCGGAATTTTGCGGCACGCGAATTTTCGTGCGATTCCTCCGACGGTAATATAGCATCAGATTTTGCCTTGTTGTCAGCTTGTGTTTTGTCTACCGAAATGTCGTCCGTGAAACATGGTTTTAACGTGTCGATTGAAATGATGCTGACTTTGCCTTTTATTTTTAATATAAATGCTTTCTCGTTCCTGTCAATGACTGGAAACGGCACTTCATATGGTGTCTGCTGTGATTTCTTGCATAGGTCGGTTCGCACAAAAACGTCTGCACATTTGTTGAGTTCCTATGAGACAAACACCTTTTTACTACAGTATCGCTAGGGTGAAGTCGGGCGAATTTTGCTAATATGTTCCCTAAGTTCTTTGGCGAATTCAGATTGATCTGTGTGATTTTATATTGTTATCAGCAATTGGCTAGGGGTGCGCAGTTGTTCACCAAAAACGAATTCAGCCGAGGTAGTTTTTAAGTCTGCACGGTATGTCGCCCGAAGCCCCAACAAAACAGCAGGAAAAACTCGTATCCAATCGTTTGTGCGTGGCACATGATGGCCGCCTTCATTATCCTGTCCCATCCCTCCACGAATTACATTTTGGGATGTATGCTGTATAGTTCGCCTGTGTTCGAAACCCAGTAAATTGGAGAACTCAGCGAACAGTTTTGATTCAAATTGGAATCCAAGGGCCGTCAGAATCGACTGAGGTACTCCAAGCGAGCAATCCAATTATATTGCGGTATTTCCGCAATTTCGACTCTTGGTGTGCTTTGTTACCTTAGAATGCTGTCACGCCAAACAGTACCGAGCCATTTGTTTTACGTCTTTCTTGCTGGTGCGCATCACGTGAGCTGTTCTGGTCATCTGTTAGGCAGCTGCATGGTAGGTACAATTCTGTAATGGGTAACCTTCACCAGGTCACAATCCGCAAGTGTACGTACTACCACCTCGTGCCCACCACCGATAACTGAGGCCATTTGGCATATTTTTGGCCATTGGCACAGGCTAAAGTACGGCCCTAAAGGAGAAATCCTTGACGAAAAATCTTAATATAAGGTGGAACAGCATATGCCGATGGATGAATGGCTGATAAGTTAATCAGTCCGGACAAGTATACGGACTCTGGATACCAGGTACCCTCCAGTTTTATTTACCCTTCGTGTAGTAAAGCTGGATGACCTACAGGCGACTTTCCATTCAGAGCAACTCGTAAGAGTAAAATCAAATAGAAGACGTGGCAGGGGTAGGAATATACGGCAGTGGAAAGTCCTTGGGTTCCAATGCTACCGTCTGATAGTGTGTATCACTTACCGACTTCCAGTATTATCAGGTTCATTAAGAGCCTGAATATTGACCAGACGGATAATTAAATGGGGTCCAGCACAAAATATCTTTTAGGTCCCAGCCTCTCTGTATACATCTCCAAACAAACTTAGCATGGCTTTCATCGACGCTTATACTCCTGGGTGCGATAAATTATGTTTAGCCAAACACTGCTTTCCGAAAATCTGCGGGTATATAAGGCCGTGGTTTGTAGCTGAGATTTTGATCGTTCGAACACTTCTTCTGCCTCTTTGAACCAATCGATGACCCTGGAGTCGTTTTTCCTGATAGATAGATAGTGGTCCCTATAGATAGTCAATGAGACTCGCCTGGTGTTTGCTCGTGTTGTGGATGAATGCTGTAAAAAACTTGAGTGGTAAGTTTTCAGTTTCAATTTGGGTCAGTCGTTCCAAAAAAAAACGTTTGGTATACAATACCAATAAAAACACACAGGAATTTGGGGCATTAAGTAATGTGCCCATTTGGTACATTGAAAATGCTGCCCGTTCCAGGAAAACACTGTGGAGCCTTCCAACTCATGCGTAAAATCTTGTATGTACGGGATTGGGTATCGATCTGATCCTGTATTGTTATTCAGAGTTCGGTAATCTCAGCAAGGTAGCCATTCACCATTATTTTTCGGGACGAGATGAAGCGGGCTTGCCCAGGTGCTATCGAATCATCTGCAGATGCCTTGTTCAAATCATATATTATTTGCCTAGTCGTCTTGGCGAATACCGGAGGCCACGAGTTACTATGTGATGCGTAACCTAATGGCCGGTCTTCACTTGTCACGACGAAGAAAAATTGGCATGAGCTTGTGCCAATTATTGTTTATTGGGTAAAATTGGTATGAATACAAAAACAAAGCTAAATGTGCTCATGCGCATTACTCGTGACGAAGAGAACCAAAACATCACATGGCTGGTCTCCACTTTCGTATTTTTCTCTTGACAAAAAAAAAATTTAGTCCATTTTTTTCCTCGTGACAATTTTTAGTACATTTTCCAAAATACATACACAAAAATTGATTTGAGCATGCGCATTGAAATTTTGTCAAGAGAGGAAAAGATCAGAATATTCAATATTTTTATTATGACGTTGTGCCATTTGAGCATAAATTTTATTTTATACTCAATTTAATGTCATTTTATGTTGAATATTTTGACAAATAAAATGAAATTTTGATGTTTTTTCACAAAATTTTGTCCTTTTAATGAATTTTAGGTCAAAATATAATAAAATTTGTGTTATTAAAATAAGACATAAATAATAAATCGTGGAATACAAAAGTAATATGGGAAAAAATTGTATTATTCGAAAAACGAACCAAATCCAAATTTTTTTCTTATTCTCAAAGAGAGAAATTAGTTATGTATATTCTTTATGGTAGTAGTTATACAAAAAATGTCACGAGCCGTTTGTCATTTATTTATTGTCAAGAGAAAAATATACAAGTACCTTTTTTTCTCGAAACTTTATTGTGTGAGCGTCTCTTTTTAGTGAAGTGTTATAAATTTTACAATTTTCTTTTAATTTTAATGAATTTATATTTCATAATTATATCTTAATAGTTTATTTTGATTTGTTTGTTCTTTATCAGTCGGGTAAGTCTTATCATAGTCTTTTCTATCCACAAAATAATAAATCCACATAACACAAGCAAGGAGGGACAAAGTACGCAGTACTTTGTACCTCCAACATTTACTTCTAGTGATTTCTCTGATTTCGAAGATGAAATAAGTACTAAAAAATCAAGAATTGTTTTTAATAATGAAATAATAGAAAACGGTGAATTTGATAAAAGTCCCAATATGTTAAATAAAAGGAAAATTAATAATAATAATAATAAAATTCACGTCGCAGATTCGAAAAATACAGTAATAGCTTCAACATCATCTTCAACTTCATCTGTTGATTCATCGAATAACTCAAATATGCCGTCAGTTACTGCAGAAAAAATTAATCTATATAACCGATCAGACAATGGCCCATTTACAGTATTTATCAGTAAAGAGAATTTAAATATTGTTCTTTTAGCTAAAGCCCTTAAAATAAATAATTTCAAAAATGTCAATGAAATCTCTAGCGTTAGCAAAAATGTTGCTAAGGTTATCTTTAGTAATTTTGAAGACGCAAATAATTGTGTTAAATCAGATATCTTTAAAAAATTTGATAATTATACGACATACATTCCTAAAAATTTCACATCTTCTATAGGCATAATCAGGAACGTTCCTATCGGACTTTCTAATGAAGAAATACAAGAAAATATTAGATCTAAATACCCTATCTCAAAAGTAGAAAGAATGACTAAATGGAACAATGCCACTAAAACAGCTGAGGAACTTGAATTGGTTAAACTTACTTTTGAGTGTGGAACTATTCCATTCAATGTCATTTTATATGATAATCTCTTATTAAAGGTAGAGTATTTTATACCTAATCCATTATTTTTTAAAAAATGTCTAAATTACGGACATACAATTTCTAAATGTAAATCTAAAACTAATAGATGCCTAACGTGTGCTAATACTATCGAGGACGAACAAGAACTCGATTGCGACATGAAAGTTTCTTGTAAATTTGGTGGAATGGGTCATGTTACTAATTTTTTCAGATGTAATGAACGATATAGGCAGAAACAAATTAGGGAACATATGATTTTAAATAAAACTAGTTTCAGAGAATCCAAAAGCCACCTTTATGGTAGCCAACAAAAAGTCCCTAAACAAATAGATTTCGCTAATGATATCTGTGTTGAAAATCAAGCATGGAAAAATAACAACTTAATGAATTCTGATGCTAGAAAAATTCAAATCCTAAATAAATTAGTAAACGAATTAAAAAATCAATTAAATGAAAGAGATTCTATTTTTAATGATGTCAAATCACTTTTAAATAATTCCGATGACTTTAATAAAAATCCAGCTAATTTAGACTCACTTAAAATTAAATTAAATGAATTTATTAAAACATAAACTTTTCTTTTTTCAGTTTTTATTTTCATTTTATTCTTCCTTTATGTTACCTTTAAAAATTTTACAAATTAACATTCGTAATTTAAATAGTAATAAAGATCTATTATATCATTATATACAATCCAATCATATTGATATCGTTATTCTATCTGAAACCTGGACAAATCCAAATAGTAATTTGACTTTTAACAATTATAATCTTGTTACTGATGATAGACCAGATGGTTTTGGCGGCGTAGGCTTTTTAATACATAAAAAAATTTCTTGGAGGATTATTGATTTAAATTTTCATTACATCCGTTTTCAAGCTTTCAAAATTAACCTCAAATTTAAAAACATTAATTTTAATATCTTATCTTTTCATAATAATTCTGTTATCAGACCTCAGGAAATCATTAATGAATTTGAACATCTTATAACTCAGAATCTAGTAATAGCTGGAGACATAAATATTCATAATAGTCTTTGGGATAGTTCATTGCCCCCTACTTACGACAGGGTGGGTGATAAGATTGCAGATATAATCACTGCTAATAATATCTTTTTATTAAATGACGGATCTCATACAAGGCAAGATTTTTTCAGAAATAATTCTGCAGCATTAGACATTACTTTGTGTTCAATCAATCTAATTGAAAAACTATCATGGAAAGTAAATCCCATTAATTTAGGAAGTGACCATCTTCCAATACTTATTGACTTTAAACTAAATTATTATCAAAAAAAAACAAATCACAAACTGGTCAAAAGTATTGAAAGACTTTGATCTAAATTCTATTAATGATGAATGCAATATTGAAGAACACTTAAAATTAATTTCTGAAAATACTTCTATTATTACAAGTAAAAATACTTTTAAACCTAAACCTTGGTGGAACGATCTTATACAAAGACTATGGAACATAAAAAAACACAAACAACTAATTTATAATTTAAACAAAAACATTTTTACCGCTATTGAACTAAAAAAATCTATACAAAAACTTAAATTAACAATCAGAAGGGAAAAGAAAAAATCTTGGAATATTTTTTTAATAAGCTTCAATCACAAAACTAATAATTCTGATCTCTGGAACAACATCAATAAAATTAAAAATAAAAAACAGTCCAACTACAGAATCCTAGAAGATCCCACACTAGCTACTAATTTTCTAAATTACAATTTTCCTTTCTCCTTTGAATCCCCTCATAATCTCTCTAATAACTTCAATCCTACTATTAATCCTGCGGAATTTAATAACATTGAAATTCTTGATATTATTAAAAATTCAAATAATACTGCTTCAGGATATGATAAAGTCTCATATAAAATCATCAAACAATTAGTATCCTCTAATCCTAACCTAATCAATACTATTACAAATTATTTCAACAACATCTGGCAAAATCAAATTTACCCTACAAAATGGAAAACGTCATACACAATCGCCATTTTGAAAAAGGGGAGGGATGATAGAAATATTATTAACTACCGTCCTATTTGTCTGTTACCTATTTTTTCAAAAATCTTCAATAAACTCATTTTAAAACGAATTAATGATCATCTAATCTCCCATAATATTCTTAATTATTACAATTTTGGTTTTAGAAAAAATAAAAGTATTACTGACTATTTTGTAGAAATGTTTAATTTAATCATCTCCCTCAAACAACAACAAACAAAATTGTTTTAGTTAACATTGACATTTCCAAAGCTTTTGATAATGTAGATAAAAATATTTTATTAAACACCTTTAAAAACTTCAATTTCTCAAATAACATTACACATTGGATTTCTCAATTTCTTACAAATAGAATTATATCTATTCAAAATATCAATCAAACTTCCATTCATTACACTAATAAAGGCATTCCTCAGGGTAGCTGTTTGAGTCCTACCCTTTTTAATATCTATACCACTTCTTTACACGACATCAATAACCCCGATACAAAAATTTTCCAATATGCCGATGATATTTGCATTGTAATTTCTGCCGATAATCATGATAGCTTACAATTAATAACAGATTCTACTTTACTCTCATTAACTAATAAATTACAATCTTTAAAACTACAAATTAACACAGATAAATCTCATTTTTTAAGACTATTCACTAATAAAAATAATTCCAAATCTTAAATTTAAAAATTAATAATATCTACATAAAAGAAAGATTAACTACTAAGATACTGGGTACAACTTTAACAAATAGACTTTCATTATCAAATCATTACACAAACTTAAAAGCAAATATTTCCAACTCCATTAATTTACTTAAAACTCTCACCCATTTTAATGGAGGTGTAAATCCTGAAACAATGATCAATATTTTTAAAGCAATAGTTAAATCTAAACTTGAATACACATATGTTTTTACAGACACTAAATATAAAAAAGATATTAATATCTGTCAATCTATTAAAAATGCTTGTCTGAGAGCTTGTCTAGGCTTCTTAAGAACTACTCCAATTCCGGCTATTTTATCTGAATCCCTAGAAACATCTTCAGATCTAGATTTTATTAAAAAATCACTAATTTATATTTCAAAAAATCTATATAATAATTCCAAAATCGGTAACGACATTAAAAACAATAGATCTCTTCATAAACTTATATTTTAATTATACTTTTCTTTCCAAAATTAAACCTTTTCATATAAAAAAAACTTCTCCCACTAATTTTAGCATCATAACAAATATTGAAGGAATCACAAACAAAAATCTTATAAACCATTCTGAACAATATGCGTTATCTATGGCTGAAATTAATAAATATAATAATTTTGCAAAAATTTACACAGATGGCTCTATAATTAACAATAAACCAGGAATTGGAATTTTTGTTGAGGATAAAAATTGGAAATTTGCCATCCAATTAAAAAACCCTACTTATATTAAAAATATTGAAACCATTGCTATTAAAAATAGCAATAATAGTAATTTTGGATAAACGGGATTACGATGAACGAGTATTATCAACAATAGCCGAAGGTCCATACAAAGAACACACTTGGAGAAACAACAATCCAAGGGACCCTCTCAACAACCTGGTCAAACAAGCCAAAAATGTAACAAAGGAAATAGCAGCTATATTGAATGATCGTCAATTAGAGTACAAATTTCACGTTACCAATCCGAAGGTATCGAAGCTTTATGCATTGCCGAAAATTCATAAGCCCGGTAACAAGATGAGACCAATTGCATCAAATATCTCGACACCTACAGAAAACATGGCTAAATGGTTGTTGAAAGAGCTGGAAATGATTCCACCACCAAAAGGATGCAGTATAATAAATTCAAAGGAGTTAGTGGAAAAACTAACAGATATAACATTAGCTTCTGATGAAATATTAGTATCATTTGATGTGACAGCATTGTTCCCGAGTATCCCAATAAAAACGGCAATAAACAATTTGGAGGATCATCCTTTAAAAAATCAAGTAACAGTAATCAGCAAACATCCGGAACATCCATGGGAAGCAAATTGGCGCCATACCTAAGCAACGTATTCATGAGCAACATGGAGGAAAATCTAAAACAAAACTTCAACCTGTTCCCGAGGATTTGGCTTAGATATGTAGATGACATTTTTGCAATAGTGAAACAACCTCATTTGCCAGCTATTTTCAACCATATTAATACAATAGATCCAGCAATTAAGTTTACAATGGAAACCGAGGAAAATGGCATTTTGAACTTCCTGGATATAAAAATCATCCGAAATAATAACAATAAATTAAAATTTGGAATTTTTAGAAAGTCTACAAATACAAATAGATTCATAACAGTAGATTCATTTCACCATGTGACGCACAAGCAAGCAGCGTTTCATTCTATGGCGCATAGATTATTTAATATACCTATGGAACAGACGGAATTTGATGAGGAGGTTAAATTTATTCAGAACGCGGCCGTAGCCAATGGGTATTCTGCTCAATTTGCTGATAACATTATCAACAAGCACAAAGCCAAGCACATCAAATCATCACTCACCACATTACAACCGGCCATGGAAACGGTGAATACTACTAGAGTCAGCGTTCCATACTTTCCGGATATCACCAATAAACTTCAGCGCGTCTTCCACAAACACAACATAGAACTTGTCACCCGTCCATCAACAACCATCAAAAAGGATTTAAACAACTTTAAAGATAATGTAACACAAGATTTACGGTCTGGAATTTACCAAATTAAATGTTCTGATTGCCAGGACACCTACATCGGCCAGACTTCGAGAGATTTCAGCACTAGGCTTAAAGAACATGAAAAAGCCAACTGGAATAAATCTAGTGTTGCATATCATATGTTCCACCATAACCACAAAATAGACACCACTATTTCAAAAATAATAAAAACAGTACATCAAAAATGGAAACTAGACGCATACGAGTCATACCACATCGCCAACACCACAAATCTCATGAACACAGATGATGCAAAAATTAATTCCCCCTTATTTAAAATAACTTTTAAAAACTAACCATAACAAGCGCAACACCCCTTATTTTTAATTAAATTTGTGGGTTTGTTCGCCTCCGTTTTTTTTTTCTCTTTCTTTTATATTTTTTTTAGATTATTTTTATATATAAGTCCTTTTTATATTTTTTTTTTTTGTTTTTTTTACCTGTTAAACACACATTTTTGTATATATAAGAGTTGTTTTTACTTTAGTTTTTTAATTGCAAAAAATTACCTGTAGATGATCTTTACAAGATCGAAACTAGTTGTAATTTTAAATAAATAAAAGTAAATAAATTCAAAAATAAAATTTTGTTTTTTTTATTTTTAAGTAAGTGAAAACTGTTGGTGTTTTGTGATTATACGAAATAATATTAATTATAAAAAGATCACTTACGTCACTCCGCTTCAAAAAAATTTTTTTTTTTTTTAAATGTTTAACATTGCTATTAAAATTGGAATTACTATATCTCTAATCATCAAAAACAATAATATTATCATTATTACTGACTCTCATATTGACTCTTGTATTTCATTAAAAACGGCTCTATTACACTTTACAAATAGACACTATGAAAATCAAATTATTGATACTATCGGCCTTAACCAAATTAAAAATTTTGTCATTCATTGGTTCCCGGGTCATTGTGGCTTAAAAGGAAATACTATAGCAGATAGTTTAGCAAAAAAAACAGTTTTTTCTCCTACTCATTTTCTTGATAATGAACCAACTCTCACAGACCTATTTAACGATATCTCCAGATCTATAAATAATAAGTGGAAGGAAAACTACACATTAATGTGTAATTCATCCGGCCACTTTTATAAACAAATTTGCCCTTCTCCAAGATCATCTTTTCTATTTAAAGACTCGATATTTTACATCCTGCCAAACCAGGTTAATTTACAGGTTAATCTTTGGTCATACAGTTAACAAGAAATTTAAATTCCTTTTGGGACTTGAATCCACATCTAATTGTGAGATTTGCAACACCGTTGAAGATAACGAACATATTATTAACGATTGTGTCATATATAATAATATAAGAAATAATTTCCCACTTTTATACAGAAAATCCTTATTAGATAACTTAAAGGATCAAAGAATGGAAGAATATAAAATATTGTGTGATTTTGTGGATAGAATAAATTATAAACTATGAATTAAGACTACATTTAATTTTTATTGACTTTTTCACACAATGATTTTTCTTTTGGAATCATTTCATTTTATTTTATTTTATTATAATATTAAGATTTATGAATGTTATATAATTTAATTCTAAATTTAAAAAAAAAAAATAAAAAAAATAAAAATTAAAAAAAAATTAAAAAAAAAAAAATTATGAATTAATGAATTATAAATTTATATTTTAATTTCAAAACTTTTATTTTTATATGTATCCTTCATCTTCTTTCTAATAATATTCTTTATTTATTAACTCTCATTTAATCTAATTTAATTATCAAACTCAAACGTTGTTTTATATAATTATGCTTTATTTTATTATTTAATTTATTAATCTAATTTGATTATATACACTTTATTCAACCCTCCAGAACCTCCCCTGAGTGGTCTATGGAAATTTTGGGCTGTTTCTCAACTCACTGGTCTTATGGATTGAAAGATCTGACCTGAGCAAATTTAAAAAACAAACAAACAAAACCAAACAAACAAAAATATACAAGTGGAGACCAGCCAACAATATCCATCTTTTTTTAAAAATTTTGTCACGTCGAAGTGAGAGCAATTTGTATTTTACTCTCAATTATTTGTCATGCGAAAAAAATTTTTGTTTCTTCAAAATCATTAGAGAAATAATAATAATTGTAACAATAACAATAAACATAATTTATTGATAATGAAATGTTACTTTTGACTTATTTTAATTTAATAATGATTTTTGTAACAAGGCTTGACTTGAACATAATTTTTAATTGTAATTTCAGTTAGAGAATTTTATTTGATTGCTATCGGTGGCAAACCGAGCGACATTCATATTATTAAAGGCTTAATACATTTCTTTCAGCTTAACATATTTGTCAGCAGTTTCAATTTAATTTATTTATACAAATAAAATAAAAAATCCTAAAGTAAAAACTACAAATATAAATGGGAGGACAAGTCTATATTTGGTTTGAATGAATATTTTATTAATCCAAAATGACACATGTAAATGGATTTCCATTTTATAAACAAAAACAGAGAAAATATAATTATTTGTTATGTTAGTAATTGTAAGTATAATATACCAAGTCATGACGTCATGCCATTTTTTGTTCGTCGTGACGAATGGAGACTGGCCATTATGTTTCAATGGTTGGTACGCCATCCTCTCGTGAGTTATTTGTTTGTATTTCTCTAATATGGGAAGAATTCGATTGTCGACTGAATTGGAGGATCATTCTGGCCGAGGGTACGTTGTCATGTACTTTGACGGCTAACGCGGAACACGAAGTTGGTGGATCCATTAATCGCTCTTGCTTGATGTCGAATAATAGGCCCGACTGGTTTAAAAAATCTGCTTCAATGGTAACCGCCATGACTTGCATTTGTGTCACTGTTTCCAGGATCCTGTCTGCTAGTTCGGCTGGTTTTGCCGCCGTTAATGCATCGGTGGTAGGCGCTAAAATTTCTTGAGCTCAGACTAGAAGCCACTTCATCCAAATGGCTTTTACCAGATCGTCGTTGAAGTCAGACCGACCGACGGTTTTCTCAGTTCAGTAGTTTCATTTTCTCAGTAATTGAGATAGCTTCCTCCTTTCCTCAATTCCTTGAAGTAGTTGGTGGATCTGAGTCTGTTTTACTCGCATGATCGCCCTATGATGGCTCTCTTGATGTTCGGAAAAGGAGTGTAGACGTCGCTAACGTCGTTTATCACCCGGTCACTGAGCGCGCAAAGAACATAATGTTACTTTGTCATTTCTAAGGTAAATCTACACAGCACCGACTGAGACTCGATCACGTGGAACGGTATTCTTGAATCTTGGTTCGCCAGAGGTACCAATTTTATGGGCAGTGCTGCGATTGATACGACGGGTTGTTGTGGTGCACTGCTTGAAGATATTGTTGATTGATCCGCGGTTGCTCCATTTAATGCTCGCCGCACTTCGTTTTGGATGCGCCCTTCTCTCGTTACCGTTTTCGCTGCTTGGTATATCCGTGTTTGAGAAATTCGGTGAGTTTTGTGGTGCCATGTTGGTTCCGCCTAATCAAATAAAAATAATGATGATGCACCAATAAAAATTCCGCGACAAGTAGTTATAACCAAAATGATAATAATGACAATAACACTTGTCTAATCGACTTCATTACTGCAATCAAGGTTGCGCTGAAATATCAATCAATGTTTTTTGTCAAGGCGAAAAAACAAATAACAAAGTTGTCGCCACACAAGCATACAAAATGTAATTACGCACGACCAAGAACCCGTGCAAAAGAAAACGAAAAACAGAATTTCGATACAACACTTAGCCCCACGTGAAGACAACAGAAAAAAAATATTGCGGCAAACACAAATTAGACAAACAACGATTTTGGATGCTTGGTGATCTTTTAGGTTTTTAATATATTGCGTCTGGGGATATGACGAAACGAGATACAGTACAAAACGCGATATTTCAAAACGCGACAAGGTGCAAAATGCTATGCGTTACAACACGATCTTTTAAAGTGCGGTATGATACAAAACGCATCATTTAATAAAATGTTCCTTCACCTTTATGATGAAATTGAACATGTACGATGGAACTAGGATATTCGTTCTGGAATATCGCGTTTTGTACCATAAAAAATACCGCATTTTTTACTATACTGCCTTGTGTGTCATATCGCGTTTTGTACTGTATCGCGTTTTGAAATATCGCGTTTTGTGAAATCGCGTTTTAAAATATCGCGTTTCAAATGAGACCCATTGCGGCAGTTTATTTACCATACGGATCGCGGAAATGGGAAAATTCCTTAAAAATTTACAAAATAGGAATCGCTTACCATTCAATTTAGTTTCCTCTTGGTTCGGTGATGTCCGGGATCGTATGCCCTTGACGGCTGTATCTGCGTGCCGCAGGTGTTTGTGTTCAGCGGTTCGGCTGGCTGGATGATCCGAATTGGTTGGTAGCGGTTGTTGTGTTTACTCTGAATGCACTATACTGCTACTGCGATATTGTTGTCTCGGCTAGGAACTGGTTACTCGCTACTTGTTGTGTTGGTTGACGGAATTATATTGCTACTGCTGTATTGTTGTATCGGCTAGGAACTCGATATCTCGCTTTTATCTACGCAAGATAGTTGCCTCAACTGGTACCTATTGCGCGACTCATATCGTGCGCCATGGTTTATTCAGATTTTGTGGCATATTAGCTTTTTCTCACATGCCAACTAACATAACTTAAGCGCTGTTGGTGCTTGGCACCTTAGTTGTTTTGGATACCCAAGCGCCGGCTCTTCTTAAACGCGCCCACGACTTGTTCGGATATGGACTGATAATTTCGTGATAATTATAGCAACGGGGAAATGTTGGTTGAAACCCATCGCTCATCACGTTGAGGTCGCCACTCTGTGGGGATGCGTATTGCCCCACAAATTTAAATAAATAACTAGTTACAAGAAATATTTATTTAAGTTTAATTTAACACTTATTTTATTATTTATTTGTGTCAATATCTGCATTCACATCAAGCATTCTTAGAACTCAAACTTAGGAAAATTTGAAAATTCCTACACACTTAAGAGTATGTACAGTGCTTTCAGATTTTTTTCCATCACAATATTTAATTTAGAGACTGACTACAATGACTCATTTAACATCAGCCATATTTACCAATACTCATCATGATTTAAGGATTTTTCTTTATTAAGGTCACCACTAAAAAACCACTACCTTTCTTCAAGTTGAATGGCACGAACCTAAATATGTACATAAAAAATATTTTTCTTTACCCGATTTACCTATTTTCCTGGTAAAAAAAAATGTAGAAAGGAAAATAATTTTTATACACACGTACGAGGTACGAGTACAAACTAGTTTATATGAACGACATTTTAAAATTCATTCATGAGTAACATGAAAGGCAAAAAGAGGATCATAAAATGTAATCAAAAAACTGGAAGCAATATTATGACAGACATGTTGTGTTGTTATTTACTTGTTTTTCTTTTCTTTTCTTTTGACATACATAAATATGGAACATACATATGTACATACAAAAGTTGTATAATATCTTTGCTGCTACACACTCGTGTACGTACGCATACGTTCAACACGGAAACGGAAAAATTTATGTGAAGGAATATTTTAAATATTTTACGCGCGTTCTACGCTAAGGGAAAAGTTGACAGATATCAATAATTTTTCAATCGGATCGGAAAATATGCAAAAAAAAAACGGAGCGCAAAAAGGATGTGTTTTGGAGCACATAAACTACATAGATATATCAAGTGTGAGCGTTGTGTTAACGAGAGCTGAATTTTGAACTCAACGCATCAATTTTTAACATAACATACATACTCGTATATGGTATTTCTGCTGTTGAAGGATATAATGAAGGACACACATTTTTTAGGCACCTCAATATTTCTTCATTTTTTACGTTTTTCACTTTGGTTAACATCTCGTAAAAAGATAATCAAATGTTTTCATGAAAAATTCTTAATGGACTGTTTTAGATTTTTTTTATGTGTGAAAATAGATCATGTCCAGAAGAAAGAGATTTTCTTTTGTTTTAGGGTTTCTACAACAAAACCAAAAATCGATTTTTGTTATTTTGTTTGTATATAGAAGACGAAGAATTTTGCTATATTGTATCTAAATTATTTACAGAAGGGTGAATGAACCTTGAATATAGAATTTGGTTTTGTTGTGGCTTGTAGGGAAATTAAAACAAAAGGAGGATTACATGGAAACAGTAAATTCAAAAAATATAGAAAAATAAGTTCTAATATTGATAGAGAATTATGTAAGTATTTTAATTTTAGGAAATGAACAACATAAATAATTTTTTAGAAATGGAAATTACTTACCTAAATAGTAGAAATTTATGTTGACTGCCATAACTAAACTAAAATTACTGAACACAGAACTTTAGTTATTGTGGTTGAAAATAAAATATGTATATAGGAGCCATACGTGTAACTAAGTTATTTTTGAACACCTTTATCGAGGTTGTGGCAGCGGTTTTGCAATGAACATACCAGTATATTAGGTACATGTAGACGCAGTACTCTTCACAAAATGATCTGTCAATTATGACATGGTGAAAGTGGGGAATGGGTACGCCCTCACAATGAGTAAGTTGGCCTTTCAATCATGAAATCGCGACCTTAGAAAGACAAGGTTCTAAGTGACTGCGATACAGTTTCGAGAAAAGCGGCGTTGAAGTTTCAAACCGATATACCAGGTGTGTAAATATGAAACCAGATTTTTTAGTAAAAAGTACACATTCATCGTATGGTAATGGTTAAGAGTATTTTATTTAAAGTATTGCCCATTATTCGTTACACATTTTTCCCATCTTTCTGGCAATGCGTGGATGCAAAACTGTTCTTCTTTTGAGGCAAACCAGTTATCGAGCCATTTTCGTACATTTTCGTAGGAAGTGAAGTGCTCCTCAGCAAGCCCGTGCCTCATTGAAGCAAATAAGTGAAAATCGGACGGAGCCAAGTCTGGCGAGTAAGCCGCATATGAAAGTATTTCCCAAAAAAGTAAGTATTTCCTAAAAAAAACAACAATTTGGGGCTTTGATAACTAACGATTTAAACACCACGGACGGAGCCATAAAAAGTGTGAGCGGGTGGCAAAAGGTAAATTGCATTCAAAGTACTAGTCATAACGGAAATAATTATTAACTTTTTTTACTCATTACAGTCATTTTATGATATTCGGAATGCATTCGATTTAAATTCGCCCAAATAAGGAATCATGCCTGTAAGACTGGTGGTGGTGAGCCTTTAGATGTGGAGTTGGATCCTCTGGAGGAGAGGTTGCTTGGTGTATTACCTTTCTATATATTCTGAGCCAGTTGACGGAATGGACTGCATGGAGGGAGGATATGTAAGTAGTAAAATTTTCAAAAATAAAGGCACGATTTTACCTCATTGTATTTTTTTTTATAGGACGCTAATACCATTCCAAATTTCCATTGCACAAACAGAGTGGCCGGTTATCTTTACGGATAATGATGCAGATGCATTGAGCATATCGGAGACTGCCGAACGCCCTACCTACTCACTGGATTTTGACAATTATACAATATATTATGCCATTACATTTCTGTTAGTCAATTACTTGGGTCATCAACTGTGATAATAAATAGTCCGGTAAACTTGTAAAAAAATATATTCCGATGTGTGTAATTAAATTAAATCATTTTAGGCAAGAGCACAAACGCCAGCTCCTCATCCGGAATTGCCACCACCATCGCCATCACCACCAGATGCATCGCCCGCCACTCCAGCCATTCCGCCAATCACAATGCAAATCAACCACAACTTTCCGAAGCACTACCACCGTCCACCGCTCCAACAAATAGAAGACATCATCCAAGAATCCGCTCCACCCGCAATTTATATACGACTTCACTCTCAAAAAATAGCCAGTAGAGTCTGCAATTACAAAAAGAAGCTCTAAAAGAGCTTCGTAAAAGCAACTCATTAAAACAAAATATAATCCGCCTCAAAAAAAAAAAAAGAAAGTGAAGAGAATCAGCGCCGGCACAAAGAATTAACAACATTAATAAAACAAATAATAGACGAACAATCAAACAAGTAATAGAACTTGCAAAAAAATCAAAAACCAATTTTTTATTTTTATTTATGTAATTATTTATAACCAAAATGAAATCCTGAATTTGTTAATAAAACAAAGCGAAATCTATTTTTAAGTTCTAAATTACTTTTATTAGAATATAATTACAATAAAATATTGTCTATAATTCTTTGGCTAACTAGACGGCCCGCTTCAATATATGGGTTGTTTCCAGTAGGCCTGTATTCATTACCCGTGTTGACTACCATTTCTTGCTCGAAAGAATCGTACTCGTCCTCTAAACCATTTAAAATCATAAAATTGTGGCAATCTGCGACTTCGTTTATTATTTTCGCAAATTTTTGAGGAGCGTAATGCAGTTTTCTTTCGCCGAGTATACAGCGAAATCTATTTTTAAGTATCCCAATTGCAGTTTCAGCTTGGCTTCTGATAGATTTATGCCGACGGTAAAATTCTTCTTCATTTTCGGTTATTCCTTCTTCGATGACAGTAATTAAGAAAGGCATCAGCGGGTATCCTTGATCGCCTAGAAGCCAATATTTTAGGGCTTCGGGAGTCGAGTATTCGTTTACAAACATCGCGTAAACTTTGCTTGCGCTCTCCAAACATAGTTATCATGAATCGATCCTGGATAACGCGCATTGATGTGTGTTATCAGATTTCGGTCATTCACTACGATTTGCACATTTATGCTGTGAAATCCTTTCCGATTCACGTACACCATATCAACGTCCTTACTTAAGCCTGTTATAGCGATTTGCGTTCCATCGATCAATCCAATTAGACCCGGAATGCCTTTTTTGGTAAATTCGCCTGCTATTCGATCCCTTTCTGCCTCTTCTTGTGGAAATTTTATGTATTTGGCCATTAGGATATTGAGGAGGTTGATAAGTTCCTCAATGTATTTCCTAATGGCCGCCTGTGACATATGGCCAATGCTTCTGATTTGATTTTGGTAGGAACCGCTTGCATAAAAATTGAATGCTACCAAACATCTTGCCATATATCAAACGGAATACATAATACCTGTTGATCTTCATATGCAGCCTCTGTTGTACCTTGTATTTGGGTGTTCTTTAGAGCTTCCAATTCCTCAATTAGTTTTATAGCCAAAGCGGGGGTAAAGCGAAAATAGCCCCAAAACTCAGCTTCCTTCATCTGATATGGGTTATCTTGTTGCCTCCGAGCCGCGTTTAAGTTTCGCTGCCCGGGAAATCCAGAAAAAAGCACGGAGACATGAATAAAGGCTCCGCCAACATGTGAACATTGGGGCAACTCAGCTTCTAACCATCACGAATTTAGTCCGCAGACTTAAAATAACCAAACCTTTTGAGCTGGTGTGATTGTCAGTTTAAACATCATTGTGCTGATCTAAAATCCACTACAAAAATGTGGTTTACTTCAATTTACCAAACACTATGGAACGCCAATAGGACGAGGCCATAGATTAATTTAAGTTAGTAAATTAAGTCAGAACCAAATTGCTCATTAGTCCAGGAGACTAGATTGTAATTACATAAAATAAATAAAAAATAAAAAATAAAATCACAGATGGCATTGTGTTGAACAAAACATTTAAGTTATTTTTATTACAATAAAAAGACACATAATTAGGACGTGTGAACATATTATAAGGCTGGAAATTGTTCTATCAATTTTAATATTTATTATAAAATTTCGTTTATAAACGAGTAGGCTATGACTATCGAGTCAGTCGAACTTAATTATTTTCTTAAAAAAAATATTTCTTTTAAATTTACATATGAAAAATTATATACATATAAATTTACATATTTGTAAATATTTACAAATTCAGAAATGCTTCAACCTATGGGGCCGGCATATCGTTTGAAGGTGTTTAACCAATGTACACAATTATTATTAGTCGCCTGGAAAATATAAAAATAGAAGCTACCATAGCACTGACGGATTATGTTCCGAGTTGATGTATGTGATACCTGGTGGTATTATAGACAACTAATAAATAATACATTAGGTAACACTAATTATATAGGTAGTAGAAAAACTAGACTAACTTGAGTAAGATGGACACATGTATATTTCAATGAAATATATAATAAATATAATTTCTTAAACAAGTAAAATAAATCAATCTTTTAATTTAAAAATAAAAGATAATAATATAACATGGCGCTGCCGACTAAAGACAAACAACGTAAAGTCAATTAAATAAATAACGTAAGTGAAAAGTAAAAAGAAAAAAAAACGTGTGGAAACATAACCCACAATTGAATTTTAATCAAGGGAAATCTCAATGAGGAATGGCTACGATTCAAACAAAGTTTTGAAATTTATTTGGAAGCCGCAGACCTCACAGAAAGCTCAGATAAAAGAAAATGTGCTCCTTTATTAAATACTATGGGACCACAAGCAATATAAATCTACAACAATTTCAAGTTCACTGGAAAAGAAAAGGAGACATATGAAGATACGTTAAAAAATTCGAGGAATATTGCAACCCAAGGAAAAACATAATATTCTTGAGATTTACATTTTATACACGCAACCAGATGGAGGGAGAACCATTCGATGAATTTCTAACAGAAATTCAAAAATTTGTTAAGGATTTCGAATTTGGCAACCAAGCCGACTCAATACTTAGGGATCGCGTTTTGTTAGGTATCACCGACCAGGATCTTCAGGCTAATTTAATCAAAAAAGATGACTTGGATCTAAAGGGAGCCATCGAATGTTGTCGTGCCGCAGAAATAATACGTAAACAAATCAGTTTTGTGCAAACAAATAATAGTAATAAAATAGTTTCAGAAGTTTGTAGTAATAGAAATAGATTTCAAACCACTTCATTTACGCCACAAACAAATCGGCAACATAATATGCCCGACAGACGTCCTGTGGGTAATCAAAATACATTTGCAAACAGTTATGCACCCAATAAAAATAATACGGGTGGTAGTAATAATAAATATCATTCAGTACCCAATCAACAATTAAGATTTCGTGCAAAAAATGTAATAAAAATCATAAGTTGGGTGAATGTCATAATAAGGGTAAAAAATGCATAAATTGTGGTAAATGGAATTGTTTGATTGAACGTTATTTTCCGCTTACCGTTGGTCAGTGCTGGACAAAAATAACGTCTTGTTGAGTATACTTATAAACACTAAATTTTATTTGTTTGCGTTGTTTCTTATATACAAAAAATATTATACCTTTTACAACAACAGTATTAAAATATGCTAATTGTACAGTAATTATATAATTAATGTAATTTGTACAAATTTATAAGTAAAAACTGCTGACAACGAAATATATTGATATTATATTTGGTAAACTGCTAACAATAAAAAATATATCAAAAAAGATGCAATATAACGCATAGTGCATCCAGTATATAATTTCTGCAAATGTATTAAAAACTGTTCACAAGGTTGAACAGGAATCATACGGCTGATGTTTACTGGCATAAAAAAGTAAATGACATTAGTAAAACAGAAAATGAGAATTTAGATAGTAATGTTAATGAATTATATGTTCTTTCAATAAAGTCGAATACAATTAATAAATGGAATAAAGAAATCTTAGTAGAAAATAATGCAATTAATTTTATAATAGATACAGGAAGTGATGTAAATATCTTATCACTGTATATATTTCGGAAGATTGGTGCGAATTTTGAGTTGGAAAATAGTACTGTAGTTTTAAAAGCATATGGTGGTTTCGTAATCGAGACAATCGGGTCAGTGATTTTATCAGTAAAGTTAGATAAAAAAGAGTTCAAAGAGCGATTTGTCATAGTAAAGAACGATTCGACACCGATAATGATATTGTCTACTTCACGCGCGTTGGGAATAGTTAATAATGTAAATGAAATAGAGTCTGAGAAGGAAAATTTTATACAGATTAATATGGATATTTTTAATGGTTTAGGTTGTTTTCCGGATTTTTACAATATAAAATTAAAAGATAATTCAGTACCGATATCTGATCCGCCTTATAGAATTCCGCTAAAATTAGAAAAAAAATTAAAAAAAAAATTAGGTCAAATGGAGTCTTTAGAGATCATATCCGAAGAAGAAAATCCAAATGAATAGGTCAGACAAATCTTTAAGATTGTGCCTCGATCTCAAGCATCTGAATGCAAACATTATCGAAGATGATTGTGTAATTCCTAGTTTAGCAGACTTATGTGCACAGTTAAATGGCAAAAAGGTGTTTAGTGCCTTAGATTTAAAAGACAGTTTTTGGCAGATACAGTTGGATGAGAAATCAGCCAAAATTTGCACATTCAGTACTCCCTACCGCTGCTGTATGTACAATAGGCTTCCGTTTAGTATAAATATATCATCAGAAGTATTTCCAAAATTAACCGTTAAAAGTTTCGGTGACATAAAAGGAGTATTTATATACTATATATATATATATATAGACGACCTGCTTATTTCTGCTAATTCTCATGAAGAACATGATCAAATTTTGAGCCAAGTAGTGAACCGAGCAAGACAACTAAACATATAATTTAATATAAATAAATTCCATTATAAACTAAACACGGTTAAGTATTTTGGTCATCTGTTTTCTGCAGATGGGATCGCTCCACATCCAGACCGTATCAGTAGTATTATCAAATACGACATGCCAATAGTTAAAAAAGACTTACAGCGGTATTTGGGTATGATAAATTATTTGAGAAACTTTATACCTAGTTTCGCTGAACTATCAATCCCGTTAAGAGAGCTTTTAAAGAAAAACTCCGAATGGTATTGGCTACCAATTCATACAAAGGTAGTGGATGACTTCAAAAGAATCATTACCAACACACCATTATTAGCCAATTTTGATCAAAGCAAGGAGATTACAATCCAGACCGATGCATCAAAAAATGGCATAGGCTGTTGCCTATTATAAGATAAAAAGCCCATTTGCCATGCATCAGGAAGTCTAACTCCAGCGGAAATCAATTACGTGCAAATAGAGAACGAATGTTTGGCAATACTTTTCTCCTAAAATTTCATAACTATATCCATGGACGAAAAATAAAGATAAATACAGATCATAAGCCATTAGTTACTTTAATGAGTAAAGCAGTGAGCGAAATAAACTCGAATCGTCTTCGAAGAATTAAAATAAAACTAATGATCTATGAATTAGAACTGGTGTATCTACCAGGCAAATATGTATATGTACATTGCCGATGCTTTATCTCCGAGCATGCACCCAAGTAGTTGACAAAAATTTTGCAGATCAAGACTTAGCTGACATAGTTTACACCATTAACATGTCAGACGAACGGAAAACTGAATTCCAGACTAAAACTTTGAAAGATTCAATTTTATCGGATTTAATAAACACATATCATCGGGTTGGAGCCATTCTAAGAAGAATGTACCCAATTCTCTTCGAATTTATTGGAACAAACAAAATGAAATTTATGTTGAGGACAATTTAGTTTACTACAAAGACAGAATAATAGTACCCTTGCCACTCCGTTTAAAAATGATCAAAACCGTTCACTAGTCACATTTTGGAATATGTAAATCAATAGCTCGTGCCAAGACCATATTTTACTGGCCAAATATGGAAGCAGACATTGAAAATGAAGTAAAAAGTTGTCAAGTATGTGAAAAATACCAAAATTCCAACATTAAAGAAAAAATGATAGCTCATGAAGTGCCAAATCTTCCATTCCAAAAGATAGGAGCGGACATATTGGAATTAAGCAACAGAAGCTATTTAGTTTTGGTTGACTATTTTTCTAAATACATAGAGTTAAAACCGATTGAAAATAAAACCGCTTTCGAGATAATTAAAAAATTAAAAGACATATTCTCCCTCAATGAAACGGCCAATCAGAAAAAGCAGTAGGTATCTGCAAAATCATGCTGAAGAAATCAATAGAAACCCAAAGCGATGTTGAATTATTTCTCTTAGAATATCGTAACACGCCGATAACAGGTTTAAAAGCATCACCAAATGAGATGTTAAAGAGTCGTTTAACATGTTCTCGTATTCCAATCTCAGATAATGTTTTAATACCAAAGATTGTTCCAAATGTACAAGATAGCTTAAGAGCTCGAAAGGTCGAAATCGGGAAATACTATGAGAGGTCTGCTAGAAACCGATTAGATTTAAAAGAAGGGGATAATATAATATTTCAAAACGGTAAGGTTTGGGAACCGGGAGTTGTCATACAAAAACACGAAACACTACGTTCTTTTATAATTAAAGATGAAAACGGTCGTATTAAACGAAGAAACACCAGATATCTTCGTAAATCTGCGAATGTTCTAAATTTTAGGGACACGCATTGCGATTTTGGAAATTCATACAATGGTAATGAAAATTCGAATATTAACCCTTCGTCTCTTCATATTGCATATATGCAATATATGAAAAAGTATACTACAAAATATTTAAATGGTACGTTTACTTTATTTCTATTTCGTTTTCTGTTTCTTTATAATATCCTTTTCATTTTGTTCATTGGGATTATATTTATTTGATTGTCAATTTAAGCGCCAAAACATTAGTTATAAACGTCAGCCTAAGGTGAAACAATCGACTAGGTACGTGGGTTTCAATTTATTGTGTTTTAGCCAAAAAACTTATCAATTATCACAAAGTAAGAATTATTTTTGTTTATAAGTATGTGATATACGTCTTTAAATTGTTTATTTGTCATTATTTATTTGTAATTATGGAGGAAATACATTCAAACATGTATATTGCATATATGCAATACGAAGTGAAATTTCAGATAAGAACCATATATGCATATATGCAGTACTTGCATATATGCAATATTAAGATAAAGTTGATTTTATTATTTGACGACTGTTTTTACTTTGTATTGCATATTTGCAATAAACCAATTTTTGGCTTTAGTAACTGACTGTTTTTTGAATTAATTTAGAATAACCTGCTGGAATGAACTCTAGAAAAGTTCTCACTCAAGCCGAAATCTTAGAAATTATCGAGGGTTGGACAGACAGCGAAGATGAATTTTTTGAGGATAAGAACAACAATGATGATAATAATAACGAAGACGAAGATGGTGAGATTCAGACTTATCGGTATAAAGTTCAAAGAATAGACGAGGAGGAGGAGAATTGTGTCGATCAGCCTACGGGAGAGGAACTTTTTGATATATCAAATATGCCAATTGATTTTGTTGATACCATTCAAATCGAAGCAATTGACCAAACAAAACCGGTATCTTCTTCTACAGATAAAATATTATGGCGATGCCGAGATTTTATTAAAGATCCAGAAGAGATAATTTTTCGAGGTGACGAATCACTGCCTGATGATTTTCCTGACTTATGTACACCGTATTCCTGCTTCAAATTTTTTTTTGACGAGGATTTATTAAATTTGATAATCAGCGAGTCTAATTCGTATATTTGCCTGAAGAATATAGGTAAATAATACGAAATGCATAACTGAGTTGGAACTAAGAAAATTTTTAGGAATTTGCATATTGATGTCGGTGATACAAATTCCGAATTACCGCCGCTACTGGTCTCCAATTGCAGGTAATCAGTTAGTTCAAGAAACAATGTCGTTACCCAACTTCGAAAGGATCAAGTCAATATTGCATTTCAATGACAATGAAAAAATGCTTTCACCGAATAATCCGGATTTTGACAGACTTTTCAAAATTCGGCCGGTAATCGAATCGCTCCAGAAAAATTTTAGGAAAGTGCCTTTGGAATCATCTCTATCTGTTGATGAACAGCTATGCTCGACTAAATGCAAGAGCTCCATAAAACAATATTTGCCGAATAAGCCCCATAAATGGGGATTTAAACTTTTTGTGCTCTCAGGAATCTCCGGTTTTTCATACAATTTTGAAATATATACAGGACAAGAAAATGATCCACGTAAACGATTGCCTTCTGAAAAAGATTTGGGAGCCAGTGCCAATGTAGTGTTGCGAATGCTCAGATATGTACCAAGAAATCTAAACTATAGGGTATACTTTGATAATTACTATTCATCAGTGCCATTGGTAGTGGAACTCTCAAAAGGAGGCATTTTATGCCTATGCACAATTCGAAGGAATCGGATTCCAAACTGCAAGCTACCCACAGAGAAGGAGATGAAAAAGGATAAGAGAGGAACTTCGGTTGAATACACCGCCGAAGTTGATAACGTTGAGCTAACGACTGTAGTGTGGAAAGACAACCATTTGGTGACGTTGATCTCAAATTTTGTTGGTCGCAATCTAATACAGTCCTCTGAGAGGTATGATAAAAAAGCTAAATCAAGAATTGAAATTGAATGTCCAAACGTTATAAAAGAATATAACAAATACATGGGTGGTGTAGATCTACTCACTCGATACATCGGTAGATATAAAGTACTACTAAGGTCGAAAAAGTGGTACATGCGAATATTTTTTCATTTATTAGACATGTCTGTTGTCAATTCTTGGATTATCTATAAAGGAATTCAATCAAAGCACAACACTGACCCAAAAGAAATCTTAAATTTGGCTGATTTTCGGTTGCAACTAGGCGAGATATTATGTAAATATCAGCAAAGAAGAACTACACTCGGACGGCCATCGGATGTAAGTAAGAGACTCGAGCAGAAAAGAAAAAAAGCAACAAACTCTCCTATTCCTCACAAAGAAATAAGAACTGACTGTGTGGGTCACTGGCCTGTTTGGCAAGATAAACGTCTTCAATATAAATTGCCAAATTGTAAAGGATACACTTACCTAAGATGTGAAAAGTGTGGTACTGCACTTTGCCTTAATAAGGACCGAAACTGTTTTAAACAGTTTCATTCATAAAAATAGTCTGAACCAATTGTGATTGTCCGTGATAATAGAGCTTTAGCTCTAATTAACTAACTGAGATGAATTTTATATTATGAATTTTTATTTTTATTTTTTATTTATGTAAATAAGCTTAAGTGCAAATTTTATTATTTAAATATAATTTTTTGAATAAATGAATTAGTTAAAACAAATAACTGCAATTTTTTTATCCTCTGGTATATAATCAAAAGTTTTTAAAAATAAACCTTAATTTCTTCGTATTGCAAATATGCAAGTAGTGAAAATGTTGAATTTCTCGGGAAATGAGGTGTCATGCAAAGAAAAAATTGTCATTTTCATCATTAGAAAAGCAATGTACAAACGAAAAAAATTTTTTATCACTAAAAAAAAAATAAGAGATGAAGGGTTAATAATCCTCAGAATAATCTGATAAATGTAAATATGTAGTAACAGTAATGTAAATCAGAATTCAAATAATATTCAAATAATCACATTCAGTATTCAAATAATTATACTAATAGATTCGGTAGAGTAATTAAGCCTCCCAACAAACTGAATTTATAAATTTAAAATTATTAAAGTTTGTAACGGGAAGCGATAGCGTGCTATCGACCGTTATCAGAAATACTACTCAATCAGGGGCTTCGAGGCGGTCATCAGTGGCCAGCTAGAACTCAGGGTTGGGCGTGGGGTTTCTCGAAGCATAATTGAGTCTTGATAGACCGCTAGAAAGAACTTATCGTGAAAAGGAAAAACAGGAAAGAAAAATAGAAGAAGAAAAAGAAGACCCAAGGCTTAGAACAACTTACCATAGATGCGTGTGATCAGGCTTACCTCTTCATCGCTTCATGAACGCACTTAGCTTCTCATACTGAAAGTAAACTTAGTTAAGCGGAAGTGAAAGCACAATGTTTGAGTGAAAATAGAAAAGAAACAATCCTTAAACGCAAAAAAAAATTATTGAAATAATAAAAAAAAAAGAAAACATTTCCATACTTTAAACATTATAATTAATAAGAATTAAACTTTTATTTATCAAAATCATTGAATTATGCGAAAATTGAAACAATAATTAAGAAAATTAACCCTAATAATTCATGAATTAAATAAAAATAATAAAGAAAAATTACAACAAAAAAAAATAGTATCTAAAGATTTAAATATAATGATAATATAGTATGTATACATAATAAATGAAAAAAAAAAATTTGCTTACAACATTTTTAATTCTTAAACGTGGTTGCGACCTTGCGACCGAATTTGCATGATGTTGCTGATGATTGATGCATGTTGATTGTAGGTGTCGACGAAGAGATTTTATATTTATTACTCGTGAATTAATTTCTATTATTATTATTTTCCTTTTTTTTTATCTTTTTAATACATGACATTAATTATTTATATTACAAATTGTCTCTAATAGTTTTAGGTATTAAGTTATACTTATTTATTTATGTTTTTAGGCACAAGGAATTATTCTCACAGCGCATTTATAGGTAATTAACGTATGGTCACTTAAAATAATTTTTTTTCTTTTAATTTGTTTTACGTTATGTTGTACTTGTATTTAATTCTATATAGAAATAATACACAATATTGTATATGCAACTGTAAGAGACCACATTTCAATATTTATGACGAACACTTTACAGTTTTTTTTTTCTTTGATATTTTTTTGAATTTTATTTATTAATTAATTGTTTTATTAATCACAGATTTCATACACTTTTAATTTTGGTTATTGAATAAAAGGATGTTAATAATAATATAATTGCGATATAATTGTTTTAGTTACTTATAAATTATTCAATTTATTAATTAACAACAACACATTGTACAGTTTACATTTGGTACATCGTATTTTTTTTCTTGTTAGCACAAATAACGTTTTGGTTCATACCAAATACCAAAAAAAATTCCAATAACTTTTAGAGTTTAGTTTTATAAACAACTAAACTAATAATACAATTTTTTATATATATATATATAATATATAATTAATAACGATAACTAAGATGTTTATTGAATTATCACACAATTCAAGATAGTTCGATAAAAATTATCACAGCAATGGCGAAAATATGCACAACCATTTTCTTTCTTTTTATTTTTTTGATTTATTTCTTTATTAACTTTTCACTCAAACGTTTGTATATACTCAATATTGACAAATTCAAAAATAAAAAAATACTGACCCCGTGCACATCCAAATCAGTCAATTTATATCAAAAACTAAACAATTGACCATCCCACTCACACAACATTAAACGGGATAAACAAGTATCTCATTCCCCTACAAACGGTATACTGTGGTACATTTGGGAATGGTCAGTAATAACAATAATACAACCAGAATAATCTCAGGTGAGCGAACCAAGTGCGCTCTTGTACCGATCTGAAGAAGCGATCGTTACAAGTTAAATACTATTATATAAAAACGTTTAGATTTAAGATAAAATAACTTATGAATTAAACCTCTAAAGGGGGAAGATCATGTATGTGATACCTGAGTAGCGATTTTGGTCGCAATTTGAGGATTGAGTTGAGGATTACCGGAAGGCAATAGTATTGATAAATTGGATTGGTGTCCAAAGAATAGAGAAAAACAGAGAATAAACATTTGAAAAATAGAAAAAAACAATTCAGTGTTATCTCATGCGTACGAAAGAAATGTTGGACATATTTTTATTTCCTGTAATTTTCTGTAAAATTTAAACTAATAAATTGGTAAATTGAATAATGATTTAAAGATAAATCAAAATTAGCTAAAAATGGGAATTAAGTCAAAAAAATATTTATAAACTATAATTTTATTAATAATTTTAAATGATGAAAAGACATACGACGTACATCCTGCTTGCCCATCCCAAAATCACTAATTAACTTATATTTTTCACATTATCCCTCTTATTCGATAATAAACAAAAAACTAAAAAATTGATGTGCGGTTTTTTTTGATTTTTGTTTAACATGATGCAAATAAGAGAGATAAAATGATACGAAAAAGAGGGATATAAAATATAATGTGGAAAATATAAGAAGTAAATTAGTTATTTTGGCTTAGTGTTATTTAAACGCAGGAGAGGATGGATGTACGTCGTGTATCTCTTCATCATTTAAAATTATTAATAAAATTATAGTTTATAAATATTTTTCTGACTTATTTTTCATTTTTAGCTAATTTTTGTTTATCTTTAAATCATTATTTAATTTACCATTTTATTAGTTTTAAATTTTACAGAAAATTACTGGAAATAAAAATATGAACAACATTCCTTTCGTACGCATGAGATAACACTGAATTGTTTTTTTTTATTTTTCAAATGTTTATTCTCACATAACTCAAAAAAAAAAAAAAAAGTTAAAAATATTATGAATGTGGCCGACGAAGAATGTATAGATTAAAAACCATTTATTGATGCTGCTTTTTGGTTTTTATATTGAAGATCACGAGCAACTTTTTTGATTGCGTATAATGTTTTGGATTTTTGTTAACGAAGTAAAATGAATGTCTCGTTTACAACAACAATAGATAGAAAACATGAATTCCTCATGTTAAAAGATAGGGAAAAATAACTCAAGGCGAGCGGAAGCAACAAAAAGTTGAACCGATTTCACCCGCTTAGCTTATTTTTCATACTTATCAACATGAGAAAATACACTAATCCAATAAAAATATTTCATGGCACACAATAGAAAAATGTATATTATACGCCGTGTACATATACAAAATTCTCAATCCTCAATCATCATTTTGCGACCAAAATAAATACCATAGTGGTATTATAGACAACTAATAAATAATACATTAGGTAACACTAATTATATAGGTAGTAGAAAAACAAGACTACCTTGAGTAAGATGGACACATGTATATTTTAATGAAATATATAATAAATATAATTTCTTAAACAAGTAAAATAAATAAATCTTTTAATTTAAAAATATAAGATAATAATATAACACAAGCTATACAACAGCATTATTAAATTGGACAAATTTAATGAAGTTTAATGGAGCCCAGCCAGAGAGGTATCTTGCGTAATTCTATAAAGCTGTCTTCTTTGTATTTTTACGTTAAATGATCCCATCTACACAATCTATTGTGAATGAGCTTCGTACTCAAAATGAATTGCGTAGCTTGGGGTTGTTCTTTAAAGCAAAATATTTGTATATTTAAACAAATAAATAAATAGATGCCTTTAGGTCCTCGTAACATGCCTAAATTTCATCATATTCGGTTAAGAAATAGCCAGTTCCATTTTTACTCGCCTTATTCCAAATTTTTTTCCAAAAACCATTCTAGAATCAAATTTCCAGTGCCCGAGATGAAATTTCATCATAATCGGTTAAGAAATAGCCAAGTTCCATCTAAATATGCCATATTCCAGAAGTAACAGTTCACGCTAAGCTTTCAATGTTTCGACGATTATGTTCCAAATGATATTATTTTAATCTTTGATTTTAGAAATGGTGATTATGACTCTCTAAATGGATACCTTGAAAATATTTCCTGGGATTTCCTTTATAATGAGAAGGATATCGAAATTATGACTAACTGGTTTTACGAAATTTTTTTATGCGGTGATGGATCTATTTATTAAAAAAAATTCTCAACAAACATAATTCGTATCGTGAAAAATGATCCAACAAAAAACATTGTTTAGCCGTAAAACCAAGGCACACAAACGGTATAAAAAGACGAACGCATCTGATGATTATGCATTGTATTCTCACCTTAATAATGAGTTGAAGGGTTTGAATCAATTTATGTGTGGTAATTACTTGTTAGAAATTGAATCTGTTGGCTCTCATGATCTCGTATAATAAGCTCATGATCTTAATTCTGTTTGCGAATTATTTGCAACCTTTTTTCAAATCCGTTTATTCACTCGATAATGTTTTAAAATCTCTCTCTCACTAAGATATGGTCAATAATCATATTCACAGTATTTCTTCTTTAGTTGGACTTAATACTAAAATGTCTATGGGCTCTAATGGTATTCCCTCATTACTTTTAAATAATTGCTTATTTAATTACAGCCTTAGGCAAGGTATTTTTCCACAGTGCTCTAAACACTCGTTTGTAATCCCAGTATTTAAATATGGGCCAAAAAATTCAGTTGAGAATTATAGAGGAATAGCTATTTTATCTGTTATCCCTCAATATCTCAAAATGTAAAACTACGTTATTTAATAATTTAATTGTAGCTCGGTACAATTTAACTGGCGTGGACATTGATAGAGTGACTTAGTTTATTGAGTTAGGTGTATTGTTAAAGGTGACCTAAGTTTTACTAAACATACAGAAATGATTGTAGCTAGGACCGGTTCGATGTTTGGTTTCGTACTCCGAAGACTTCCGAGATCAACTTCCGGATTTAGTTTACCTCCTTTCGCCAGTCGTTGTACACTTTTGAACCTTCATAATCTTGAATTCAGAAGAGGGAGATGATTGCTTGCCGACAATTAATGTTGAGTATTGATTATCATCGTTCATTGTATCACTTTTTTTATATACAAAATCTATTAGTATTGTAACCTATGTAATCTGTATCTTAGTGCTGGTAAATAAATAAATAAAATCACATATACTAAACAAGAGTTGATGATCCATGCAGCAAAATCGCCTATCATACATCCATCTACCTAATCGAATAATAAGCTTTCAGAATATGTTACAATTTATCATCTCTAGTCTTGCATGCGAATGGAAAACAAAGCAATAATATTTCGATCAATTGTCATATTTGAAATGAAATATTTTATTGATTCGTAGTTTTACTCGTATTGAATAGCATCAGATTCTCATCAATAGCATCATATTCTTACAAAATCGCAAAACAGAATTTATGTACATATTACGATATCAGGAACAAAAAAACGAATTACGATATAATTTGTATATCCACTCACAATAGTGATACTCAAGCGTAACAATATTGCCTGATTTTGTTTCGTTTCAAATGTATCTATATATTCGGAAATTTAAATATTAAGTTGGTTCATAAATTCAGTAACTCCATATTTAAGTCGAATAAGGATTTTTCAATCCATATTGATACGTTGAAACCTATATAAAATATTTAAATACATCGTATAAGATCGAAACCACAAAAATGTGGGAGTAATTTTTTCGAAAAGCGGATATGGGTTGATTTTGTTGCTACAGAAATATTTAATCCGGAAAAACTAAATCCAAAATAATTAAATCAATTATTGAATCATGCGGGAAAACAAATCACTTTTTCGACGTAAATCATCTTTAGCGGGGGTAAGTCAAAAATTTCGTGTAAAAAAAGGAACGGAAAATCCGGTACGAGCGAAATCGCAAATTATATACGAGAAAAACGAAGACAAAATGCACCAAACTTGCATACTATGTGTATGTATATAATTCAAAAATCAATTGCCATCAGATTAAAATCGAAATGCACAAAATGTGACTCAAAATTCTTAGAGACTCAAAGAGAAAGTCACATACTTCAAATACATATTCCATATTTACAACTTAGCTAGCATTGATTCATAATAAAATAAAATCAGCGATGCCACTTTGCATTGTTCACCGGGTTTGCCATAACCTTTCACAAAAGCCTAAATATGGAATCTTCAACAAGATTGCCGTGTATGAATAATGGTGTATTTTAACGCGTTCAGGGCAGGTTTAGATGATTACCTTAACAGAACTACTTTGCTCTAGCTCACCAAGACATGGCTATACTGAAATATCGTTGGCTATACTGAAGTCGTTTGTGTTTCTCTTTGTCAACAATTTAATTATAAATATCAGTTTTTAATTAACCTTCACTCTGTGTATATAGCTTACCATCACGTTGTCCGTGTACTGGGGTCAATCGGTCCCCAGGTATTCCATCATATATTTCATAGAGAAAGTAAATAAAAATTACTAAATTACTAAATTTACAAGTAATGTGGGCCCTCTTTTCATTGAATTTCCTGTTTAGGTATTAGTTAAGGCTATCTTGTAAGGCATGTATTATTTTAATTATAAAATCGATTGGGGTCAATTTGACCCCAATGCACGTAGTAAGCGTTAAATAATTAATGTTGTTAAGGTTGCCTTCCAAACCTAAAATAGAATATCTTACTGACTATTTAAACCAAAAATGTAAAATTTAAATGCTGGGCGACCTGTAGCGCTCTTTATGTATTGGTTTCTCAGGCCCATAAAAGAGGCTTGAAATGATTCATACATAAAGGTTTTCACATAATTCTTTTGCGAGTTGAGCTATCATAAATCCGATGCCAGTCTACCCTCATTCCAGTCAGCCCATTCGCACCGAGCCCCACATATTCCTATCTGGCATAACAACGCAGCAGGGTAATAATCGGAAGGCATCTCAATGGCATGGCTCGTCTGGAATTCCTTCTCAGGTGATATGGTCTGGCTTAGTATTCTCTTTTTCCTGGATCTTCAACGCAATATTTGCAGCGCCCTTCCTCGAAGTGCATCCATTGCAGCAGTCGGGTATGTTCTCATTGCCTGTAACACCAAGACAGGCTATGAGCTGAACCTTATTTAGTAAGGTTTGCACCTAATGTTTGCTAAATTTAACTCTATAGACCTTTTAAGGTTAAAAGCCCCAAATTCGTCCATAGAGTCTCTGACATGCCCAAAAGGCTTTAGTGGCTCTATCCTTTACTTTAAGTTAAAGTTGTTTCCAATTCAGTTTTGGATCCAGAATAACTGCAAGATAGCTATTAACTTTTCTGGAGTATTGATCCGTAGTACCGTTTAAGGAGGGTGCTCTAAGCGCAAGCTTTGTCCTCCAAATAAAAGGCATAATACCCGTTTTGCTGGGATCGACGCTAAGTACTTCCTGGACAAAGCAATTCCATACTATGTCAAGTGCGTTCCACATGGTTTTAGCTAATTTAACTCTGATTACGATCACCAAATCATCCGCATACCCCTGGAGATCATATCAATATCTACTCAGAAGAGTCAGTAGCCCATCAATAACCAATGCCTGTAATAAAGGAAACAAAAGACCTCCTTGGGGGCACTCCTTTATGGTCCTTATGGTACTCACTGACTGTCTAATTTAGCTGCATTCTTCCTATATATTCCAGAATGGAACTGATCTACCTAATTGTGTGAGGTCGAATAACGTTTTCCATAAAAAGTATTAGTAAGAGCGTCTCAATACCCACAAAGGCACAGAGGGCGATTTCTTTTCCAGCAATCGCTCTTTCAACCTTAGTCACTAGGCCGCTAAGAGCCATCGCGCACTGGGTAAAAAATGACTTTTTGTGGACAAAAATCTTAATCCACTTCAATTTTTAATGGATTTGAACATTTTTTTAAAATCACTCTGAAGCGACGACCAAATAGTTGCAGGTTTGCCCACTTCACGTTGACTTTTGAACTCCACCGTACAATGCCACTCAGGTAGTATCTTTCCAATCCCTCCGGATCATTTTCAAATTGTTAGCGTTCATAGTGTGTTATTATCTCCGACAGCATTCAGCTGTATTCCTTCCCACGGTTTAACATTTCCGATCGTGGCTTTAAGTCACTCTGCAGTAGCCTTATGAGTACAGGTCACCACCCTATATAGCCACCCCAGCCTGAATTAGTTATCGAGGAACTTTTGTTTCATCTCTTCGTTCTCTTCGCCCCAGCATATTTTTCAGGATGTTCTCCTGAACAACATTCAGCTAGTCTGCGGTCAAGAACGTTCCTGGAAACCCATCGTCTGAACATAACTCTAGATTTAACAGCGGAAACTGAGTGTATCGGGACGCTATCATCCCTCATGGATTTGGTCTTTGCCGGTGACGTGTCATCCCCAAACGGTTTATCTTGGCGCAGTAACATCTGAGAGAGCTCTAGTTATCTATAGTGATCGCAGTGGCAAGAGTTTTGTTTCTCAACCGGTAGACTTATCCTGCACAAGAAGCCTTTTATAGCTCTTAGCTGCTATATACATTTTTTCATGAGGATCATTCGAAGTATTATGATTAATATATTTCTCCACTCCCTTTACCATATTGTTTTACCATATTGTTAACACTTTACATATCCTTAGCTCCCCTCATTTACAAGGGTTGTTGCTTTGCTTCCTAAGGTGTCCATTGTGGAGAGAAGTAGATTTAATTCATGAGCCCCGCATCCGATGGTATAAAAGTCGAGAGGTCCGCAGTGGAAATAGAGCCGATGTCCTCGGAATCCACGACTGAGCTACCGCTGGTTTTTGATGCTTGAGGGGCGATTTGAAAGTGCTTTCTATTTTGTTTATTTACGGTACGTGTGTAGTGAATGTTAGTAGATTGATTTCTTTAAATTAGAGGTATCCACGCATACGTCACCGTCTAACAAGTTTTTTCTTTCTAAAAATCAGTCTTTTCATCAGTATTTAAATTTTCCTTTTAAATTAATCAAAATAGCAAGTAAAAAATAAAATCAAAACCTTTCTCCTTTTTTGGTGATGGTGTCTTTTTAAGTGAGTGGTAGAATTAAGGGCTGTGACGGTGTTCGAGTTGAGCGTTGAGCTTGGGGTTAAGTTGAAGTTGATTCAGTCGTTTAGTAGAAAATTAATTTGGGGGCTGCGTTTAGAATGAGCTTGAGTTGTTCTGAATTGAGTTCCTGTACGCAGGTAATTTTTCCGACCACAATGATTTGAGAATTGAGTTGGGCGCTGGGTTTGGAGTTGAGTAGTGGTCGAATAGGGGGATGAGTTTGGGTTGTGCGAGGGGTTCAGTTGGGGATTTATTTGGGGATTGAGTCTGAGTTGCAGGTTAAATTAAGTTGGGTTTTTATATATGAAGAATTGATTTGACAGCTGAGTTGGGAGTTCAATTAAAAGTAGGGTTGGGCTTGAGTTGAATTTATTTTAGGGTTGAGTTGGCCGTCGAGTTGGGATTAAGTAGATGTTAAGTTGAAGTTGAGTTCAGGTTGAATTGGTGACTGAGTTGAGGGTTGGGATAGGGGTTCATTTGTTAATTCCGTTGGGGTTGCATTGGAGTTGGAGTTGAGTAAGGAATGAGGGATCTCACATTGTGAGGTTTTAAACATTATCTTTTCGGTCCTTTTCTTTCCAAAAAAAAAAACAATTAGGGAGACATTTTTGTAGACAGTGATTGGAACTAGACTCTGGGACTATTGAAGAAATTAAAAGCCGACGTAACGAACGAAAAAATTTGACGTATTAAAAAAATTAGAATGCATGCTCAAAACTTAGAAAAACACTCCTCAGAAAGATAGTTGTTTATATTATTGATTGCTTCCTGACAACTTAGTATTTTGGCGGCTCGATAACTGGGATCTACAAATTTTTTGCTTCATTTTTTGTCACTTTTTCCCATTTCGAATGTTTCTTTCATCGCACAATTCTGACACCTTTTCGCGACCTTAGAATGACAAGGTTTTAACTAACAAAAATTGAAATAATTGTTTTTAAACTAAACACTAAATTTTCTATCAAACTTAACTCCCATTTTACCATTATTGAGCGTTTTAAGACATATATTTCGAATAACAAAGTTCTATCTAACAATATTTTTTCAATTACAGACTTAACAAGGTTCTATATATTATACTTAGAACCTTGTTACTCAAATTTTAAATTAACTTGTTACATAGAACCTCGTCAAACACAAATTAGTCGGGCTTGCTGGAACTAAAGGATTTACTAGAGGTGATTTCATCCTTGCGTACTGATCAAAGGAAGGTAGAGAGGGAGTCCGAGGAGCAGGATTGGAGAAAGGTGGGCAAACACGAGAGTCGAGCGACTGAGCAGTCCCAAATTACCCGACCGGACAGGACCAGAAGTAGGACTGCCCTATTTACAGAAGAATCGGAACGGGAGGTCAGGACCAGGATGAAAGTGCCAACCGGCAAAAACCATATGTGAACACCCTCCCAACACAGGTGAAGTAGCTGAGGGTCCCGTAGGAGGGGGAATGACACCTAGGAATCAAACTAGGAGGGTGAAGAGGAAGAAAAGAAGGAAACGTCGAAAGTAGAAAACAAAGAGCAGCGCGGTTGAAGTCAAACCAGCCCTGGGTAAGACGTATGCTGACGTATTGCGCGCCATTCGTGGTAATGCATACCCGGATAGCGAGGAAACGGAAATTCGGCAAATTAGGAAAACAGCTGATGGGGGGGAGTCCTGCTAGAGCTGGGTCACTGCAAGGACCCTATCAAGTTGTAAGAAATCATAAGAGGATTAATACCTCGTCTGAAGAAGGAGGTTCTGAACCTGGACAGTCTCACGACCGATGAATAGGCAAGGAGTCTGGAGAGGAGCTTACTGTGAACATTAAGGCCTTTCTTTTCCTTTTGAACTCAACGAATGTGCCGCTTTAAAGTTGCAGAAAAAAGAGGCGTTGAAGATCGGTTTGGTTTTCGGGATAGTCAGGAGGAGATTGAAAGTTCTGAAATGTTATAGATGTCTTGGATACGGGCACAGTAGGCGAAACTGTGAGATCTCGATCGCAGTGGTGGTTGCTGGAAGCACAGTGTTCGCTATGTGCAGATAGTTCCGGTGACAGGAGGACTTTAAATCTAAATCGTGTACAAGGGTCAGGCACCTGTGGGACCTTTAGAAAGCTTCTGCAAGATAAGCGGAGAGACTTCTTGAAAGTCCTTCAAGGAAATATGAACGGATGTAGGGCTGCGGATGATTTATTGTAGCAGCTAGTTTGTGAGGTGGAAGCCCAGATAGTGGTCGTTAGCGAGCAATAGCGGAATAGGAACCCTTTGACCTAGTTTTTAGGTCGCCTTGCACTGCGGTAATGTGGGTGGTTGCCATCCGTATTATTCACATTATCGACCATAACACGGGCAACGGATATATTTGGGTTAGAAGTAGGGATCGTGATTTTGGAATACCAAGGTTTTAACTGCAAAACAATTATTGCCGTAACTCAACTAAGCTTCTGATATATTTTTGTTATTCAACCATGAGTTAGAAACTAATAAAACATGATGATAGGAAAAAATTGGGGTAAATTGATGTGCAATGTGCAAATTACCAGGGTGGTCATTTTGTGGTGCTATATCATATTTTGTGAAATAAGCTGTGATATAAATAAAATGTCGTAGCTTACTGCGTGTCATCGTGAATGAACTTCGTCACGTCGCTTATTGATTTTAATGAAAGAGTCTTGCTTTCACAACTGCAAAAATCTTTCAACATGTACATATTTCATTCCGTTCCACATTTTTTGTTGTTTAATATCTTGACGTTTAGTTAGTATTTATTATGAAATACCTAATGATTGATGTGCATTTTTTAATAAAAATTAAATAAAATATATATTGATAAATGTTTTACTGTACAGTTTTATGAAAATGCGGCGACCTACACTAAGATAATGCAGGATGCAGCACAAAAAGACGTAAAAGGATTCTAACCGATGAATTCTGCCGAACTTCGGACATTATTCGCGTTACACATGTTGATGGGAGGGTTGAAATTCCGCTAATTAAAATTTAGAACATAAACTGGAATAAAATTTTGAATATTGACTTGGTTACAAAAGTCATGGCCTTCGATAGGTTTTCCACAACTGCGAAATAATCTGCATCTTGTCAATAACTTAGAAATTCCTAAGAATTGTAAAGACAAATTTTTTTAAGGTACGCCTTACGACCTCACGGCTTCATTATATACCAGGGTAAATCCACTGTGAATACGATGAAATCCTAAAATGAAATATGAATTATAAATTATTTTTACTATTATTATAATTATTGTTATTGTATTCTTATTATCAAATACTTATTTTGTTTATTATTGTTTCGATCTATTTTGTTGCGTCAAAAATGATTGACAGATAATAATTTTGTTTGTATGCACTAGTGCCACCTTATTATAATTCATTTAGACTTAGTTAGCTATTTATTAAGAGGGGTCACAATAGTCAAATAAAGATAATATTTATAAGTTCAAATACAACCCAACACATACAGATGTCAGAGAAAATTATGTGCAGTTTTTTCAACCATCTTCAAAACCAGTTGGAACAATAAAATATTGGCAAGTCATCTCTGTGTGAAAAAAACCTTCATTACGAAAAATAAAATTGAAGAGTCATAAACAGTAAAAAACCAAAAATTGTAAATTATAAAATTTGTGAAATCAATAAATAAAAACTTATAACGTTTATTGGGAACTTAGTAATTTTATTTTTCCGTCAATAAATTAAATTAATAAATTTAATTTTGGAGTTACGTACATTTATTTTTGGTCCTTCGAGCCGGATTTGGCACAACGTGGGATTGATATTGATCAAAGGAATCATCAGGCACGTGTTACCGATTTCCGGCATATTATAATTTGTAAACACCATTTTGGACGGAAAAATACTGAGATTTGGAGCAACGTGGGAAATCATCATCCAAAACCATCCATGTGGAGAACCAGTTAAAATTGTTAAGTATCAACTTTCTTTTATTTTCACTAAATCGTTTTGCTCTCAAATATAAAGATTTACAATAAAACCAATCAAAGCAATTTTATTTAATTTAAAAAAAAAAAAATCTCTCGTGATAACCGCGTGTGTGTGTGTGTGTGGTAATTTGTGATTAAAATGGAGGCGCTCAATAAGTGTAGATCTATAATCAAAGGCCAATTCACCAAATTAAATAATTACGTGAGTGTTAACATTGATGAACTATCATACTACGCTTTAAAAGCGAGGTTAGACCATGCACATCGACTATACTCCGAATTCGTAGAAGTGGAAGACAAGTTGTTTGAGTTAGATGCGAAAATTCCTTCTGAAATGGAAATAATCGACGAGAGCTACTTCAAAGTTATCGCCAAGCTTCAAGCGTCGTTGCGTAGTAATGCTCATACTGTACCAAAAATGGACGAATCAATAAACGCAAATATATCTGGCCATGCGGTATCTGATTTTAAACTACCATCCTTATCAATGCCAACATTTGACGGTAATTTGCAAGAATGGCAATCATTTTTTGATATTTTCACCTCAACCATTCACGAAAATATCTCGCTAACGCCAGCGCAAAAATTTAAATACCTAAAGGGTTTACTTAAGGGAAGTGCATATGATTTGATAAGGCATTTCAGAGTAGACGACGCTAGTTATTTAGAAGCCTATCAACGGTTAGTGAAAAGGTACAACAAGAAAAAACCAATTGTCGGGTCATATATTAAATCTTTGTTGGACCAACCAAAACTACACAAGGGTACCGCTTCTAATATAACACAGATACACGACCATTTAGATGAAGTAGTTCGAGGACTCAAAGCTTTGGGGCAGGATGCAGAATCTCGAGATCCATTGCTAATTTTTATCGTATTGGAGAAACTGGATGAAGAAACCAGACGAGTTTGGAAGTACGAAACAGCAGAGATCGATTTTCCAACCCTTCAAGATCTCCTAGATTTTTTGGCGAAAAGAATGAGTGCCTTGACTGATCATACTTCGTGCAGTAGCAAACCACCAACTAATGACAAAAAGGTGTACTCTAAATCTCAGTCTTCCGCTAAATTGTTCCACACATCAATCGCGTCCTCTTGTCCACTTTGTGCAGGGGAAACTCACCGGCTTTTTGAATGTGACAAATTCATTGGATTAACAATCGCAGAACGTAGAGAATTCCTAAAAGTACAATCCAGATGTTTCAATTGTTTAGCTGATTCCCATTCAGTGTTCCAATGTAGAAGTAAACGAAGATGTCATAATTGTAATAAAAAACACAATACGTTGGTTCATTTAAATCCTCCACCAATCGCCAACAATTTACCTGGACCTAGTTCGAAGCCAACAGCCGTTAACGCACATGTCTCATGTTGTAGTGAAATTAGTGGTGAACTTGCATTGTCTACAAGTGACCAGGGTCAAAACGCAATATTACCGACCGTGATACTGCAAATTCAAAATGGGTTTAACATCTGGCAGGATATACGTGGATTGCTCGACTCCGCATCCACTCGATCGTTTATTACAGAGTCGTGTGTCAACCGATTACACCTAGCTAGATCAAATGGACGAGTTTTAATAGAGACAATAAACAAATCAAGAGCTGGTCATTCACGGGGAATTACCAACATCAAATTGCGATCGCGAATAGACAAAAGCTACGTAACAGACGTGGCTGCCTTGATTGTACCAAACATCACCTCTAATCTACCATTGAAAGTTTTGGAAACGTCACGTCCACCCGCTGAAGCATTACCGCTAGCCGATCCTACCTTCAACCAACCTGGATCCATAGATATACTGTTGGGCTGCGATCTGTTTCTCAACACAATAACAGAAGGAAAATTAACTTGCGAGGGAACCAATATGGTGGCATTAAATACCAAGTTTGGCTGGATTATAGGAGGATTGAGCAATCCAACCCAAATTGACGAGTCAACAACACAGGTTTGTTTTACAACAGAGGAAGAAGTCAACATCGACCGCCTTCTGAGAAGATTTTGGGAGATTGAGGAAGTCGTCTGTCCACCAATGTATACTACCGAGGAGAAAAATTGTATTACCACCTATCATAATACAACCACTAGAAATGACCAAGGAAGACTAGTAGTTTCATTACCGTTTAAACGCAATGCACCGCAGTTAGGAGATTCAATAAACCAAGCTTCACGAAGATTCTTTGCCTTAGAGAAGAAGTTATCAAACAATGGATCGCTTTACCTGCAGTATGCCAAATTCATTAGAGAATACTTGGAATTGGGTCATATGGAACTCATTCCCAAAAATGAAATCATCAAACCAAGTGGAAAGACATTCTACCTGCCACATCATGGAGTTTTGAAAGAATCCAGTACTACAACTAAGTTGCGTGTGGTGTTTGATGGTTCAGCCAAGACGACAACCGGAAATTATTTAAACGACGAACTCATGATAGGTCCTACCGTACAGCAGAACCTCGCAGAAATACTCCTAAGGTACAGGAAATACAAGTATGTCTTCTCAACCGATATCGAGAAGATGTATCGCCAGTTTGTGGTACAAAAGGAACATACCGATTACCAAAGAATTTTGTGGAGAGACTCACCTACCAAGCAGTTAGACCATTATCGCTTACTTACCGTGACTTATGGTACTTCGTCGGCTCCGTTTCTCGCCACATACAGTCTTCAATACATAGCTGATCAAATCATGGAGATTTATCCTACAGCAGCAAAGGTTATCAAGAACGATTTTTACGTGGATGACTTGATGTCGGGGGCCAATACACTAGAAGAAGCACTAAATTTGCAAAAACAGCTGATTAACGCGGTGCAACCGTTCGGTTTATGCTTGCGAAAATGGTCTGCTAACCATGCTGATTTATTAAAATACTTACCGGAGAAAGATTTAGAAATATCTTGCAAAGAATTTCACGATGGTCTCAAAACAATCTCTACTTTGGGCATCTATTACCAACCAAAGCAAGATATTTTCAAATTCCGAGTCAATCTACCTGAGCCTTCCCGCACGACGAAAGACAGCTGTTATCTGAGGCCTCACGGCTTTTTGATCCCATTGGTTGGTTAGCACCGATAACAATCATTATTAAAAGTTTATTTCAGCAGTTGTGGTTAGAAAAGCTGGGCTGGGATGATGAGATATCAGATAGACATTTGGCGGTATGGTCTGCATTTCGGGACAACCTCAAATTTATTGAAGACATTAATATACCAAGATGGCTCAATACAGAAGAAATCTTCGAAATCCATGGATTTGCCGATGCATCAAAAGAAGCGTATGCTGCAGTATTGTATTCAAGGACCATAATATCAAACGGAAAGGTCAATGTTAATCTCATCACTGCAAAAACCAAGGTTGCACCGATCAAAACCATTAGCATTCCCAAACTGGAACTATGCGCAGCAACTCTTCTCATTAAGATATTGGAATCTACACTTAAATCGTTGATGCTTTCCTTCACACCAAAAATATTTCTATATTCCGACTCAACCATAGTTCTAAATTGGTTATCTAAGCAGCCAAATACCTGGCCGACATATATAGCAAACCGAACCAGCCTAATTTTGACCGCCACGAGTCGCAACCAATGGCATCATGTAAGCTCCAAAGAGAATCCCGCCGATTGTGCTTTCAGAGGCATGGGGGCAGAAGAGTTAAAAGACTACGAGTTGTGGTGGAGAGGCCCACCATTTTTGCAGGATGATCCAATTTATTTGAAAGCAGATGTTGACGAAGTAAAATCACCTGAAGATGAGGGTTTAGAAAATGCAGTCACCATGATGTGTAACACTTCAGAATACAACGATTTTACGAAACAGATAGAGCTAATGGCAAGCAGAGTATCCAAATATTTAATTATATTGCGAGTTTTAGTAAGAATACGTAGGCTGCGACTCTATATAAGCAATATTCACAACCAATCCGAAATTAGAACGATTTCAGTTGATGAAATCTTGTGGGCTGAGAGAAAATTGTTCTCATTAATCCAACATCAACAATTTAGAGCAGAAATAAACCTGCTTAACAAGGGTATCCATCCAACAAAAGGAAAATTATTAAATTTTTTTCCATTTCTAGATAGCAATGGGCTTTTAAGAGTAAGTGGGCGATTGACTAATGCACCGATTCCATATGACACCAAGCATCCCATTATTTTGCCCGGAGACCACCCGACTATCGAGAAAATGGTTACTTACCTACATGTTAAGCTACTACATGCTGGGCCATCCCAATTATTGACTTACATAAGGCAAAAATTTCAAATACTTAGAGCAAAAGCATTGGTGAAGAAGGTTATACACAAATGTTTCAAGTGTCATCGGCAGAAGCTAAAAGAACAAGCCCAATTAATGGGACAATTACCTACCTCGAGAGCATCACTGCTGAGGCCATTTATACGAAGTGGAGTAGATTACGCGGGCCCTTACTCAATAAAAGCGCATCAACAGAAGAATTCCAGAATAATCAAGGGGTATCTGTCTATTTTCGTCTGCATGGCAACAAAGGCTGTGCATCTTGAACTAGTGACAGATTTAAGCACCGAAACATTTTTAGCTGCATTAACGAGATTCCAAGCTGTGCGAGGTATATGCAGTGATATTTATTCTGACAACGCTACCAATTTCGTCGGAGCTAAAAACCAATTAAACGCGCTTGGTGAACTGTTAAGGTCTGAGGATGCCACAGCTAAAATTCAAAATTGGTCAACACAACAAGGCACCAATTGGCATTTCATACCTCCAGCTGCGCCGACTTTCGGAGGTTTGTGGGAAGCCGCTGTGAAATCGACCAAATTTCACTTAAGACGAATCATTGGAGACACCATCCTCAATTATGAAGAACTACTTACCTTTCTCAAACAAATTGAAGCAGTGCTAAATTCGCAGCCACTATGTAAAGAAGATGATTCCGAAGATCGTCTAACACCCGCACATTTTTTGATAGGCCACGCACTGACATTGCAACCCGAACCAAACTTAAAAGCGACAAAAATCAACAGGCTTACTAGATGGCAGATGCTTCAGAAGATGCTACAACATTTTTGGCAACGCTGGCACACTGAATATTTGACATCACTAAACAAATTATCAAAATTTAACCAAGTCGAAACACAGCCACGGATCAATGACATCGTTATACTAAAGGATGAACACACACCACCAGCACAATGGCCATTAGCAAAAATTATTGATGTACATCCAGGTTCTGATAAATTAGTCAGAGTTGTAACACTTCAAACGTCCAAGGGCACATACAAGCGGCCAATCAATAAAATTTGTTTATTGCCAAAGATTGACTCCAGTGAGTCAAGGGAGGCGGAATGAATACGATGAAATCCTAAAATGAAATATGAATTATAAATTATTTTTACTATTATTATAATTATTGTTATTGTATTCTTATTATCAAATACTTATTTTGTTTATTATTGTTTCGATCTATTTTGTTGCGTCAAAAATGATTGACAGATAATAATTTTGTTTGTATGCACTAGTGCCACCTTATTATAATTCATTTAGACTTAGTTAGCTATTTATTAAGAGGGGTTACAACAGTCAAATAAAGATAATATTTATAAGTTCAAATACAACCCAACACATACAGATGTCAGAGAAAATTATGTGCAGTTTTTTCAACCATCTTCAAAACCAGTTGGAACAATAAAATATTGGCAAGTCATCTCTGTGTGAAAAAAACCTTCATTACGAAAAATAAAATTGAAGAGTCGTAAACAGTAAAAAACCAAAAATTGTAAATTATAAAATTTGTGAAATCAATAAATAAAAACTTATAACGTTTATTGGGAACTTAGTAATTTTATTTTTCCGTCAATAAATTAAATTAATAAATTTAATTTTGGAGTTACGTACACACTGGTATTTCCGAAACGGAAATGCTCCGCTGGAGCAATAATGAAGAATTGCTTTAGTCAGCCACCATTAATTGGTAACAAAGAAAATTTTGTAGGTATTGGTGACGTGAAACATGCAATGCATTGGGCGAAATTGCAAAAGCAACATGTACCCGTTAAACAATAAGAAATCGTACAGCTTTACAACTATGGAATGGGCGGGGTAGACCTAATTGACCAATTGATTAGCTATTAACATATTTTAAGGTTCTCTAAGGTTGATATCCCATTTTGTTTATTTAGTGGTTTGCTCGAGTTGGTTGGAGTATAAAGACAACATTTTGTTATAAATATTAAAATTTTTATTTTTGATTACGTTTTTCCCATATATTGGACGTCGTCTAAAAGTTTAATAATGCGAGCTTTTAATTTTTTTTTTCTGGAAATGCCATATTGGTATGCCCAGTTATCAAAATTAATGGCTAAAATATTTTTAAAATCACGACTGAAAGGTTTAATAATTGATTACATGGTTTTATTCATAATTCTTTGAAAATCATTTAATCCGTATTTGGCAGCTGTTACGTAGATTGATAAGGAATCCCGAATATGAGTAATGAAATAGACGAATTTGTAAGGAAGCAACTTTGATTTGGAGCTTTTGATAACAAGGCGGATTTCAGAATGAGCCGTCATATTTGAAAAGTTAGTCAGGGTTGGTGTTGAAAAGACCTCATTTCGGAAAAGGAATGTTTTTTAGTGCATTCAAGAACCATTTCCCTATTATTACCACGCGACATATTTGTTTGATTAAATTTATGAAAGACGAAATTTGTGTTTGCCTATTTCATTCGACTAGATAAGGCCAAATAAGTGGCCGATCTTTATGAAATTCCACCCAGCCGAAAACTTTACCGAATGTTAGGGTAGCCACGAATGATTCCCTTTTATACAATTGGTAAGACAACTACAACACCAATACCTAGATAAATTAAACTATTTATTTATTCCTGCCAAGTGGTTGGCTTTGGCTGGTAGTAATTCCGAATATTAAATTTAGCTTTCGTTGTTATTCAACATACTTTGCGGCTTTTAATTAACAAATATTTTAATGATCTATAAAGAAAGCGCATTAATTTTTAATGAGACTTCTAAAAATTTACCATAAAAGCTTTCAATAAGATTTAAACTTAACTGTTTTGCATGTAAATTGAATTCAACTTGCAATTCCACAGAACAAATAGCTTAAGAACCGTGGGAACAGTAAATATTTTATATCATCTAATCTTTAAGGATTTGCCAGATTTTCACTTATTTTTATGGTAAAAATATGTGCTACACATAAAAGTTTTTGTTTGTACAAAAAAGGAATAAAACTCAAATCAATTTATTACACGTTCGTTCCTTACAAGTAAAAGTACATTTCTCATTTAGCCTTCTTTCTTATATGTATGTATGTATGTATTCATACATAATGAAAGAGAGCTTAATTTTTTAGTAGCACAATTTATTATTGAATGTACATAAAAGCTTTTTCCCGCATATAAAAATCCTTTTAACCAAAAATCATCTATACAATTAATCAAAAATTTATTGAAATCATTTAATTTTGAACATTCAAGCTTTTATGATATTCAGTCAATCGGAAAAGCGATTTGGTCTTTCTAATCTATAAAAAAAATCAATCTGGCATTGAAACACAATTTATCTTCTTTAAAACGATTAAGTTGTACGGAACCTCGTAGAAATTTGGTATACAAGAATTACTGGAATGTACATATTCATACATATATTGTTATGGATAATTTTGGAGCCTAGACAAGCCCGGTAGCTTATGTCGGAGAGTGTAGTGGGGCTTGCTGATTGTCCCAATAATAATTAGGGGAATTTAGCCCCAACTCTACAACGAACTCAGAATGATAATTTAGTAATCCTTTAAATTAGAAATTGGGAAATTAGATTACAAATTAAGCAAAATTAAAAATTAACTTTTAGCTCAAAGCAGTATTTGATCTAAACAAACGAGTGTATATGAGATTTAAACATATAAAATAACTGTGCAGAGTTGGGCGTGGATATTGATTATGTTTCGAAGATCGATTGCAGTCAGTGAAGTGGAAGTCAGCAGTTGGCAGCCGGAAGAAAACAAATCCGTTAGTAATATATTTATTTTTATTTTCATTTTTTTTTTATATTTAGTATTTTCCTTTTGAGTTCATTGATTTTCATGTTCAATTTTTATATCCCCATAGGAAACACTATTTAGTTTTTTTTATATAACGTAGTTTTCAAATTAAAATTCATATTAATTTTGTGATTCCTTTAAATTATCTTACATTTTCTTATTCTGCTATATTTTTTTTTTTTTCATGGTCAAAATTTTTTTTCTTCTGCTCCCACTGTTCGTGGTTTTTCGCAGTTTTTCTTACAGTGCGTTAGATTTATCGTTATCAATTAAAGTGCATGCTTATATATTTTTTTTCTTTTCTATTATATTTATATTATTTTTTTTATCTAATAAATTTTATTTCAGCTTCTCTCTCTCTCTCTTTCTCTCTCTCTTTCCATTTTCTTTCTGCTATTCACCATTATGTACATTAGAGTCGGGATATTTTCTTTTGATTTTCGTTTTGATTGCAATTAATTATCGATAGATGAGTGAACTCCAAGGAGGATAGTTCGTGAGAATGTAGGTAGGTCAAAGGCAAATGTGATATTTTGGTTTAAGTTTTTTTTATTTATTTCCGTATCGAGTGGTTCAGAGCAATACACCCACGACTAACGACCTCTCTAGACTGAGCTCAGGCAGTAATTATCACTGAGGGTGCTGCTAGTTAACACTCATTATGTGTAAATGATCTTTTTTTCACTGAAAAGTTTCAAAAACTAGTTCTATTTATTTACAAATTTTTTGTCAATTTTAAACGAAAATTTTTTTACAATTCAAAAATCTACTCCATGCCGACCTAATTTCCTCAATTCTTACCTAAACATTTAAATTTTAAAACGACTACAACAGAATTTTGAATTCGAAACAATTATTAATACACACATACATATATACATACTCATGTTCAATAATCATAATGTAACAATATATCGCTACCTCGGAGGAATACCGACTCAACTCAAAAAACATATATTTCGAGAAAATACAATTTAAAGATTTTAATTAAATTGAAATCTAATTATCAAATCCTAATAATATCCGAACGAGAAGCAGTTTGGCCCTATACGTAGTAATTATTATTTAAAAAATGGTTAACAAATTTTCATAAAATTGAGAATAGTACCTGGGAATTAACGATTACTCAATTAATTGCAATAACCCTTTTTTTTTTGCTTCAGTAATTCCTGTTTTACTTGTGTAGGCCTTTTTTAGTTGCATCTCCTGCTTCTTCTTTAATTTTCGTCGAGGGGTACTGTAGTATCACAAAATACTGCTTATTGGGAGTATGAAAGAGAATTCCAAATTGATGGGAGATAGGGTAAAGAGGAGGGAAAGAAAGGGATTCGTGTGGCAGATGTGATTGAGTGAGGTTGAGTCGTGGAGAAATAAATTAAGATAATAAGAATAAAAACGCGTGTTTAATTAAATTAGAATAAACATAATATCCATTGTATTACTAATAAAGTGGGTATTACATATGGCGACGAGGATTTAAAAAAAAAAAAAAAAATAAGGTTAGAATTTGGAATTCACGTGGAGGCGCATATTAGTCTGTGAATATACAAAAAAAAAAAAAAAGAAGGAAGTGATTACATCATTTTTCGGATCGGTAGATGGTTCAAAGAAGGGGCAATAAATAATTATTCAAGATGAATGTCGACAACATGGCGGTTTTAGATGTTATGAACGGAAACGTATCAGTGAATTGGGAAAAATGGAAACGTGCGTTAAATATTTATTTCAACACGAAGAAAATAATTGAAGACAAAGACAAAAAAAATTATTTGTTACATTTTGGCGGTATGGATCTACAAGACATTTATTATACGTTAGCCGGAGAAGAAGAAAACAAAACGTATGAAGAAGCGATCAAGATACTGGATAATCACTTCAATCCAAAGTCCAGCTCGGATGTAGAGAAAAATAAGTTTAGATGTTTGAAGTAAAATAAAGAAAACATCAATGATTTTGTATTGCGATTAAAGATGCAAGCAGCCAAGTGTGAATTTAAAGATAACGATGAGCGAATTAAAGAACAAATTTTGATTGGCAGTAGACATAAGAATTTGGAGAGGAAAGTGATTGAGAAAGGTGCTGTAAATTTAAACGAGTTGATAAAGATGGTGCAGGCAATGGAAATAGGCAACACAGAAGAAACAGATGAGGTGATAAATAAAGTAGATATAAACAGAAGGCAGACATACAACGGCGGAAACAATTTTAAAAATTCAAGAAGTCAAGAACGAAGCAGTGTGTCATTCAGCAGCAACAACCGAAGCCGAGATCATTCCAGGTCTAAAGAAAATGCAGAAAACAGATACAGCGACAAAAAAGGGACAAATAGTTGTTTCAATTGTGGACGTCATGGTCATTATGCACGAGATTTTAGATGCCCAGCACGAAATAAGAAATGTGCCAAGTGTCAAAAATTTGGACATTTTGCGTTGGTGTGTCGCAAGGCAACAAATGAGAGAGTCAAGTTTATTGAACGAGATCAACCAGAAAGTAGTGGTAGTGAGCGATGTCTTAACAATATTAAAAGTGCAAAGAGACAATGAGGGCATGAAAGCCATATGTCTAATGGGCGGATTGAAGATCAAAATGACAATCGATAGTGGAGCAGCGGTGAATCTTATCAGCTATGCAACGTGGAAAAAAGCTGAGAAACGAAATATAAAAGTATTAAATGAAGTCCAAGGACATAAAAAATATTTAAGTAGTTACAACGGGTCGCAGATTGAAGTCATAAAGGTCATAAAAACGACGATGCAGTATGCTGATGTGGAAGTAATCTGTGAAGTTTACATAGTCGAAGGTGACGGAGTATCGTTACTGGGGTGTGATACAGCCGTAAAATTAAAGATAATGCAGTTCAACATAAATTCAATTAAAATTGAAGAGTCGATAAAGAGCAAGGAAAAGGGTAGCACAGGAAAGTTGAAGTGTGTGGAAGTTCAACTCCAGATTAATAGCGGCGTTAACCCAGTCATTCAACAGTATAGACGGGTGCCATTACCGTTAAAAGAAAAGGTGTCTGAAAAATTGAGGGAACTGTTGGCAGAGGATATAATAGAAAAAGCTAAAGGGTCATCCAAGTGGATTTCGCCACTAGTAATTGTTCCGAAGGATCAAGGAAGAGATGTGAGGTTATGTGTGGACATGAAACGAGCGAATCAAGCTATTGAACGAGAAATTCATCCATTACCAACATTCGATTGCGTTCTACCTGATTTGTCCAAGAGTGCGATATTTTCCAAGTTGGATATCAAAAACGCATTTCATCAAGTAGTCTTAGCGCCGTCTTCGAGAGAGATTACAACTTTTATAACACAGGAAGGGCTATACCGTTTTAAAAGACTTATGTTCGGACTGAACTGTGCCAGTGAAATATTTCAAAAATTAATGGATAATTTACTTATGGGGGAAAAGGGAGTACATGTGTATGTAGATGACATAATAATATGTGGTAAAGACCTACAACAGCATGATAAAAGACTAAACGATGTTTTGAAACTTTTGAAAGACAACGGTTTAATATTGAACGAGAAGAAATGCACATTTAGAAAAGCAGAAATAGTATTTATGGGACATTTGATTACAAAAGATGGCATAAAACCAACAGAAAGCAGAGTAAAGGATGTGCAATCATTTAGAGCGCCAGTCAGCAAAGAAGAGGTACGTAGCTTCTTGGGACTTGTAAATTTTGTAGGGCGATTTACACCAAATTTAGCAACGATTACGGAGCCACTAAAAGTACTGATAAGAAACAATGAAACATTTCGGTGGCTCGGGAACAAGAGGAGGCTTTTCAAAATTTGAAAAACTTGGTAGCAAATGAAGCTCAATTGGGGTATTTTGATGTAGAGGATAAATGCATAATAATAACAGATGCTAGTCCAGTAGCACTTGGCGCGGTGTTAGTACAAGAGAACAACAAGAAACACAGAATAATTGCGTTCGCATCAAAAAGTTTAACGGAAACAGAGAGGAAATACTCGCAAACAGAGAGGAAATACTCGCAAACAGAAAAGGAAGCGTTAGGAATAGTATGGGGTGTCGAAAGATTCAGGATGTACGTCACTGGAAAAAGATTTGATCTTATCACAGACCACAAATCTTTGGAGACTTTGTTTAAGCCTACTTTAAAACCATGTGCCAGAATAGAACGATGGGTGTTAAGATTACAAAGTTTCGACATGAAGGTAATTTTCAAACCAGGGAAGCAAAACATAGCCGACCCATTATCAAGATTAGTAGAGCAGGAAAATAAAACTCATGATGAGAAGGGTGAAATATATATTAGGGAAATATTGCAAATAAACAAATTGAAAGCAATTAGCCTGGAGCAAATAAAGCAAGCAACGAAAGCGGATGAAGAGCTAATACTTTTGAAACAAGTGTTACAGTCGGGGAAATGGGGAGGAGATGTCAAGAAATACGCTCGGTTTGAGCACGAACTAAGTGAAGTTGATGGGTTAATCCTTAGACATAACAGGATAGTAATCCCGCATCTACTTCAAGATAGAATATTGCACTTAGCTCATGAGGGTCATCCAGGAGAAAGTTTAATGAAACGTCGGTTACGTGTGAAAGTATGGTGGATATATTTATATAACAATTCAATACATCCATCATCAGGATATTCACCAGCAGTAATAATGTTTGGAAGGAACTTCAAAGAGAAAATTCCAAATATTCGAGAAATACCAGAAGTCTTCGATGAGGATATCAGATACAACGATAGAGAAGCAAAGCTGAAAAGAAAAATTTATGCCGATACAAAGCGGAGAGCAGTAGAATCAAATGTAGGAATTGGAGACATAGTGTTAAAACAAAACGAGCAAATGAAGAACAAGTTAACTCCAAATTTTGATGACGTAAAGTACCAGGTGATAGACAGGAATGACAAAATGGTAAAGATTAGAGATGACAGTGGTAAGGTCCAAACGAAACGAAGCGATCAAGTCAAGAAATTCAATGTCGGAGAAAAAGATGAAGAAGTACAGTCAGCAGAGGAACAGGCATCAGTGAACCAAAATAATATGCCAGTGGTGGAGGAGAAAGATGCAGGAACGGACACGACAAGACGCATAGAGCCAATAGAGCATCGAGCAGATGGGAGTGAGACGACGGGAAGTCTATCGGGAGTAACCAGCGAAATTAGAAGGTCAGCTAGGGAAAGGAAAAGTCCTGGCTATTTCAAAAGCTACATAATAGATTAGGGGATACTACAAGTACTAGACGAATTTACATAATTGAATTGAATTAAAAAAAAAAAAAAAAAAAAAAAGGTAACTGTAGTATCACAAAATACTGCTTATTGGGAGTATGAAAGAGAATACCAAATTGATGGGAGATAGGGTAAAGAGGAGGGAAAGAAAGGGATTCGTGTGGCAGATGTGATTGAGTGAGGTTTAGTCGTGGAGAAATAAATTAAGATAATAAGAATAAAAACGCGTGTTTAATTAAATTAGAATAAACATAATATCCATTGTATTACTAATAAAGTGGGTATTACAGGTACTAATAAACAGTGACACAGTTTTGAAATCTTGTTCACTGTACGAATTTTTATAAAGTATCTGGTGCGGTTTGTCTCGTTCTAATTTTAAAACTTTAACTTCACTAATTTAAAAAATTTCTCCATCAGTATTTTTTTTGAGATGGAGAGATTCTTAAAATCGAAAAAATCTACGTAGGATAGCTCGTGAACCGTAAAAAGCCTACCAGTTTTTTTAGCTGACTTTATAACACTTTTATACTGATCGGGAACATAAATAGGTGCCGACTTTACTGAATGGGCACAGTCTCCCTCATTTTGGCTTTGGCCAGTTATAAAATATTTATATGTAATGGATGCAATCGTATCAAATTTTGAAATAGTATGCATATACATGCTAATAATATTTATATTTTTATTCTGCCCGGCACAGTTGTAGCACATAGCATGTACGAGTAGCTATTTCATTCGATCCTCTATTGGCTTGTTCTTCGTGCCAAATATAACAGCTTACATCATTTGTAATGAGTCCGAAAATTGTTAAGTTAAATATATTTAATTTTGAGAGGTAATAATATAATGATACGTTTCCTCGAGGACAATGCAACACTGCTTGCAGATCGTATACTGCTACAAAGCTACTAGATTTTTTGTCGTTTTATTTTCGTTACGGGTCAAGATTTTTTCTCTCAAATGGGTTTCACATTTTTCTTGAATTTTTTCTCGAATTTAAGAATTGCGAGCAAAGTTCACATTGATCCCTTTTAGGACTAAAGAATGAAAGATTAAATTCTTCTCCAAAAGCTCCTTTTGACATATATTTTTGTAATCTCTGTATAGATCACTAATGATTTTATCGCCTTCAATATATTGGTTCGCACTACGGGCGCGACAATAATGACTGTCGATTCTCGGTATTGCATTAATATGATGTTGAATGGTGTCGTTCCTGTTTCACTAGAATTTGGTTTGTCTTGGACAGTGCGAATTACTCTACCACTGATGCCTAACGTAGCTATAAAGAAATATTTACAGACTCTTGCCTTGCCCATGCATATTTTGAGGTTACAGTTGTCATATTTGCGGCCATGAAATCGCGTTGTCTTTGTAAGTCAGACATTTCCTGTGATATTTTTTGTGAAAATTTTAGTCTACACTTTTCACCACAAGGCAGCATCAATTTCCGAGCATCCCTAATTGCTTTTATTTTTTCCAACGTTCCGTCGTCCTTTTTTATTATCTTTGTATCTGGATATTTTTGGCCGCTGTTCCTTAGCAGCTTCGATTTATTCTTTTGCCAATTCTGCATGTTCAGAAGCAAGTTTTACATTCCTTTCTGCTACCTCGTTTGGTTCTGCTAGAATATTGCCGATCTCTTCATCGGATGAAGATTCTGAAGAATATGACTCACTTGAAGAAAACTTTTCATAATTGGGATCGACATCTGAGTCATCGGAATCTTGAAAACTCACACTGCTTTTCTTATCACTATCTGAAGTAGGGTCAGTGTTTCCATTTTTATTGTACGTTAATTGTATTATAGCATCTTAAAGTGACGATAATTGTTTTAATTTATAATTACATTTTTTGGACTATATGGACTATGTTCACAAGTTAAACATCATACGTTGTTCTTAGTTTACAAATAATTTGTTTTTTAAATTATACTAACCTTCAAAATTGCCGTTGTATTGTTCAATCTCATCTCTAACCACATTTTGCTTTTGAATACGCCAAACGGTGATGTTTGATTCGATTTCGGCATCGCGTTCGGCAAAATTAGGTTCAGTTTTATCAAAATCGCCGACAAGATTTAGTTTGGTTTCGCCGGAATCATGGCTGGTTTCATTTGGTTCGGTTTCTTTGGCATCGTGTCCGAAAATAATTGCATTGGTTTCTTCGGTATCATGCCCGCTAATGGTTGCTTCGGTTTCTTCGGTTTCTTCGGCATCGCGTTTGTTAATAATTGCTTCGGTTTCTTCGGCATCGTGTCCGGTAATAAAGGCTTCGGTTTCTTCGGCATCGTATTCGACAGTATTTAGTTGAGATTTTTCGGCGTTGCGTCCTTCGTTTTTAATGAGGTTTTATATAATTCCACATTTCAGATAAGATAGTTATTTTCATTTACAATAATAATGTAATTTATGATAATCAAACTAACCTTCGTCAGAAATACCGTTGTGTTGCATTTGCATGGGCCCATCTATAACGACATTCTGTTCTTCAATACGCCAAACGGCATTACTTGATACGATGTCTTCGGAATCGTGCCCCGCTTTTTTCTTGCTAATTTAATCATCAAACTAAATCTAGATGTAGGATACATTTCTGCAGCAAAAACTATACTACGAAACTAAAAGACTGGCTTTCAGTCAAACCCCATTCATTAAAATTATTAGAATAGACTTTTTCAGTGAGCAGAATCATCATATGTCTATCAGTTTAATCAGATTAAGGTAAGACAAAAGTCAAAATTTGATCACATTAAAAGAGAGAGTTTAAACGATACATCAAAGGGTTTAATTTTAAATTGTGAAAAATGGTTAGTTAATGTTACTAATATCGATCTTCCATTTCACGTGAAATTCATTTTAAGTTTAGGGAATAAATTTTGTCCGCCAACGGTTGGTACCGCAATACCATTTTTCAAAATTATATCAGATGTGGAAAGTGCAATTTTTAATTTGAATGACAATGATTGAGTAAACATTCGGAACAATTTTATAAATGTTATAATAACAAATTACAAAAACAGTACGAATACAAGAAATTTAACACCTCATGAAAAAAGAATTACGTCATACCTAAAACAAACAAAGACTTTTTTGAAAGGCAACCCAAATATTTTAATCACAAGGGCAGACAAGAGAAATACAATAGTGTTAACTTTACGAACGGACTACAGTGACAAAATGTATAATTTTCTAAATGATTATTCTACTTACACAGATTTTTAAGGACAGCTCGACACCAATACAGACAAAAATTAATACTTTAGTAAGAGAATGGCAGAAATCAGGATAGATTTAATCACAAAGAAAAAATTAACAAGTTACACACCAGTGATCCCAAAATAATATGGCTTACCCAAAATTCATAAACCAAACATACCATTCAGACCAATTGTAAGTTCCATAGACAGTCCAACATACTCTTTATCATCATATTTAGGCAATATTCTAAAACCCAGTATCGGAAAAACAAGTTCCTGTATTCAAAATTATGAAGATTTTAAAAATATAATTAAGGATTTTACCATTCCATCAAATTTTCAAACAATCCCGCTAGATGTTACGTCGTTATTTACCAATGAACGGTTCGTTTTTGCCTGCACGGATACACCCCTGTCATTAGTCAAATCAAGTTTCTGCAATACCTTATAATCGTCGCCGTGAGTCACCATATGCTGGCCAAACATGATAAAATGAGGAGAAAACCTAGTCGAGGAGTGCACGACATTACGAAGGGCGCAGGTTATATCCAGAATATGGAGGTCCCAATTTTGATGGTCGTCGAAGATGTAAGCTCGTATGGCGGATATTATTAAGCGATTCACCCTTTCGGATGAATTCGACTGCGGAGAATACTTCGGTGTTTGCATGTGGGTAATTCCGTATTTTTCCAAAAGCATCTGAATATTCCTCGAATTAAACTGGGAGCCATTGTCCGTAATTATGGTCTCAGGCACTGAATAGACTTTAAATATTTCATTCTCAAGCACCTTACATACTTCCGTGGACAATGCGTGCCTCATGGGTTTCAAAAATATATATTTGCTAAACGAATCTAGAATGATAAATAATACTGTGTTACCAAGTTTTGACCTTGGATAAGGCCCAATGAAGTCAATATACAGTCGTTGCATGCATCGTTCCACCCGAATTTGTTGGCCCATTGGTGGCTTCAAAGCATAGTTTAATGGTTTGGTACAAGCTTTGCAACTTTTCGAGCGTCTTGGAAATCCCTTGGTGTGCAGACAAAGGTGGGTCATGCGATTGGCTAATAAGATTAGGAATAAGCTCGGCCGGAACGTATAATTTCCAAATCGGTAGATCTGTCATTTCTGTGGTATGATTATCAGATGGATTATCAGAACAGATTTCGCGTATCAGTTCAGTATATTGGTTCGATAAGAATGCAGGAGAATTCAAATCGATATGCGGTACATTAGGCAATCCATTACTTATAATTTCGTCGACATATGCACACGAGATAGTGTATCGGGAACAATATTTTGTGACCCTTTCCGATGCTCAATGTAAAAATTAAAGGACTGAAGCTTCAAGCTCCACCTCGCTAATCGACCAGTTAAATGTTTTTGCATGCTCCGTCAAGATTGTGAATTCGCAACCCTCTACGTAAGCCCGAAACTTTTTCACGCTAAGTATGGCCGCATAGCATTCAATCTCCGTTATGGAGTAATTTTGTTGGGCGGGATTGAGTCTTTTCGACATATAGGCGATTGGATGCTCGCCTCCGTCTTCGCCAACCTGGAAGAGGACACTGTCTACTCGTGAACGACAAGCATCGCATTGAATGAAAAATGACTTTCTAAAATTTGGGTATACCAGAACGGGCGCTGTTGTTAAAGCATTTTTTAACCGATCAAATGAAATCTGACACTTTTCATTCCATATAAATTTTGTATTCTTCTTAAGTAGGTCTGTTAACGGTGAAGACAAAACTGCATATTTTGAGATGAGGCGCCGGTACCACCCCGTCATCCCCAAGAAACTACGCAACTTCTTTACACTGGTTGGAACTGGAAACTCTTTGATAGCTTGAACTTTTTCTGGGTCCACTCGAAGAGTACCATCGCCAACGATATACCCGACATAGCGTATATTTTTCTGAAGCAACCTGCTTTTCTCCAGATTTACTGTTAAACCCGCGGAAGTCAGGTGTTTAGCAACAGTTTTAAGTAACTCAATATATTCCTGGAACGTACCACTTGTAATCAAGAGATCGTCCAAGTATACAAAAACCTGGTCCTGGAGCTGGTGTGGAATTACCCGGTGCATTAGTCGGCACATGGTCTGCGGGGCGTTGCAGAGCCCGAACGGCATCACGGTAAACTGGTACAGAGGACGGCCAGGGACGGTAAACGCTGTTTTATCGCGGGACTCCTGAGCCAGCGGAATCTGCCAAAATGCATCCTTTAGATCGATGCTCGAGATAAATTTGGTTTTATCCAACCGACTCAGAAGCCCGTCGATTATTGGCAGCGGATACGCGTCCCTAACAGTCACCTCGTTTAACCGTCGGGCATCAAGACATAAACGCACTTTGCCACTCGCTTTTCGGACCAATGTCACCGGGGAACTCCACGAACTTGACGACTCCTCTATAACTCCCAATGAGCGCATTCTTTCAATCTCTTTGTCAAGCTCGGCTTGCACTGGTGGGGAGACAGGATAGTACCTTTGCTTAATGGGTGCTGCTGTTCCAACATCGATGTGGTGTTATAATAGCGAAGTCTTTCCCAAGTCCTAGTCTGGTGAACGATGGAAATTCGTTAATGGCATTAGAGAGCGCGATTTCTTGCAATTCCGAGAGTATGTGCCGATTTAAGTCTTCCTCAGGTTTAGTATTTTGCGAAGTCTGTTCCAGTTCTGAGATCATCGTGGGCATGATTCCAAACAGCTTCCAAAAGTCTATACCTAAATATAGCTTTTGTTTAAGTTCTGGTATTAGGTATATACGCATATCACGTTGTATCCCATTAAATGACACCTTAAACCAAATGTATCCAAATACACGCTGCTGCTGGCCACTAGCGGTTTTAACTAGTGATGGAAAGTTTCGTACCTCATATTTAGGATGGTTGAGAAATTTTGAACTTTCACTACCGAAAGCAGTAATTGACGCGCCACTATCCATCAATCCGCGATATTTAATGCCATCAATAATTACATCGGCGTATGGTCAGTTATCCAACTCATCAGTGATAAACGTTTCTGCAATATTGAATCGTAACTGCTTGCGGTTGCTCCAGTATTCTTTTGGCTGATAAAAATTTCGATTTTGTTTTGGTGCGATTGGTAATTCAGACTTGGCCTTAATAGAAGAGAATGAATTTTGAGTTATAGACATATCCGGGTTAGGTTTGGTGATACTGGTTGAATGAAAATCCTTAAAGTTTGTCGTGCAGTTTAAGTGTTGTGTGTAATTCTCCATCAAATTTCGGAGTCGGTATTCGCCGCTGCTTCGACTGTAGTTGCCTTGGGCTGGAATTTTCTCCGAGGAAACGGATTTCCAGTAGTCTGTAACCTCGGTAGGTCGTTTCCCTGGCATCTAAAACAATTTGGTTTTAGAATGTCCGGTCTTCCGCATCCGAAACAAAAGATTTTTGTCACTGGTTTATTACAGTCGAAATAACCATGTCATGGCAGTTCCAACAGATCAATAAGGAATCATTCTTATTCCGTTGCCTGGAGTCATTAGCTTGATTTGCAGAAACTTTTTGGTTCGACGACAAGGCAGCTATACTATTATTGAGATTTCCTTGTTCATATCCAAACATTTGACCTGTTTGAGAAGGTTCATAATTAAATTTATCATTACCACCATCAGCTTCCACTTCACAAACAAATCGTCGAGTGCAAAACATTTCTGGTTCATAATGGGTCCTTTTCCACGAGTCTTCTAAAGCGACACATCGCCTCACTTAATCACTTATGGTATGAATAACTCTGTCAGCCAAGGCATTTTGCAACCCGTAGTATGAGAAGAATGTCAGCTTCCGGCGATGGACTACGATACTGTAGTGTCATGGCCTGAATGTCATTATAGAAGACCTTAAAAGACTCTTTGGGTTTTTGTTTTCGAGCGTCTATCATTTGCCTAACATCTAGGTCGGTTCTACGGTCTTGGAACCTTTCAAGCAAACCTTCTTTTAATTTATCCCAGGTCATATCTGGATTTAACTTCAAAAAACACCAAAACAAATTTGATGCAGTTCCGCTTAGGATAGTTGCCAGTTCGTTACACCGATTTGATGCAGGCACGTTGTGAAATCGTGCGAGATGCTCAAAACGGAAAAGAAATCCTTCGATAGTCAAACCATCTGGTGTACCCTCGAATGAGATGTTCCATTTCGTGGCTGGTGGAAACCGTGATACGTATGTTTCACACGATAACTAGCATCAAGATGAAATGATTCAGCTATATGTTGATCATCTGGTTGAGATTTAGAAGGCTTCGTATTGTACCTTGTCATGGTTGCACGGTTCGGAATTTCGGAATTTGTAGCTGGTAGCAGATGTGCCGTTAGAACAAAAGAAAGATGATTGCAACTGGAAATAGGACAACGATTATCCATTAAATACTAGAGATCATAAAAAAATCAAAACGGCAAAACAAAATTTATAACAATATCTGAATTCAAGATAATAAAAAAAAATCAAAATTGGAAGAAGGAACTTTAACCTTAAAATAAATTCTGTTAATAGCGCAATACAAAAAAAAACCTAACTGAATTCTAAACGGTCATTCCCCGCCAAATATCAAATCCCACATGGAAGAAAATTGGTGTAGAAATGCTCCGCAAAATCAGTTATTTAAATTAATTATAAAACGCACTAAATCAAGGTCCCTTTAGTTAGTTTGGGCGCCATTATGTTACGGTTGGCAAGGAAGAAAAACAAAATCTCGCCGCAACCGCAAACATAAAATACTTGCGTGTTTTGAATGGTTCGGAACAACACAACAAAAAAAATGGTCTTAGCCTGAGCTCAGTCTAGAGAGGTCGTTAGTCGTGGGTGTATTGCTCTGAACCACTCGATACGGAAATAAATAAAAAAAACTTAAACCAAAATATCACATTTGCCTTCGACCTACCTACATTCTCACGAACTATCCTCCTTGGAGTTCACTCATCTATCCCAAAAAAAAACTTTGCCGATCACACCGCGTTAACAATTTAAATTTTATTTCCAATGCTTCTCCTCTCTCACACCTCCAGTGACTACCTTCCCCTCCCTTCCAATAGCAAACAAAATTATTCCGTCAATATCGTGGGTAAATGAGTGCACCATCATTACACGCGCATACAATTAACAAAAAAAATCCCAGGATAACCCATTGGTGGGCATGGTCAGTTGGCCACAAAAATAACAATTAATTTATTGATTGTTACAATTTCATTTTTCTAATAATTTTTGGTTATTCTACCCAAGTAGCACCAAATAACTTTATAGTTTTATAACCCATTTACGACGTCGGTACAACGTCACAAATTTCTATAAATTCACTTGTTTGACATCGAACTAATAATTTTTATTTTTTCGTCGGCACGACCACAATGCGTCGTTATATGTTAGCAGCCGCCAGAGCGTTATTTTTAATCTACTTGATAACTTTTTTTGACTATTTTCAACTATTGACCGACTAATATGTATTTTATAACCGTGTACCGATTATTTAGTTATGTTGTCGTAATATGTGGTATTTAATGACTACCTAGCAACTTTTTTGTCGTATAAAAACCAATACCCAACCTAAATATTTTGTTGTTACCTGTACGACCATAAGATAACATTTTTTACATATGCATTGCAATTTATTGAAATAATTGACAAAAAAGATATTTTGCGACCGACATTATTACATCATCGGCAAACAACCTGTGTCATGTCAATGTCAATTTTTATATAAATAATTTTGTTTGCGCAAATAATTGAGCTGAAAACGAACTAAAATAGTAAAAAATTTAAATTTACTTATCGAAACTTTTGTTTATTAGGTTAAGTTGTAATATATCAATTATGTCACTTTAACTTTATATTTACCATTATCGCTTAATTGTATGTAAAGTAGCATTAATATAAAAACAGATGTAAATTGAATGTAGACAGTAGAGAAAAAGTATTTGGGTTATAAAGAGTTTATCATTGTGATTGTAAAGAATTTAAATATTACAAAATTATAAAATTATAAATCAAATCAGATCAATTTCGTTTTTTTTTTGTTTTGCTTTTAAACCTAAAGATCATTGACCTCATTCTTCCGTACATTGTAAAAAACATTTTGGTCCTTCGAGCCGGATTCACTAGGTCGAATCTTTAATGCGTTTGAAGTTTATTTTCAATTGAAATTAACTGTATTATTTATTCAGTGCTATTAAATAAACAAGCAAAATAAAAAAATAAAAAAACGTTTTATAATCATATCAGTGCAGTGGTTACAAGTGCGGTTTGTAACTGTTAGAACTTAGAATACCAAACGCAAGCTCAGTGAAAATAAATACATTCGGAACTCATAAAAATTATTTTGTTGAATTGTAGTAAGAATGTTTTTTTTTTCCTTTTTTTTTTTTTGTTGTAATATACGATAAACGTCAGAAGGTATAAACCAAGAATTTTGAAAGTGTATGGTTGACGGTTGTTCGTGTTGAAAAGATTTTGAGTGAATTGATTTCTGGGGCGATTTAACAAATTGCGGTATTTGTTGAATTTAGATGCAAATTTGGTGTAATACATTTAGGATATACGGCATATGGTATAAACCAATAGTCTTGGTGCAAAAAGGCATCGATTTTTATTGCTCTATATATACAAAAAACATCGATTCATCAATTTTACTGTACTATACAAAACTCTATTTTTCGAAAGTGCAGTTTTCATTCAATCTAAGTGCAAATTAATCGTACACGTGAAACGGTACACAGGTTTTGGATAAAGAAATTGTGCATAATGGAGAAAAAATTAAAGGCGCTAAAAGCACAGCGTGCTCAATTGATATTAAAAATCGATGGATTATTGGATTATACAGCAGCCCTTCCAGATGATGAAATAATTGAAGGTGTACAAATTCGATTGTCATATACGCGCGACGCGATGTCAAGTTTCCATGAAATCGAACGAGATATAAGTTTCATAAATCCTGAGGAACCATTAGAGGCAAATGCAGTTGAACAAAAATTTTATGAAATTGAAGCCAAATTGGGATCATGGAAACGACACAAAACAACAGATGTAAATTTAAATGCAACAATGAGTAATACAACATTGGGTGGTGGGTCAAACGCTTGTCAAGAGTTACGGTTGCCCAAATCTGCGGTTCCAGTTTTCTCCGGAGAATACACAGAATGGCAGACATTTCATGATCTTTACTGTGCAAATATCCATGATCGAACTAATTTAACTGCGTCTCAGAAATTTCAATTTTTACGTAGTTACTTAAAAGACGAAGCATTCAATTTAATTAAGCATTTGAGAATTTCTGATGCCAATTATTGTGAGACAATTCAGAAACTGATAGATCGGTACAATCGCAAAAAACAAATAGTCAATTCGTTTATTGGTACATTTCTGGAACAGCCAAGTATTAATACAGCGTCAGCCGGTGGTTTTTTAAAAATTTTGGATACGTCCGACGAGATTTGGCGAGGTTTAAAGGCATTGGGAAATTCAGCAGAAGCAAGAGATCCATGGATTATACGAATTATGTTGAACAAGCTAGATGATCATACCAAATCGTGTTGGATGAAAGAATCACGTAATGAAGATTTCCCTAGTATCCAAAGTTTTTTCAAGTTTTTGCAAGATCGGGTAGATGCATTGGAAAATGTCAAATCAATTCAACCAACGAAGCGGGTGCAATGGAACACAAGGATGCCCTTACGTGGGCATGTAGTGTTGAATTCTGAATCATGTAGGTGTTGTGGTCAGAGTGGTCATGATATCGTCAAATGTCCAATGTTCGCAGATTTGTCAGTAGAAGAAAGACGACAAAAGGTGCAAGCGGAAAAACTATGTTTCAACTGTATGAAACCTAACCTTGTTGTTTTTCGATGTGGATCAGCAATAAGGTGTTCGAACACAATACGTTCCTTCATTCCGATCGCCCAGCAGTGTCAACGGCCGAACTTCCAAGTCATTCGGCAGTGGTTGATGATGAGGTGCAGACAGATGTAGATCGTCAATCACAGAACGGGTTCAATACTATCATCAGTCATGTGGAATCAGCTGGTATACAGATACAATCCATATTGCCAACCGCTGTAGTACAGTTGGCAAATCAATATGGTAAACCAATTGGCAGCTGCAGGGTATTGCTGGATTGTGGCTCGCAGGTATCATTTATTTCCGAACAGCTAGTGCAAAGGTTGAGACTTAATGTAACAGCAAAGTCAATGCCAGTAGCTGGTTTGGGTGGTACATCAATTGGAAAAACTAAAGGATCCGTTTCAATTAAAATACTTAATAGTCAATCAACTCCAGTAGTCTCATTGGTGGCACATATATTACCGAAAGTCACTACTTATTTGCCACATCAAAAATTCAACGTGAATCATCTCAAATATCTTAAAAATATCAATCTTGCAGATCCACAGTTCAATGTTCCAGGAGAAATCGAATTACTGGTAGGGGCTGATCAATTCTTCAATTTATTAGTGGATGGGCAAATCAGGAACGCACAGAATGAAGTAGTGGCACAAAATACGAAGCTAGGCTGGGTAGTGTCTGGTCAGTTCCCACAAGTAACAACAAATTCGTTGTTTGTTGGTTTGAATACTTTGGAATCAATCGACGAATCATTACGAAAATTATGGGAGGTAGAAAGTTTACCGAAAAAGGATCATCTGACATCCGAGGAAGAATCGTGCGAGAACTTATATGTTGCCACAACAAAACAAGATGATGTTGGCAGATATGTTGTGAGGCTTCCGTTTAAGATGGACCCATCACAAATTGGTGATAACACTTATCAGGCATTGAAGCGACTACATTCAGTGGAAAGAAGACTTGAGCGAGATCCGGAGTTAAAACGGCAATATGTGAATTTTATGGAGGAGTACATCAATCTTGGTGTATTGCAACAATCTAACCAAGGTATTAAGCTTCGAGTCGTGTTCGATGCTTCTGCAACGGGTTCCATGGGTTACTCTCTAAATGATACGATGCGGGTTGGGCCAGTAGTGCAATCGTCATTATACAGTATTTTATTAAGATTTCGGGTTCATCAGTTTGTATTGACAGCAGACGTGCAAAGAATGTATCGTCAGATAAGAGTGCATGAAGATGATGCTAAGTGGCAAAGGATTATGTGGCGAAATGATCCAAGGACGGCAGTCAAATATTATCAACTAGAAACGGTCACATATGGAACACGACCGGCACCATATCTGGCTACGAGAACATTGAAGGAAATCGCTATCAAAAACAGAACCAGGTATCCTAGAGCGTCAAAGTCGATTGAATATGATACTTATGTAGATGACATAATGACCGGTTGTGATTCAGAAGAAGAGCTTGTGCGGATACGTGATGAATTAGTCGAAGCATTCAACTATTCAAAGATGTCATTAAAAAAATGGATATCAAATTCACAACGAGTAATCAATAGCTTATCACTAGAAGATATTGACTTGAGACAGAGAGACATTGAAGAAACTCCTGAGTCATTGAAGGTGTTAGGCATGCAGTGGGATCCAGTCAATGATGAATTCAAATTCAAGGTGAATTTAGACGAGAAAATCATACCAACGAAACGAGGTATCCTGAGCGAAGTAAGCCGTGTATTTGATCCACTGGGACTGGTGGCACCTTGCATCGTACAAATAAAGATTTTGCTTCAAGAAATTTGGAAGAAGAAATTAGACTGGGATGACAACCTTTTACCTGATCTACAGAAGAAGTGGGTAAGCATGCGTGATGATTTGAAAGGTCTAGAGCAAATTGTGATTCCAAGATGGTTATGCACTTCAAATGTTGCCGAAATTCATGGGTTCTCTGATGCCAGTTCTGAAGCCTATGGTGCGGTTGTTTATGCAAAGGTGGTAAATCGAGATGGAAGTTGTAAAGTAGTAATGGTCACGAGCAAATCAAGAGTGGCACCCTTGAAAAAGCTTACGATTCCAAAGTTAGAGTTGTGCGCCGCACTTCTAGTATCAACATTATTGAAAGTTGTCAAAGACGATTTGGGCGTCAATGTTGACGCAGTGTTTTCTTGGACGGATAGCACAATTGTTTTAGATTGGTTGTCTGCTTATCCAGTTAAAGATGTATTCGTAAATAATCGAATAGCTGCTATTTTAGACAACCACTGCCGTAATTGTTGGAATTATGTATCCTCAACAGATAACCCAGCTGACATAGTATCAAGAGGAGCCACAGCAAAGTCGTTATTGAAATCTCGATTATGGTGGCATGGACCAACTTGGCTTTCTGGCTCAAATGATGATTGGCCTCAACAACCGCAGCAAAAATTCGTAACATCATTTGAAGAGAATCCTTATCAGAGTTTAAGATCATTCGTGGTGACATCTGGCGTCAAGGAAATTTTAGGTCAGTTGGAAGAGCGAATTTCGAGTTTTTATAAAATTACCAGAACTTTGGCCATTATATGTAAGTTCATAGAAATGACCCGAATGTCCAAACAATGGTGGAGTCCATCTATCACAATCATTGACATGGCACGAGCAGAGGTAATGATTTTCAAGTACATACAAAGCGAGCATTTTTTAGAGGAGATTAACAATATTAAACTGGGCCGTTCTATAATAAGTAATTCAAGACTTATACAGTTGAATCCGCAGAAAATCCGCAGATTTAGCAGAAAATTAATTGAGCTTTATAAGTTTCTGAAGTCAAACACTAATCATATTTCTGAATATCTTTTAAGGAATCAAATATCATGGCACTTCAATCCACCAGGAGCTCCACATTTCGGAGGAAGTTGGGAAGCAGCCGTTAAGGTTATGAAAACACATCTGCACCGAGTTCTGGGTAATATTGTTCCAACAATTGATGAGTTTCAAACGCTGCTTGTGGAAATTGAGGGTATTATGAACTCCAGGCCGCTTTGCCGAACGAGCGGTGATGACATTGATTGTCTAACACCTGCTCATCTGTTGATTGGGCATCCAATATCAAGTATTCCAGACACAAATGGTGAGGAAAGGTCAGCAACATATTTACAAAGATGGGAAATGGTACAACAATTAAAAAGAAATTTTTGGTCAAGATGGTGTTATGAATATTTATTAACTCTTCAACGTCGAAGCAAGTGGTGCAACAAAAAACCGAACGTCGAAATTAATGATGTAGTCATTGTTAAGGATGAAAGTCTAGTAGCAAAACAGTACGTCCTTGGCAAGGTAATAGAAGTTTATCCTGGTAATGATGGATTGACGAGAGCAGTAAAATTGAAGACAAGTGCGGGTGAACTTAAGCGACCGATTCACAAATTATGTATACTACCAATTAGTGAACCAAGCGATTCACGGGGGGACGGAATGTTTTCGCAAATAATTGAGCTGAAAACGAACTAAAATAGTAAAAAATTTAAATTTACTTATCGAAACTTTTGTTTATTAAGTTAAGTTGTAATATATCAATTATGTCACTTTAACTTTATATTTACCATTGTCGCTTAATTGTATGTCGCTATCAAATTTAAATTACTAGAAAATAAGTCATTTAAAGAATGCATCCAAATGTTTATGGATATGCAATAAACTTTTATAGTAGCATTAATATAAAAAGAGATGTAAATTGAATGTAGACAGTAGAGAAAAAGTATTTGGGTTATAAAGAGTTTATCATTGTGATTGTAAAGAATTTAAATATTACAAAATTATAAAATTATAAATCAAATCAGATCAATTTCGTTTTTTTTTTGTTTTGCTTTTAAACCTAAAGATCATTGACCTCATTCTTCCGTACATTGTAAAAAACAAATTTAATATAAAAAACTTTTTCTGACTTCAACTTCTTTTATCTTCCAAAATAGGTCAATCATCATTTTTGTTATACTAAGGATTTAATTAATGAATAATTATCAACAGTTCTATTTAATTAAAATTGAATTGTATTAATGTTTTACGTTTTTGAAGTTTTAATCATATTGTTTATAATTCGCGAACCAAATACATTTGTATCCATGCAGTCTCTTTTGTCTTTTTCAGAGAATTTTAAATTAACTATCTCATTCGTTAAGTTTTTCTTTTTTGTCATTAAGGAATTTTTGGTGAATGCACAACGCTTTTCGATATAACTTATTTGGTGTGCAAATATCTTTACAGTTGAATTCTTGAAAATTTGGTAATAAAATTGAATAAATCGTCGGGAGAATGACTAGACCGTCGTGACAGTAACTTTTTTGGAAATAAAATAACAAATTTGTAATTTTTGAGTCGAATTTGTTATAAATTGGTTATTAATCTAACTTTTTAGTGGTTTAAATATATTTTAATACATAATATGAAGTTCGCCATTTTTAATTACACATGCATATAAAAATTTGTATTTTTTGAAAATAAAATTCTGATTTTCATACTTCTCATGACTAAATATTATTGTAATATCATTATTTCAATGGTGGGGATTATTTCAATATGGTTTAAACTGATTTTAGAAAATTTCAGTCAACCTAAAATAAAAATATTTTTGAAATAACAGAAATATATTTTTAAAAAAGACGAATTTATAAGGCGCATGAGTTTTTAGTTCACTGATAGGTGCACATTTACGATAAAACTTGCTTTGTTTATAAAATTATGTCGTATCTTGCCAGATTTTTGGGTTACCATTATTACAGGGCATGTGAATATTATATTTACAATTATTATGAAGTAAATTTTCATAAAGTCGTAAATAACGAAATAGATGATAAAGGAAGACAAATAATTATTATATTTACAAGATAAAAGAAGACAACATGATTATTTATATATTTTATAAAAAATAGTTGTCCTGTCTGCTAAAATACAACCACAATGTGAGACAAAATCATTTTTTTACACACAAAATAGTAGTCAATATATCTATTTCGTGACTTGTATTCTATGGTCAATTGATAAATCGGATAATAGTTATTACGACGTTGTTACAACCCAAAATTTATTCCCCAATAACGTTGTATCTCAGTTTTCATACCATTGTCACAACGTTGGCTAGCCGACCAGTAGTCATTTAGCCAACCAAAGTACAACGTTATCCCAACCCACTCGTGCTACTTGGGATAGGTTATGTTTTTGTTTGCTGTCAAAATACTAACGCAATTTTAAAGGTTGCAATTTTTATGGTAATGTCTAATATGTGATCGAAAATATTCGAAAAAACAATAACAATTTTTTTTTTTTTTTTTTTTTTTTTTTTTTTTTTTTTAAATTCATTACCAATTTTATTAAAACGTTTAAAACAAAGTTACAGTAAATAATAAATACTTTAAAAAACTGTAACAAAGTTATAGTAAATAATAAATACTTTGTCTTTGTCTCTCTAATAGATTATTTTTTTTTGTCTTCTTCCAACTTCAAGTCAGCTCAGTCAATTTTTCACCGTGGAATTGGGGCTATAAGCTATAAAATAAATTTAAATAAGGAGCCCAAAACCAATAAAAAAATTTGTTTAATTATTTAAATATTGGCTCAATAACCATAAATATAACTAAAAAACTTTTAAGTATTTTTTTGATTCATAAATAAGTTTTCTCGGAATTTTTTCAGTATCTCGAGAAATAAGAATATTTCTCGAGATACAAATTCCATCGAGATATTCCAATTACTAAATGTAATAGCGCTACTAGAACGCATTATTTGTGTTGCTTGTGTCAAGTAAGAAGTTTATGAAATTTTTCCTAACCAAATGAGAAATTTTGTAGAATATTTAACTTCCTCATTTGGTCCTTTATTTTACTTGCTGTCTTCCCTTATTATGAAAGTATTTTGCGGTATTTTTCATTACTATTCTTTGTATTTATCGTATAGGGAATATAATTTTGATCTTAGGTTGGCTTCATAATGTAACAGAGGATTTCCCTTGATATAGACGAAAATTTTATAAAAAACCTACGTACGTTCATATATTTAGGTATACATTTATGGAACAAACCCTAACATAAAATGCGAAAATCAGAGCATAACCCAGTTTAGAAAATTATGATAATTTGAAAATTCAAAAATGAAAATCATTTTCGTTACATCATGCACAAACCGAGTTTGATGACGATGATGATTTTCTTTCCTTAAGTTGTACTGTTGTGCTTTTGAATTTATCTATACCATATATATGTACATACATATTATGTTTATACTCGTACATATTACACATATACATTGTTATATAATATAGTTTTTCGTAAAAAAAACTGAAACTAAATTCAATTGAAAATAACTACTTTGTATTGAAAATTGAAAAAAAAAAAAATGAAATAAAATTTCGAAAGCGCACAAAAATAATGCCAATCGAATGAAAATGTTTTTCCATCTCGCTTGTTTTTCTCCAAAACACATTTTATTGTTCTACTTCCATCTAACATATTATACATACTATATTATTATAAGAGATACAAGTACAATGTACATGGAAATTGGATAAACAAAATGTTATGTTGTTTATATTATGAACACGAGTAACCTATTTGTTCTAGTACGAGTATATACATACAAATGTTGGAGATTGCTATTTTGATTAAAGCACGAAAGCAATCGAGAATTTACCTATAAACTGTTTATAAAATTGTGTATGTAATTGTGATTGACAGCGCAAAAAAAAAACTATGTATAAAACTGCATTCTTGACTTCAATCAAACCGAGGTTAAGTTACGCAACTAAATAGTTTTTATTGTTTGTACGAAGAAGGGGCTTGAGTGTAGGTAAAAGAAATCCCAATGAGTTGATAAGGTTATGCTCAAGAATGTTTCTTCTAATAAAACTAAGTTTCTCCTTAGTAGTGAGGATCTCGTAAGCTATTGTCGTGTACGACGGTAGGACCGCTTGCCATCGCTAATTATTATCAGTATGACATGCTCAAGTAGAATTTCCTTTAGAAACACTTTGTTACTTGAGTGAGTTTGGATAAAGTAGGCGACACCTAAGACAAATTTGATCGAACGGCAACCGTTGTTGTTCTTGCTGTAAAACGAAACACGAGGCTGCAGAATTTTGTTTACGTTTATTGGTTGTACGACAGTATTAAAATTTAACCAAACAACAATAAAATGTTATGTTGTACATCTAGCACGTACATGAAAACAGGAACTCTGAAGTCACGTTTTACAAACAAAATTCATACTCAGATGTCCTTATTTGGAGAAGGATTCGAATTGCTACAGAGCAGTTGAATTTGTAGGGTAACTGAAAAAAAAATCCTTCAAGAACGTCGGCATCTAAGTATCAACACAAAATACTGTCGGACCAAGATTATTTTGCAAAAGTCAAACTACCAGATTCAGAAGACGACGGAGAAACTTAGATTTTGTTATGAAGTTCACTGGCCAATTAAGAACCATAAGTTCCAGGATGTTTTGTAAAAACGCTTGCTAAAGGCCATTTAGAAAGTCAACAATTCTCCTCCTTCACCAGGACTAGATCACCAATTAGTGGCTACGGCTGCGGTTGTAGTGGACTTAGATATTAGAGATGTGCGGGTAGAAACTATTCGTTATTTAATACTCGTTACTTTTAACTACCCGAAGTAACGATTCCTTCGGTTAAAAAATATTCGTTACTTTATACCTACTAAAATTAAAACAAAAAAAAATTAATTCGGTTTGTTTGTTTGATTTCTTGATTTATTTTCTACCGTCCTACTTTACGCCTGGAGTAGCCAAATCGAGGACGGGCGGCTACAGATCCGTCTTTGAAAACCACCTGCACATTGCATTGCTTCATGCCAACCTGTAGTGCTGACATGAAAGGTGGGTCGGACCATGGCTTCTGCACTCTCAACAGGGGGTCATAGATGTGTTCATCTTCATCACCGATCGTAATCAGATGATGAAAAATCCCTTTTGCATCCCGCCCCTATACTGCGCCGTTTGCTTGTTGAATCCCACGTATATAATCTAGTTATGTCTTTTTTCTCCTTACGTTTGCGTTTTTACATACAAACAATGTGCCAGTTTAGACGATGCATCACTATGTCGCATCATTTCCTCGTTTCTTACTTCTTTGCCTACGAACTGATTTTGAAGTGGGGATTTTTGTGCGCATTTTTCCACCAAAAAATTGTATTGCCTCACATTTCATGATACACTAAAGCTTGATTTACATTTGCGACGTGTGACGTGTGACGGGTGGAAATAGCGTGACGCTATCTTGACAACGATTTACATATGTGACGGGTTAGTCGCACGCACACTAATTCAAAATTTTTTTTGACCTTCTGGTGGCGAATAATCCAACTGTTTCCATAAACGAGGTAGTTTTTGAAAAAATTAATTTTTGTTTATAGTATTTCTGTCTATAGTGAATTATTTCGAAAAAATGTGGCAAAATAACCAAAATCTCAGAAAAAATAAAATAGAGGTATTCCTAATTTTGTCGTTAATACAAAAAGAATCTTCGAAAAGATGTTGGGTGAACCAACTTCTTTTAAAAAGAAACGAACAAGGCCATTACAACAATTTGGTGGCAGAAATGAGGCTTTATGAAAGCCACAAATTTTTTAATTACCATCGAATGTCGGTTGATTTGTTCGACAATTTACTCGATAAAATTCGAAATAGGATTGAAAAACTGTATTTATTTCGAGAGCCTATATCGCCAGGAGCAAGACTTTCTCTAACCTTGAGGTAAAGATGTGATTAAAAAAATCTCTACATAATTGCAAGATTCTAAATATTTTTTTTAGATATCTAGCAAGTGGCGATATGATGAAGTCACTTGCGTACAATTACAGGGTTTCCGAAGCGTCTGCAAGTTCTATTATTGCTGAAACCTGTGACGCAATATGGCATTCACTTTTTCGCTCCTCATTCGATGCGTTGACCGAAGCCAAATGGCAAGCCGTGGAAAGTGGATTTCGAACGAAATGGAATTTCCCAAACTGCATTGGTGCTCTTGACGGCAAACATGGCACAGTTCAGGTAATTTTGTATTACGTTGTTCTACTAAAGTTAATTTTGTCGTAATTGTAGGCGTTTAATAATAGTGGAAGCAATTGCTACAATTATAAAAACTCACATAGCATAATTTTAATGGCAATCTGTGATGCGGATTACAACTTTTTAGTTGTAGATATTGGAGCATCGGGGAGATTCAGCGATAGCAGCGTATTTAAAAGTACTGCGTTTGGAAAAGCATTGATAGACGACAATTCATTTTTGAATATACTTCCTGATCGATGTTTACCACATACCAACATAAGTGCTCCTTATGTGATCGTCGCCGATGAGGCTTTTCCACTGGTAAGGCGTATCATGAGGCCATTTCCGGGAAGGAATTCTTGTAATGGGCTACCCGTACCGGAGTCAATATACAATTATCGACTATCGAGAGCAAGGCGGGTCATTGAAAACTCTTTTGGGATTCTATCAGCTAAATGGCGAATTTTCCGAAAGCCCATACATGCCAAGAGAGAGAACGTTTTAAAATTTGTAAAGGCCGCGGTTTGTTTGCACAACTGGGTAAAAAAAAGGAATGATTGTTATTGCCCAGCTGGTTATACAGACGTGGAAACTGAAAATGGGGAAATTGTAGAAGGACGATGGCGTCGCGAAACGGGGGAAGACAACAATGGAGCTCTACAGCGTATTGGTCGAACAGGTTCCAACAATTCATCAGCAAATGCTGTGGAGATTAGAAATAATTTCAAAAATTATTTTAACGAAATTAATATTCTGCCTTGGCAGAACTTAAGAGTGTATAACTCGTAATATACATTTTATTATATATTTAAATATTACAAACTGAAATTTTAATAAATAAAAATATTATGTCTTGTATGTTGAAAACAGATTATACATCATTAAACTTGGCCGTGCACATTATCTTTGTAATCTCCATTCTAATTCGCCATTGCTCAGCAGTATCCAATTTTTTGATGTCGTTTGCCAAAGACATACAATAATAATCAATGGCATCGAGCTCCTTTACCGGTTCTTTTAAAATTTGAATGAGATCTGAAATCTCAGTTGTTTTATCTGAAAAAAATATAATCTAATCTTTATAAATTCAAAATATTACGTTAGTACCGTACTTTTCTCCAAACGGGATTTTTTTGGGGTTGATGATGCCACAACTTCTGCCGCCGATTCCACTGGATCGTCTAACCCTAATAAACGGGATTGGTCATCGTCTGATAGTGTTAGCAGTGTATCCGGATCCGTCTCCGCAAAAAATGATCGGAGCGAGATGTTGGAGCTATTGCTTTCTGAATTGCTCGTCTGACTTTCATTAATTGAGAAACTGCTACCCATAAACCTAAACATATAAAATGATTATTAATAAAATGAAATACAAAAAAGATGTATATTTACGTACTTTGGATGGTCATTTAAAAAAGGTTTAAGAAACCCCATCGTTTTTAAAATCGAGCAATAGGTTTTAGGCTTAAATGCACTCCCACTTTTTACCTTTTTATTAAGCTCGCAAAACCGTTCTCGTAGCCTCTTCCACCTTTTTTGACAAACATCAGCTAAAAATTTAACAAAATAATTAATAATCTTAATAATGCATGAGCACATAAGTTTAAGTATATAAACCTACCGGGAATTGCAATTTCTAGGCTAATATCTTGCCATAATTTTTTCCGATAGCCATTATTTTTATAAAGCTTATTTGTAATATCATACAAAATCGGGCGTTTTTCCACGGCTCGAATTAATTTTTCGTCGGTTACACAATCCATATTATCTGTATTCGACTATTTATTTTTTTTTAGATAATAATTTATTTTTTTTAGTTGTTCCACGATATCATATCACAATTCAAAAACACAGAATAAAAAAAATGTCTGCCAAGCAGAAACGATGACACATTAATTTTTAAATTTAAACAAAAATAAAATGCATGTATAAACAACGGCTCCTTTTTTTTTTTTAATACACAAAATTTTTTGTGGTGTGTGTAACCGTGACGGAAAAGATAGAATTGGTTCATGTCTCGACGTGTGACGTGTGACGGTCAAAATATTCGTCTCTGATTGGCTATAAGTACCCGTCACACGTCACACGTCGCAAATGTAAATCAAGCTTCATACATTGAAAAAACAATACGTATTTTTTGTTTTTGAATTCGCTGTTTATTCGTCATTCGTAAATCAAAATTGTGTGATGCAGATGCAGCATGCAGGTTTTTTGAATAATTGAATTGCGTCACTACATTAATGAAAATAATTCTACACATACATAGGTAAATTGCAATTGTGATAATGGTTCGATATTTTACGTGCGAACGAAATAGTGTAGAATGATGTGATGTAGTGATGGATGCGTCTAAAGCAGCCCATACACGATACAACTTGTTGTACAACTTGGTTGGGTTGTATGACAAGTTGTACCGTTTGTGGCGAAGTTGTACAACCGATTTTAAGTTCGTAAAACAGTCTGCATGAAATAAAAATGTTTTGATTTTTTGGGGACGGAGCTACGTGTTGTTTAAACTAGTTGTATCGTGTGTGGTGAAATTTAACTACTAAGTGTCAAAAATCTTGCCAGTTTGATTTCACAACGCGTGAAATAATTAAAAGCATAGATGTACAGCCTTGGCCAAAAATATAAAGCACCCCTATCTATTAGCATTATATATTAATATTATGTCTTTCTAAACAATGGGTGTTAACGAACGAGTCATCCCACCGAATGCGACCCTTAATTATTGAAAATCACCAATTTTTGTTTTGTTTTAGGTTCTTAACAAGAAGTTGTAGCGTCGTAAAATTTTTTTATTTTAGTTTTGTATTTGATCGTGTGCAGTCTTCACATAAAGTGTTTTAAATCAAAAAGAGTTTTCGTAAGTTTTTTGAGAAAAAAAGTGTGTTTGTGATAATTATGCCTAAAGCGTGCCAACTCAGTGAAGGAATAAGGGCACAAATTGTGTTGTTGGATTCCCAGGGTGTAAGCCAAATTAAAATATCCCAAAAATTAAAATGCTCTCGTGGAGCAGTTCAATCTACATTGAAAAGGGTTAAAGAGACCGGGGACTATGCCTATAAACTACGCTCAGGCAGAAATCGTTTCACTTCGGTAAGAGACGATCGACAAATTGTGCGAAAATCTCTCAAAAACCGAAGAAAAACATCTGCTGAGATAGCTGCAGAGCATTTAACAGAACAAGAAGTTCACATTTCGGCACGGACAGTTAGAAGAAGGCTCCTGCAAGCTGGATTGAAAGGTTGTAAAGCAAGAAAAAAACCTTTGCTCTCACTAACCAACATAAAAAGCCGCTTGAGATGGGCTCGAGAACACAAACATTGGAATGACGTGGATTGGGCGAGAGTTGTTTGGTCAGATGAATCTACTTTTGAGGTAAATATAAAAAATAAATATTAAAAAATAATTAGTCAAAAAATAAATAAAAAATTGTGCTATGTATTTTAAAAGAATTAATAGAGAAATTTATGTTAAATTTGATGGAATTCTTATAGATTTTTGGAACTCCTGGCGCAACCATCGTAAGAAGGAGAGTCGGGGAAGCATACAATCCTGATTGTATAGTGCCTACCGTAAAGCATGGAGGGGGTAAACTGATGGTGTGGGGTTGTATGGCATCATCAGGGGTGGGAAAACTGTTGTTTTGTGAGGGTCCGATGAACAGTACCAACTATGTTACCGTCCTCGAGGCTGCATTGAATGCCTCAATTCGGCAAATCTTTGGGGAAACGGATAGTTCTTCGATAATTTATCAACAGGATAATGTCCCCTGCCATACTTCCCGCGTTACGATGAGTTGGTTTCGAAAAAAACAAATTCGAGTCATGGACTGGCCCGCCCAGTCACCAGACCTAAATCCCATTGAAAATTTGTGGTCAATTTTAAAAAAAAAATCAAGGATCGCAGTATGACTTCAAAGGAAGACCTCAAACGTGCGCTGACAGAGGAATGGAAAAATATATCGAGAAATACCTGCGAAAAATTAGTACGGTCGATGAATAAAAGAGTCCTGGCTATCATCAAAGCCAAAGGAGGACCTACAAAATACTAAAATTAATAAAATATAAAAAGTATTTCCTAAAAATATTGAGTTTTAATTTTTGTCTTCATTCGTTTTGTAGATACTGCAATTCGGAAGGGGTGCTTTATAATTTTGGCCAAGCTGTATATAATTAAAAGTGATTGAGTGTTTTACCATTTGGATTGGAAAAATAGGGAAAATGGCGATTATAAATTCCGAAAATTGGAGGAATTTTTTTGAAAAATTTAAAGAGCTACCGGTATTGTGGCAAGTAAAAAATGAAAACTATAAAAACAAAATCTATCGAGGTTTTTCAATTAATTAATAAGGATGCTACAATTGAGCAACTAAAACGCAAAGTTGCCAATATAAGGTCATGCTATCGACGAGAGTTGAAGAAGAAAAATGTAAGTGAGAAATCTGGAGCAGGGGGTGAAATCATTTATATTCCATCTTTGTGGTACTTTGACTTTCTTGATTTTTTAAAAGATCAAGAGACGTCCGTTCCAGGAATATCGACTATAATCGACACGGATGACGAGAGTTTTGATATTTCCGTAAGTTTAGCTGTTTAGTATAGTATTTACAATAAATATATTGTTTATTGTTTTTTAAAATTAGGACGAGAATGTTTTGGGGAAAAGGCAGCGTCAAAGAAAAAACCCTTCAAATAAAAATGAATTTATGCAGAAAGCAGTGGACTATTTGGATGAAGTTAAAAAAAACCGTGGCGGTATTGTAAAAGATGATGCAAATGTTTTTGCCGAAGGTTGGGCTTGTTCATTCAGAAAACTGAATGAACAACAAAAGCTGTTTACTAAGAAAATTATTGATGAAGCTCTGTTGATGGGCCAGCTAAACAAACTATCTTTGGATAGTTCAATATCGTCACAATCATCCTCCAGTAAATCATCTTCTGAGCAATCTAAATCTCCAACCCATTATAGATTTGCATCGCGGGATACTTCAGGAACTTCAATCCCGCTTCATAATTATAGATTATCATCGCGGGACACATCCCATCAAAATATAATTATAGAAATTTTGTTATTATGAAATAAATATAAATAATACAAGTACCTACAAACAAAAACTTTATACATTTTTATTCATTTAATAATGCTATAACTTCACAAAATTTGTGTCGTATATTCTTCGCTTCTTTAGTTGAATTTCTTGACATTAAGGTATCTAGCCCTAAAAGTCTTTCTTCAGAGGAAGTTGAAGCTGTCGCTGAATTCTCTACAAATGAAATTCCTATTGCAACTTTCTTAAATAATTGTGCAAATAAAAACATGTTAGCACAATAGTGGTAACTTTCTCGGGACTTAAATTGATAGTTGTGTGCAGTAAACGAAAACGCGATGCCAGAATACCAAATGCATTTTCGACTCTTACTCTGGCCGAGCTAAGTTTTCTATTAAAATTAACCTCGTCACTTGTTAGGTTATCGTGCGCATATGGCTTCATCAAATCTGATCGGAGTGGAAATGCAACGTCACCCACGAACACGTATGGTAAAATTTGTGCTTCTGAAAAAGGAGCGGTAGGATCTGGTAAACCGAGTTCTCCATTATTTAATTTGTCGTAAAATTTTGTGTTCGAGAATACACCTTCGTCAGAAATTCTTCCATTAGTTCCAACGTCTACCATTAGGAACTCACAATCAGCGTTAACTACCGCCATAAGGACTACACTAAACGTTTTTTTATAATTAAAATAAAAAGATCCCGATTTTGACGACTTTTTATTATGGATATGTTTGCCATCTATGGCTCCTAGGCAGTTCGGATATCCAGTTTTTTTAAAAAACTTTATTGATTCTCTTTTCCAGTTGTCAGCAGTTCTGGGTAACTAAAATTAATAATATGTAGTTATAAAATTGTAGATTATTTTCGTTAAAGCTTAAAAAGCTACAAACAATTTTTTAATTCTTTTTTAAAATTTTTAATTTTAAATTGTTAATTCGTACTTCACAATTGTTGTAACTTTCTTATTTATTCAAAACTCTATTGAATGGTGCAATATTTTTGTAGCTTAATTATGGTAAAGATAAAAATTACCAATATGCGTTAATAAAAATTACCAATAAAATGTTTCAAAACTTACCATGATGTATTGTTTTAGCACCACATTAATTGCTCGGCATGTTTCAATTACAATTTTTCCGATTGCTTGTGATGATATCGTATAGGCAAACTTCTGTTGCTAAAAATCTCAAGGTAATCGATAATCTTGTCTCTATTGGGCCAACCCTCTGTTTTAGATATAATATTATCTAATAATTTGCATAGTATCTCTAAACCATCAACATGTTCTCAGCTGATGTCTGATCATGTTGCGGTTAGGTTTGAAATTCAATGTCAATCTCGTCTCAAGGGACCTCCAATGAAAACGTGTTATCACCTTGCAAAATGGGATATTTATAAAGAAACACTTCAAAATTCTATTAAATTAGATAACCATTCTTCTATTAATATCACAAATTCAAATTTAATTGATGAACAACTTGATAGTATAGTATCTAATATCTATAATGCAAGAGACAGAGCTATACCTAAAGTTCCCATAAAACCCTATAAAGATCTCCAACTATCTGATGACTTGAAAATGCTTATTAGGGTCAAGAATATAAAGGGACGACAATGGCAACGTACAAGAGATCCATTTGTTAAATACATTTTTTTGGAAATGAAAGCCGAGATAGATATCCAAATCAACTTATTACGTAACAAAAGTTGGAATAAGCTACTTAACAGTTTCAAACCGGGTTCCAAACCTTTTTGGAAAATGACGAAAATAATTGGAAACAAAAACAGCATTTTGCCTCCGTTAAAAGTTGGTAATGATACCATTATAACAAATATAGAAAAAGCCAACGCGCTAGCAAACGTCTTTAGTTCCGTCCAAAAGAGCACGCATATACGCATATAGATTCCGTATTTGAGGTTACTGTGAAATCAACCGTTAACATACTAGATAATCAACCAAATGGCGAAATTGTGTTTACTACGCCATATGAGATAAAAAATATAATTAAGTCACTCAAAACTACGAAGAGCCCAGGTAACGATCAAATCAATAATATGCTTCTAAAACATTGTCCTCGCAATGTTCATATAATGCTGACCTATCTATTCAATTCCTGTTTCACTTTTAATTATTTTCCTAACTCTTGGAAACATGCATTAGTGATACCTGTACCTAGTGATGTAAACGGTAATATTCTCGGTTGTAATATTACCGGTAAAATCGGAAATTTTAGGTAATATTACCCAAAGTGGCGTTACCGTGGTAATATCGGTAACATAAATTAAAAATGTTTTTTACAAACCACTCAACTAGTTTAAATGCAAAAGAGTTGTGAGTTGTGACACCACTGCATTAAACTTCCTTATATATTATTAACCTACTACCCCAAATTTTTACTGTAAAATATAATAATCTACACCTTTTTCCTATTTCATTAACATATTCATTTGGTAAATATGTAATAGAGCTGGAATCTGACCCTGAATATGATCCATCGCTCTGTCTGGTAAAAACAACAATCACTATTTTAACTAGAAAAGTGGCTGCATCGTCTTTGTCGATGAAAACCTCTAGTGTGCTGGAATTTCGTTGACAACATGAGACCAAAGTAGCACCAGATGGTCGATGAGCTATTACTCGAGCAATTTTCGTTTCTGGTGCTCCATTAGGCTCAACCACAAAGTCGGTTTCTATTGATTTGTTGAAGAAATTGCGGCGGTTCTATAAACTTCCGTCGAGATACCAACTTTCCAATCAATTGTTGGGCATTGAGTACCATCGCGTCGAAGGGTGAATCTTACCAAAAATTGATCGGTGGAACATACGCAGGGACTCCATAACAAATTATGTCATCAATACACCCAAAGCTTTTTTCTATAAATCTACTCACTAAGGAAAATCGACATTTGGCTTTTAAAGTTGCTTTTCGTGAAAGTTGAAGCGGTGGTAAAAGACATCGAGATTTATAGATTTAATGTACTTATTACTGCTAATGAAATGCATAATAAAGCGTCCCGAAAAATGGTTAACAATAGTTATCCCTATATTACCGAGTATGGTTACATCGGCTATGGACTTAACTTGCTCTTTGTCAATATCTTCAAGATTCAGTCTATCAACAGTTTGAAATTTCCAGTCAGTCGTACGGATGGTTTCGGAAATAAAAAATCTCGCTAATTTTTCATGCTACATTCGATCTATATTCATGCTACATCAGGTATGACCTGAAGGCGCTGGCTATCGAAGACGAAGTGAAGTCAGTTATTAAGTCATCTACGACCTCCTATTCGAAATTGTTCACTGTGTACTACCTCCGATTGCTAAATTGGCATCCTTTTTTGAGAGTTTGCTGTTTTGTCTAAAATGGTGTACTGTGTTTTGTTAGTATAAAACAAACTTTTGAACAAAATAAATAAACAAAGAACTTGATAAGTATTATCAAATCACTCAAAATGCTTACAACCGCTACATTTTGCTGCAAATTAGCTTGGACCAGCTATTCGAGGAAAGAGTCTTTCGGAATCAAAGAAACTTGAAGCGACTGAATTTATTTTTAATGTCGCAGAATTTCACCCAAAATATAAGGACAAAAAATAGAAAGGCAACAAAATATTATGAGTCTTTTGGTTCGAAGTGAACTTTCTTTATAACCGTTTGTGGTTGCAAGTGAGCAGCTCTCGCGGGTGGGAATGTCTACTTCAACTTTAAGTGCTCCACCAATTTGGTGGGCGGGATTGTCTACTTCACCGTTAAATGCTTGGCGGTTCATATTTTGGACATGCTGCATCGAGAGCTCAAAAATTGTCGATTGACAATTAGAGGTGACTATTTGGCCAAAAATTCGACCTATATTGTTTCGCAAGTACCCTTAGCCTGATTTAGCCCCGATTGACTTCTGGCTATTCCTGAAACTCAAGAAACCGCTCCGGGGACATCGTTTTCACACGATTGAAAAAATTCAAGCGGAATCGAGGAAGGTTTTGTAGGCCATTCCGGAAATAGAATTTAACAACTGTTTCGAAGACTGGAAAAAACGTTGGCATAAGTGTATTCTATCCGAAATAGATTACTTTGAAGAGGATGAAATATATTTGAAAGAATAATAAGCCGTTTGTGTTTTATTTAAAAATCTTACTACTTTTGTCGAGGCGTCAAAATATTACTAGTGATCTTTGGTACAAATTGGAATTAAAATATTGAATAAAAAGTGTGTTACCTATTTTAGCCGTGTTACCGGTAATATTACCGGTAACATTACAAAATTTAAAAATATCGGAAATTTTACAACAGTACCTAAACCGAATAAGGATAATTCAAACCCTATGAACTACAGACCTATTAGCCTTCTCTGTTCTCTATCAAAAATTTTTGAGCGTATCATTCAATCTAGACTTTTAAACCACATCACTATCAAACAATTTCTACCCAATGAACAATTTGGATTTAGAAAATCTCACTCAACCAACCATCAAGTTAAAGGACTAGTTTCAAAAATTAAACAGAACACTAATAACAAAATTCCGACTGGGGTAGTTCTTTTAGACGTAGAAAAGGCTTTTGACAGTGTCTGGCATGATGGACTATTATACAAACTAATAGCTTTAGAAGTTCCGTTTAGGCGCAGAAAATTGTCATCACTTCCAAATCGAGAATTAGTAATTCAAAACAAAAAAATACCTTGGGACCCTGACATTAAATACCTTGGGATTATCTTAGATAAAACACTCACATATAATAAACATACCATGTACTCCATTTACAAAGTTAATAAATATATAAAAATTCTCTACCCATTTATTAATAGAAAATCCAAGCTATCCACCCAAAATAAATTAATTTTGTATAAGACTGTGTTTAGATCTATACTTTTGTATGGTGCACCTGTCTGGAGCAGCTGTGCAGATACCCATATTAAAAAGCTACAAATTACTCAAAATAAACTACTCAAACTAGTTTACAATTTACCAAGACACTATTCTACTCAAGATTTACATAAAATTAATAATATTGCACTAGGGAAAGATTTTGTTACCAAACTTTGTACTAGATTTAAAATAAATGCTGGATTCTCAGACAATCCACTCATTAAAAGTTTGTACTTGCACTAGTTGAATGATTGATTTAAAAATATAAAATTTGTAAACCTAATAAAATATCGAACTGAGCATAAGTTCAATGAACATAAAAGCTAGTCATTTTTACCAAGATTAGTTATAGTTTTAAGTATAGTTAAGTAAAGTTTTAAAATTAACTATAGTTTGAGGTTTTTTCTATATAGTTTCCTCAACAAATACAACCAAAAATTGTTAAATCAACTCATAAACTGAACTGCTCAGATGTAATGTAATTTAAATTAAGTTGAAAGTTTTTTCTTTAAACGAACACTGTATAATATTTCTGAATTTTGTTAAATTATGTATATATAAGTAATAAATAAATAAAAAAATAAAAAAATAGTTTTTACTCTCAATCTGAAATGTTCCTATAAATATTTATTTTATTTTGTTAAGTTTTTATTTTATCCGATGAAATATTTTTTATAAATTATTTTATATTTTCTTTATAAATTTTGAAAATAAATATAAATTTATTAAACCCGTATTTTTAATTTATCTATCAATAATTTTTCTTTAAAAATTCCGTGTAATAACTCTGGGTAGTGATTACTTTGTAACGAATAAAAAGTAACGAGTATTACGTCAAAAATAACAAGTACCCGTGACTACCTAAAAGTAACGAAACTGCACATATCTTCTTAAAATATAAAAGGAAAGAATACTTAAGATCGCTCACTATAATAACAATAGAGAGAAGAGAACTACAAAAATACATAACAATAGAATATAGCATGACACAGCAACAACCAATACTATACATACAATTTCTCGACAATACAATTACAAAGTAGCACATACCTCAAATAAAATTGAATATTGCATCAATAGACATAATAAGCAAAGTGATTACCAAACAGGGGTGTACAAACTAAAATACGATGATTGTGACATGTTTTATATTGGGCCAACTGGGCGAAACTTCAAAACGAGATTTGTTGAACACATGAAGGAAATTGGCAAAACACATAGTGGTCGTGTTCGGTCTGGCCAAAATGAAAAAAAAAAATCACGATTTTATACGTCAAACTCATTTCCTGCTAACTTCACCTCGTTAAATATATGTCAAATCTGACCGAACAGCCAAAAAAGAAAAATATGGATTTATACGTCAAACTATTGTAAACAATTAAATGTGAATCAATTAATTCGGATTTTATTTTTGGTATAATTAAATTAAATTTCATTTAAAACTTATGAAATTAGTATTTAACTTTGTATTTTTTTTGTAATTTAGTTATTGAAATCGTTTGAAATCTATTTGTAAATAGTTTTTATTCAACATTTTTTTTATTTACATTTTAAGTGAGGTTAAGTTTCTGGTTTTCGGGTTTAGTTCATAATTTGTATTTTTAAGTTTTAATTTTTTTTTAAATGTACGAGTCAAGTGATAGTGACACTGAAGATTCATTTGTTTTACAACTTTTTAATGAGGAGCATCAAAAAATTGAAAATTTTTATTCGGTAATAGAAAATTATACGGACGAGCAATTTCGATGCCATTTCAGATTATCCAGGAAAACAGCACAATTAGTCGTCGGTAAGCAAACAAAGCTTTATATGTAATTTACACCAAACCAACAAAACATTAATTAATTACAGATAAATACACGGAAAAATGCTTTACTGACAACAGAGTTTTTCTTAACGTGACTCCAAAAACCCGTGTTTATATGTTTTTATGGTATTTGGCAAACAGTGAAACATTCCGCCAAATAGGTGATCGATTTGGATTCAGCCGGGGTCACGCGTATGACATCATCGTTGAACTTGCCTTGTTTATGGCAAATGAATCCCGAAGACTCGTCAAGTGGCCATCCTTGGAACAACAAAAAAATATATCTGCCGGATTTAAATTGTTTGCCAATATCGACCATATAATAGGAGCTATCGACTGCACGCATATTGAGATTCCTAGGCCTAAACAACACCAACAAAATTATTTCAACAGGAAGAAATTTCACAGCCTACAGATGCAAGCAACAGTGGATCACAATAAAAAATTTACCAGTGTATTTGTTGGAGAACCAGGATCCATGCACGACGCACGAGTATTTAGACGATCCCAACTTTTTAAACACTTGTGTGAAAGGCAGGATCAAATGTTATTACCAAAAGGATTTTTGTTGGGAGATCTTGCATATCCTAAAAGTTACGCTTGGCTAGTCCCACCCTTCAAAATTAATCAGGAAATGAGTAACCGCAAGAAACAATTTAATAAGCGACATTCCACGTACAGAATTGTAGTTGAGCAAGCATTTGGCTTATTAAAGACACGCTTTCGACGTCTTCAAAAATTCGGGAATATTAAAAAGAAATTAATAATATTGTTGGTATTAAGTGCTTGTGCACTTCACAATTTGTGTATAGACCACGACGATCGGTACATACAAGATGATACATTCCGAATTGAGGATCAAAGCGATTCGTTTAACCCAAGCTAAGAAAGTCAACACAGTCAGACCATAACAAGGCAAGACGAATTATTTTTGGAATTAATTGAAAAAAACATAATTACATAAATTCAAATTTATGTATATTTATAAATAAAATGTTACATCTAATTAAAAACTAATTTTATATTGATTATTATAATTAATTTCTGGAAAAAATATTTGCCATGGTTTGGCCAAACTGGGTAATTGCTCCAGCAATATTGTTAATTGCTGAAGCAACTTCGTTTTGTGACTTAGTAAGTCCATCTATGGACTTAACTAAGTCCTTATGCATAATCTTCCTATTAATTCTCTCTGACGCTTTGAACTTTAACAGGCGATCTATGTTATTTCGCGCTCGCTTGCGCCTTCGCTGTGGTGGTCTGGGCGATTCCTCTCCGACAGGTGCGACATTCTCCTGATCAGTTATTTCTTGTCTGAAAATATTCTCAGGAGTTTCAGAGCTTCTGAGGTGGGAGTTATTAAATTCCTCTGTCGGAGGGTCTAACCACTCAGGAGTGAAACTTGGAATTTCTGTTTCTAAAAAAACTTCTCCTGTTGCGTCCCCTGCTTCGACCGGCCTATCCCCAAAAATGATATCAAATTTATCGAAATAATCGAATGATGTATGTGGCTCTCCACTTGTTCGCAGCTTATCTTTGGCTGCTTTGTACAATTTTACCAAAGCACGCCATTTTGATTTTACTTGAGGGATTGTGAATTCCTAAAAAAACATAAGAATTCATTATTAATATAGTTGCTTTTGAAACCGGCAAATCCAATTTTTAGCAAAATTGAATCAATTGCAATGTCAAAATTATTATAAAATGTATCAAATCTTTAAGTACTACTATAATCTAAGAAAATTTTATAAAAATTGATTTAATTTCATTCAAAAAACCCCACTTTAATATTATGCTGGACGCTAAAATTCGTCTGTCAAAATATAAAATTGAATTTTTTTAAATGAAATTAAATCAATTTTAATTAAATTTTCTTAGATGGTGGTGGTACTTATAGATTTGATCTATTTTACAATAATTTTCACATTGCAAATGATTCAATTTTGCTAAAAATTGGATTTGCCGGTCGGAAAGGCCGGTTTGCTGTTTGTGCATGAGCCATCGCTTTTTCTTTGTTGAATTTACTATTAAGGCGGGCGCATAAAGAAAGTAGTCGTATAAAATGTCCGAAAAAAGCAATTAAGATAAACTTTTTAAAACTTGCTAATATAAAATTGCAGCAAAGAATTGAACAAATTCAATTCATTTTTGTTTTCGCTCGGACAATTTTGAATTAGGATACTTTCTATATGTCGCCGCCTTAAATGTAATTACTCTATAATTCAACTAGTTATTGTTTACTTACAAAATTTTTCAGCAACAAATATTCCTTGATATTCGCCCACATTTGTTTTTTCCCTTCGGCCGAATTATCCAAATGGTGATACTCCTCATAACCTTCAATTAAAATTTCAATAGCAAAATGAGTCCACATATGAATTTTATTTAAAAATCTTAAAAAAATTTAACTTTTAATTTATTACTGAAACAGCTGATAGTTATAACCTAAAACCAAACAATATTTTCATTTGACAGCCAAATCCACGAAATTTTGACATTTAAATCCAAAAAAAAAAGTTGGATTTTTGAGTGCGTTTTATGCTACATATTTTGACATATAAATCGTGATTTTTTTTTTCATTTTGGCCAGACCGAACACTAGGAGTAAAGTCAAATTTCGCGCAACATCTGACAGAACAGCAGTACAAATGTACAAGTTTTGACAACAATGTTGAAATTTTTTGTAAAATGCCGAAAGGGGACAACTTGAATCGCGCAGAAGAAATTTACATCTACAAACACAGACATAATCCTCATATTTTGAACGACAAAATACCATATAACGCCATCTACAAACCTATTATAAATAGCAGGAATTTATTTATATGACAAAGAGCTTGGTGCTCGAAACCAGTATTAAAAATAGAATAAAAATTATCACTACAAGAAAGTAAAAACATATTCTCTGTTTTTTATTTTATTTGTAGTTTTATTATTTAAATAAAAACTGTGCCGTATAAAAAAATGATTACACAACACAAAAATGGATCTTTTCAAAAGTAAACAAGTTTTTTCCGAATTGAATTCCACTTTTTGTAAAAATATTTCCAATTTTAATTACTCTTAGAATTGTAGAGGCTAACGGCTTCGGTAACTCTCAAAAAAAGGCAATTTTAATCGGAGACTAAAAGTTTCAAAACTAATTGTCTGGTAAATATTGAAAACAAAAATGCGTAATGTGGATTCAAGCTAATTTTATATTAAATAATAAACTTTTATTTGATTTGTTCCGAATTTGTTCGATGGTTGTATGTGGCAGTTTGATTTAGAGTACTTTAGTAATGTCTGATTCATAAAAAAATCGAAATTTCCTTAATCGTTCAGTTTAACGTTTTAGGTTTGCTCCTTAAAATAGAATGTGATCGACTTAAACAATCTCAGCACTTAGGCATTGAAAAAGTAACGTCTTTAAGTTATCATTCGTAAACGCCTTATTTGGGGGAAGAGAGGGGGAGGGGAACTCAAATCGTTAGTGAGACTAACGTCGTTGATTGTTGGCACTGTTTTTTTTTTATTTTGATGAAATACATATAAACAAATAAAAACGAATTATGAATATAATATAAGATTATATACGTCTGCTTTAAATAATATAATTTTTTTGTACTTAATATTTCCAACAACAAAATATTATTTTTTCGAGTCATACTACAGTAATTCATGTTTTTGTCAAGAAATGAATAAAAAAAGTTATTTTCATACAATGAAAATTCATGGAAAAAATGTCACTTTTAAACAGAAAAGCTACAAAGAAGGGAATGGTTGACGTATACATATAAACTGAAACAAAGAAATTTTCATAAAAAACAATAAAAAAAAAGTTTTTCATAGTTTTTGTTGTTACCGTTACCGATTTCTGTAAATTTTATTGTTCTGTTATCAAGATGGATCGGTTTTCAAACTGAAAATTGAAGAAAACTTGAACATGTTATTTTTGTTGTTGTATCCAGAAGAAAAGAAAATATAGAGTATTTTTATTGATTTGATAAGAGTAAAGTAAACCAACAACAAACAACAGGTAATCTAAGCCCTAAACATTGCAAACGTTTCAACCGAAAACTTATAAGCTAAAGAGTCAGCCATAGAAAACTTAAAAACTTATAAAAAAATTTAGAATTTAAACCAAGCTTTTGTTTTATAAGTTTTTGACTTTTCAACCATATGTTGTGAATGTCAGTGATTTTTTGAGCTCATATTTGATTATTTTGAATTTACTAGTTTTTGTTTCATTAAATTTTGAGTATATTTTCAATTAGTTTGTAGAATATAGTAACTAGTGACAGTGTTTTCAATTTTAAATTAATAATCTCAAATTTGTTTTGTAGTTTTGATAATTTTTGATTGGAGAAGGTTTAGAATCATATTTAGCATATTTAGTAGTTTGTTTTAATATTTGCCGTTTCAGTGAATAATTTTTTTACATCTATAAACAAACATGAATGCAGAAAGGCATTTGGCTCCAGGAACTAATTATTCTTTGGGGTCAGCTCTAGAAATGAGGAACCAACTTTCTTTATTTATGAACAACGAAGGGAGGTTAGAGTGGACGACGTCAAAAACCACCTGAAATGTATACAGGCATTCTAAATAATTAAAATATTGTTCTCATTTAAACATCAGTTCAATTTATTTTTTTTTATCGCCTTTGTCACTATATCACATTGTTTCGTGTTACCACAAGAGAGGTGAGTACTTTATGTTGTTAACCGCAATTTGTCCTGGCGTAAATTCACCACAAATTACAGCATTTGGCTATTGCTCTCCGCTAATGGTTCTAGAAGAATGGTCTGGATGTATGATATCGGCCGTTTACTGCCCTCCAAAACCAGCAATTAAAAAGCAGACAATTTATCGATTAGTATAACTAGCTGAGTAATAAATTCCTTGGAGGTGGTGGTGGTTGCAACGCTAAACTTGTGCAATGGGGACCTAAATTGTCGACATCAAAAGGCATACAACTTTACGAAGCTATAGAAACGATGTCTCTGGATTATTTATCTGCTAGTCACCCAGTTACTGGCCCGTGGATCTAAAGAAAGTTCCAGATTTAATTGACTTCGATGTGACTGATGTATATTTAAGAATTAATATTAGACGGAGCAATGCACTGAATTGAATTACGTTAAGTGTTTGCGTGTAGATTAGAAAAAAAAAATGATTGATGAGCAGGCAGCAAGAGGAATATAAAAAACGAGAGTTGGGTCAGTTGTGTCTAGAAATTAAAAGCACAATAATGTAGTAAAGTTGTAGACTGTAGTAATAAATATAAACATATGGTGTAGTTCTTAAATATCTACAGATAAATAAAAGAAAGTTACAAATATAACATGGCACAACCTAATGCAATTTAAATAGGAATATATAAAAGAAAAAGTGTGAAAAGTTAAGAGGACACACATTATAAAGCACCACGTGGCAGGCCACCTAAAACCACTGCTATTACTGTTTAAAAAAGAAGCAGCATGGATTTTATTAAAAAAGTGGACAAATTAAACTTAGAAGGCAGTAATATATCAGAAAATTGGCGTATATGGAAGCAAAATTACGAAATATATTTTACGGCAATAGAAGCGTCGAAAAAACCAAAACCAATCAATGTTGCTTTAAATGCAATTTGGCCGGAGGCTGTCAAGATTTTTAATACGTTCAACTTATCGGAAGAAGATAAAGATAATTATGAAAAAGTGGTCTCATCATTCGTATGGTACGTGATTAACTATAGTGTTGGGCGTAGCGGATAAGCAGTTACAAAAAAGATTTTTGGAAGCTGATGATGGAATAACATTAGCGAAACTAGTGGAAATGGGAAGAGCAGCCGAAGTGTCAAAGAGTCGAATAATGGATATTCAGAAACCAAGTACATCGTTAGACGCAATTAATCACGATAGAGAAGACGAGACACAGATGGCAGCAATCAACAAAACAATCTTTAGTAAAGACAAGTATCAGGCTAATAAAACGAATTATAATAGTTATAAGAACAATCAATTCAATAGAAATCAAAATAGTAAAAACAATTTTGCATCTAATTTTAGGCCAAATTATAACCAAGATGCTAGGAATGAAATCTACAAAAAGTGTACATATTGTTTGTTATCACACGTAAAAGGAAATTGTCAGGCTTACGGTAAGCAATGTGGAAATTGTGGTAAGTTAAATAATCATGCATCTGCTTGCCTTACAAAACGTGTTAAAGAATCTATCTTTCGATGAGAATTTTTATATTGACGCAATAGAAAATGAAAATCAAGCGAACGGCAAATCATGGTTTGAACGAGTAAGAATATAAAACTATTGTATTAATTTTAAATTAGATACGGGAGCCCAGGCAAATGTTCTTCCTCTAAATTATTTAAAAATATTAAAAAAATATAAATTTAAATAAAAGGAAGAGGAGAGGAACGGCATTGAAAGTAGTCGGTGAAGCGGAAATAGTGTGCTTTGTAAAAAATGAAGTATCTATACAAAAGTGTTTGGTCATTGATTCCAATACAGTACCCATACTTAGACTTCAAGCGTGTACAGATTTGAATTTAGTGGAAAGAATAGACTCATTAAACAATCACAGTAAGAAACAATTTTTAACGAAACATGCGGAACATTTCAATGGACTTGGTTGTTTTATAGATCATTTTAAAATATAATAGAAGATAATGCTATTCCGGTAATAAAACCAGCTAGACGTATTCCACTAAAATTAATTAATCCATTAAAAATAGAGTTAGAATCCCTTTCTGACCGTCAAATAATTGAGAAAGTAGATGAGCCATCAGAATGGGTATCCAACTTAGTTATAGTGGAAAAGCTAAACAAGAAAATTAGAATATGTCTTGATCCGAAACACATTAATGAGGCAATTAAACAGGAAACATTTTTAATACCATCTTTCGAAGAAATTAGTACACACTTGGCGAACAAAAAAATGTTTTCAGTGTTAGATCTTAAAGATGGTTATTGGCGAAGGTAGATGAAAGCTCATCGAAATTGTGTACGTTTAATACGCCTTTTGGCTGTTTTCCATTTAAAAGACTCCCTTTCGGTATTAAAATCGCACCAGAATTTTTTCAAAAATATAACCAAAGAAATTTTTTTAGATATACCAGGTGTAGTAGTTTACATTGACGATCTGTTGATTTTTGCGGAAACAGAACAGGAGCATAACGAAATAATAGACAAGGTCATGAACCGGGCAAAAGAATTAAATATTAAATTTAACAGCTCTAAATTGCAGAACAAAATAAATCAAGTACATTTTTTAGGACACATTATATCCTAGAACGGAATTGCCTGTGATTCCAATAGAACGAAAGCAATTTCCGAAATAGGAATTCCTCGATCTAAAAAAGATTTACAGAAGCTTTTAGGAATGGTAAACTATGTTCGCACTTTTGTTCCAAATATGTCCGATTTGTCAAAACTTAAATATTTATAGATAAAGAAAAGAAAGTTACAAATATAACAGTAACAAAAGGTATTCCATGTATATATGTAAAGGTAACGGATTGCAAGATCTGCCTTCCGATCACTCACCGATAATAGTAAAAGTGAGTACCGACGCCCTAAGGACAGAAATGCCGAAACGTCTAAAAGCCAGCTAATTAGAATCAATATAGGAAACTAGTTGAACAAAATTGTCTATATAATGAGTATCCCTCTTGTCATACCAGCAGATATTGATGCGGCAGCTTAAAACTTAAAAGTTGCCCTTTCGTTATCAGATGAAAATTCTATACCCGTCATAAGTAACCGGTGTGAAGTTTTTGGAGACTTTTTTTTTGGGACAAAAATTTAAGCGAGTGTACTGTGGAGTTTTTGGACAAAATTCAGATTTTATAAAAATTAAGTTTTTGGACATATATTTATGCGGGTGTACGTCCTTTAACTGTGTATTTAACAAAAATAAAGTTATTCAAATAAAATGGGCCTCAAATAATTTCTAACATTCATTTCTATTTTTATTTTCAACAAATCAACGAATTAAGCGACATAGGGCTGTTGCAAAAAAATTTAGAATATTAAAAAATCGACGAATTTCGTATGGAACAAGGACGTTGTGCTCTATTATACCAAATAGTACGAATCTCAGAGATTGGCTCATATAGTGACTATATAGGTTGTAAAGTGCATACATTGCGGAATTGAAATCACTCAGTGCCATTTTGATATGAGCCGTAGGGCTCTTGCAAAAAAATTTAGAAAATTAACAAATCGACGAATTTAGTTTGGAACAAGGACGTTGTTCTCTATTATACCAAATAGTACGAATCTCAGAGATTGGCTCATATAGTGACTATATTGATTTTTTAATATTCTAAATTTTTTTGCCAGAGCCCTACGGCTCATATCAAAATGGCATTGAGTGATTTCAATTCCGCAATGTATGCCCTTTACAACCTATATAGTCACTATATGAGCCAATCTCTGAGATTCGTACTATTTGGTATAATAGAGAACAACGTCCTTGTTCCATACGAAATTCGTCGATTTTTTAATATTCTAAATTTTTTTGCAATAGCCCTACGGCTCATATCGAAATATCAAAGTGGTGCTAAATTGTTTGATTTGTTGAAAAGCATATTGGAAATGAATGTTAGAAATTATTTCAGGCTTGTTTTATTTGAATAACTTTATTTTTGTTAAATACAGTGTTAAAAGAAGTATGTACACTCGCATAAACATTTGTCCAAAAACTAATTTTTATTTTGTCCAAAAAATTCACAATGTATACTCGCATAAATTTTTGTCCAAAAAAGTGTCCAAAAACTTCACACCGGTTCATAACTAATTCTGAAAAAATTACTAACTACCACATAATATTTAGGAACTTATCCATAAAAAGCAAAAAATTCGCCGCAATGGCAGCAAACAAAATCATTGTCATTGAAAAGGAAATTAAATCGAGCTATTAAGACCTTAAGATTTGCTTTGCGGGAAGAAGAAAATCAGAGCATCCGGAATTATTTAAGTGTGCTCTCGGCAACCGAAGGGACATGTTACAATTTCGTTCAAACCTGTAAAGTATAACTGTAAGAATGTTAAGAATACAATTAAAAATTCCATAAGCACGAAAAAGGGAGTTGCTAGACATTTGCATAAAATTAATAACATTCATATTTAACGCGTTCATGCGGACCGGTTATATTCCTCAAACTTCCGCAAGACATCTGTGTTGCTTTTAGATGAGAGATAATCCCATAGACGAATTGCTACCAGTAGCAGATAAAATTTATGAAATAACCTCACCCTGTATAGTGACGATGTTCCCTTTAGAACCATCAACTTCCCGTGGCCCAAAATTATCAGAAGCTGTGGCAACCATTAAACAATTCGGTCGAAAATTTGATAATGTCGCATTGATGTTGTCACGGTTAGGTAAGGGTCGCAGCCGTGCAGTAGAACCCCCTGGAGACCAAGCAGTTTCTTCAACAGAAACGGGTTCTGTTACCTTCTCACCACAAGTTTGGAAGTGCTGCAAGAAAATACTACAAATCTCGCACCGTCCAAAATGCCTTCAGCAACAAACCGAAATCTACAAAAAACTTCCAACGGCTAGTAATCGGATACGACTTAATCGCCGCTTGTTTCTTACAGACGCCTCGTCGACGACCGCCGTGGAAGGCGATTCTTAGATCCAACGACGATACCTTGCTGTTAAGTCAATAAGAGCAACAGTCAAAACTGCGAAAATAGATATGATTCTCTTTTGAAGGTGTATCCTTCTTTGTTTGGAACATCAGATTATAACAGTCCAGCAAAACACAACGTGGTTTATTATTACTTCATTAAAGGTCAACCTCCTTCTTCAAGACCATGCAGGGTGGATCCAGTTAAACATAAAACTCCGCTTACCGATTTCGAGCATATAGCGGACAGCGCCGATTGGTGCTCAGGTAGTGATTATCGTCGGCTAAATGTCATTATCACACCTAAATGTCATAATCACCCGGTGCAAAGCCTTAACCAAAACCTCACAATGCACCTAAATGGATGCAGTGTTTTTGCAAGAATTGATTTAGTTAGAGTTTACTAGAACTCGCTTTGGTCTTGCAGCGCTTTACGAATGAAGTGGTCATATAATTAGATTTTGTAAGCGTCTACCCTGACGATATAGTAGTGCAACGAGTCATTCGCCAAAATTAAACAAGCACTTGCTAACTCGACTTTGTTGCCCATCCCAATAGCGGTGCACGCTATAACATCTCCACTGATGCATCTGATAGTGCTGCAGCTTTCAGCAATGCTTGCAGCAATGCAACTTCTCACCATTCATTTAGCCACTAAGCGCTTCGACTATTTCCTGGAAGATAGACAGTTTTCTCTCTTCATAGATCATAAGCCTTTGATTAATGCAATAGACCCCCTGAGCGAGAAGGATCCACAGAAGACTCGATATTTCGACTTTATTTCTTAGTTCACGACGGCTATTCAATACATAGAAGATAAGCAAAACGTAGTCGTTAACATGTTTTCACGGACCGGCGATCACTTTTCAACAGTAGACCACATCAACGTAGATTATAAATCTAGCTCCAATACAACAATCTGATGCTGAGTTACCTGAGAATTACAAATTCAAATTGAAACTCACAATGCTTCTGGAGTTTAAAATTTATTGTGAAACATCAACAAGCGTGAATCGCAATAAAACTAAAATTAAGAAAGAATTAAAATTGACATAACAATATTTTCAGATCAGAGCATAATGTTGCCTCAACCTACGTTACAGCTATCTTATCAGCTATCTAGATGGACAGTTTTATTAAAACCCCATCCCTTTACTTTAATTGATTGAAGTAAAATATTTCCAAAAAACGAACCCTTTTATGCTCTCGCCTATTTTCCAATGTTGTCATGATATGATAGGTTTGACATGCAGTAAGATATGATAGTGTCGCTTGAAGTTAACGTGGTACGGTAAATCTTGGTCGTAATGTCATCCATCTTTCCACGTTACATACCGTATACACTTTTTGTGCACTCTTAAAATTTTGGATAGGCTGGGCATAAAAAGGACGCCATACATTGACAGCATATTCGAGTTGAGATCGTACGTATAGTACAAGATCTTAATTGTCATGAGGTCATAAATATCACCCGTCCACCGCTTAATAAAACCAAAAACGGAATTAGCTCTAACCATTCATTCCTCGATGTGCTTTCATGTTGTCAACGAAAGTAACTCTTAGGTCTTCAATCCAGCAAACTTTTTGTAGAAATTTGCCATTTATTTGGTATTGTTGTATAAACCCTGGTTAATTTTTAGATGGAACGATATACTCCTACGCTTGTTAATGTTGAGGCTGAGAAGGTTAGATTCACACCGTTTCGCTAGATTTTTGATGTCTTCCTGTAGTTTGTTGGTATCGCCGATGATTTCGACAGTTCTGTAGATTTTAAGTATGGTTACGTTTTTCCACCATTGTTTGAATTTTCTTACTTATCATGTTTGGTATAACCTGCCAAGGTTATCGGATACGATTGAATCGCCGGTTATTTTTTACAGATGCGAACAATAAACTGGTAGATTTCCCGTACATACCGATGCTGACATTTCGGTCCTTTCCGTGAAACATTTTCCTCACAATGCGTTCAAAACAAACCATGTCCTAATCCTCTCCGCCGTTTCACCATGTTTCAGTAATTAAGACTTACGGGCAAAGTTGCTGAATATTAACATTGTTTTACGTCGGCAATTTCCACACGCTTTTACACAGATCGATTATCGATGCTAATTTCTTTATAAAATTTGGTCTCCGCGTCAACCTCTGTGGAAGACACTTCTTAGATCCTAGGAAGAATCTTGCTAGGAATGCAATGACAGCAAAAGTCAAAACGCCTACACAAATCTACCCATCCGCGACGATTGGATATAATTTATTTTTGAAGATGTTTACTGATTTGGTTTAAATACCAGATTACAACAGCAAAACACAATGTGATACATTATATCTTCATTGAGCTCGGCTTTATTCTTCAAGACCAAACCAGCTATAAAATTACGTTATTAGACGGATGGTGGTGCTGGATGTAGGCGACTTTATTACACAAAGTACACAAATTTGTAGGTGGTTTTAGATGCGTGAGGAATGAATCGCCCATTTATATATTTGCTAGTTAATACACACTAAAACATAGATTAAGTGGGAATATTTACAGATAATCAAAGAGGTACTGTCGATGATTATAAGAGCCAAAGGGAATATTTCTTGGTAGAATAACAATAAAATGTACTTACAAGTATATTTAAACAAGCCGTTAATGAACCACCTGTAGCCTGACTTTAGATACGATAACAACATTTCATAGTTTAGTAAACAGGATTCTAGGTAAAATGAGTTGTACTGCTCAGTAAACCGAAAATCATTCCCGAAGACTAGCTAAAATCAAAGCAATTTATTATTTTGTTTCGGGAATCAAATTATATCGTATTATATATTACTTACATAATTAATGTGCGACTACATAGAACAAAGATTAAAATGTCCTGCAGTCCTTGCAAACAAAACTCAAATCGAAGTAAAATTAATAATATCCATCAATTATTCCACCTACACATATGTTGCTGCGGACGTTCCATATATAAGCGTTTCAAGAAATTTAATGAACGACAAAATATTAAAGCAAACCTAAAAGGAAACAAAAATAAAAAAAAAATTAAAAATTGAGTGATTTTTTGGCCATGGTGCGTCCGCCATTCCACCAAACCCGCCAAATGTATAATAATGACGATAACAATACAACACAGCGTTATACAAAAATTATTTTCATGAAATCGCCTCAAGTGTTATTAAATCATACAATAAAAATAAATAACGAACGGAATAACAACAACAATTTTTTTTATTGCTACTGTATAAATTGTACAAATATGTCTACAAAAGACCGTGCCTTTAATATTCTAGGCATAATACATTTTAACCTTAAAGATACAACAATTTTTTGTCGGCGCGCTCTAATTTATCTTTCGTCACCACACAAAACCAAAATAATAAAAAATAAATGTCGTCGTATTGCAAAAAGTATTTGACATTTTTTTTAAACAATAAAATGGCAAAAAATGCTTCTCATCGCTAATGTATATTTACATACATACATATATGTACTGTGTATGTTGTGTCAGCAAATTTTATGCTGTGCAAATGTTTTGAATAAAATTCGCTTACGTAATGTGTTCAAATAGCAAATTTGACAAATTAAATTTATTACCGCACAGAATTGCTCGACAATAAACAGGGACCAAATAAAATTTCGAGCATTGCAATACTTTAATGAGTATTTAGGCCAAATATTCAAAATAAATACTAGAACAATAAAAAAATCGAAAAAAATCTGCCGGTAATCGTCATTGGTCGCATTCAGCTCCGCCAACTGTAGGCAAAATGTTGAGTAAAATCAACACTGATAGTTTATATTTAATGGGAGAAAGGAATCCGCCAATTGAGTGAATAAACCCAGTACATCAAATTTTTTTCAATTATTTGAAATCTTAGTTAAATTGTGTTCCTTCCCATTTCCCGGCCTAATATCTAAAAATGTTTGAATTTTAATATTTACATACATAATGAGTTATTGGATAAAAGCTTGTCCTGTCCCGAAAGCCGGGAATCCCCGGGAATCAGAAAATCACAATCCCATTTCCCGGGAATGTAGAAGGCCCGGGAACGGGCAATCCCTAGTTAGCCGCAAAACACCATACGTACGTTTGTTTTGAAATACGGTAAATATATTCATGGTAATGTAATAAAATAGTTGGAATTGTGTAAGTTAAAAGGCAAATTTAGCCTTACGTTCGATGAATGGACGGTAAAAAACCGGCGACATATTAACTTGAATGTGCATATTCACAATAAGTTTTGAAACTTGAGATAATCCAAGCTCACGGACCTCGTAGAAATACTTGAAACTTTCGGTTTAACTCCAAATGAAGATATTGTGAGCGAAATTAATGCAAAAAGTAGGTCGATTTATTCAAAGCGATCACCAACTTTGATACGCACATGGAACCCAACTAGCAGTGTTTGAGGTTCTGTATAACAAACGAAATTCCGATAGCGATATACAATCAGAAAATGAATGAATAAGTAGTGAAAGCGAATCTTCATTTCGCTGAAGAAAATGTAGGCTATGAGTTACATAGAATATAACCGAAAATTGCGATTCTTTAGAACTAAATGAAGAAATATGTCCACTTATCCATTGTTAAGCTGTTTCGACGTTCTCCCACAAAAAATGATAATATACTGCAAAAATATGTTAAATCAGTACTTGGTAAGGAAAGGTGATCATGGATACGAAAACCAGATGGAATAGTTGAAAAATTGCGAGTTGAAAAATTGTATTTTAAAAGCCTTAATAGACCTCAACTCCAACATTTTATTTCATGAGAGAGAATTAGACACCATTTATAGGGTAGTTCCAACATTATTACCAATTAAAAAAATTAAAATAAAAAAATTAATTAAATTGGCTAGATAATCATTGTGCCGCTATCGATGTGACGCCACCGTTCTTTCTGCAGATGCCACTTTTATATTTATGCTAAACAACTTGGGACAACTTAGTAACGAGTTTCAAACTGTAGATAACTCAGTATAAAATAATTACTGAACGTCGGTAAAAATTGTTTGAAGCCTTTTACAATATTTAAATTAAGGGCAACACAAAATTCAAGGGTAACCCAGATTTTGAACTAAAATTTGAGCAATTGTCGAAAGCAAAATATTGTTCAATTAATAGTGAATATAGTCGAACATCTTACTCCTTCAAAACTCAATAAATCATTGGATGAGCATAACAGTTTATCTAATACATCGAAATCGGATGAATCAGGTGTACTGAACACGAACGAAAATTTTAATTTACAGCGGCAACTGGACATGGCAATTAATAAATCAAGGCAACAGACCACAGAAAGCTTACAAAAAAAGCTACAGGTTTGGCTAAAACCTAAAATTCGGTTTATAATATATAAGACCGATATAATACTGGAATACCGGTAATGCTCAGGGAAAATATCATCCTCATCTCAAAAATGCTAGTGACTAATACGAGATATTTATAGTTTTGGTAAACCATACGAATATTTGTATCGAAATATAAAAATGAATGAAACTTCTCAGCCCATGACACAATACGATTTTCATGAAATGTTTTCTAAATTAAATCTCAAAAATGCTATAATGACTAATCCGAGACATTTTTATTTACGGCAAAATAAACCGTTATAAAATCCATAAATTTTTGGCTTCTAGGTAAATTCATGAAAATAAATAAAAAATATCAGTGATGATTTAAATTTTACGTAATTTCGCTATTTAATGTAATTTTAATAAAATCCTGGGCTGGGCTAACTTCACATAATATTAAATATGGTTTTAAATTTTCTAGGGTTGCCTGATTCAAGTTTTTGCGTTTACTGGGATGAAATCCTGAGATAACTTCACATACGTGGACAGGACAAATTAAAGCGATTTGTATATATTTGTTATATTTTACTAAGTGTTTCTTAACAAGTCCTAAGATGCACTAGTAACAGTAGATTCTTTTACTAAATACGTCGTCATCGAGTCTGTAAACAATAAGTTATCGCGATATATCATAAATGCAATAAGAATGCTATCCATGAATTTTGGTGTACCCAGCAGATGTGTCACCGACCGAGGCTCCGCATTTACATTAACGGCGTTTAGAAACATCTGCCTTCGCAACTCATTACATCATGTGTTACATGGGACCGCCACTCCAAAAGCAAATGATCAAGTAGAGAGGTATAACCGCACTTTACTTCACGCTCTCCGAACAACCACCGATGCCGATGGTGCAGATAGCTGGGAAAAACATCTACCATCTATACAATGGGCAATTAATAGCCAACCAAATGAGCTCACCACGACGTCACGAGCCTCTACCATGCTTGCCCGAATTACTCAAAGAAGCTTCGGAAAGAATAAAAAAACCTAGCCTAACGAAAGCCAGACTCGACCGCAGCGTTATACGCGTTTTGCAATCCCCAAATTTTAACATTAAGAGCTGAACCAGCTCAAGCGAGGATTGAGGACAACCGTTACTGTCAGGCTAGCAAAATGTAAAGAAAATAAGTTGACTCTACATTTTAATTTACAAAAATGAAGCGTATTAGGACTCGTTGAAAAACACTTGAATGTCAATTTGTTTTTCCGTGTAGAATAAAAATAAAGGAATCGAAGCCACGTTAATTTAGTAAAATCTATATCTATAAAAATCAATTGCCACATGTATGACGGAGCATCACTTGAGAACGGCTTGACCGATTTGGCTGATTTTTTTTTTGTTGTGTTCGTAATTGTCAGGAAGAGGTTTGTATGAAAGAAAAAGTCAGAAATTTGGATGGTTCCAACTATGGAATTTAGATTTAGACTTCTATATAATTTCTAACAAGTTGAATTTTTTTATTTTTTTTTGATAGAGCATGCTTTGTTTTGAAAAAAAAAAAATACTACGCGAATGCCTTTATTACTTGCCAACTACTAAACAACCGCTATCGGGTTTTTTGTGAATAAATAATTATTTTGTGTTGAAATAGTTATTTGTGTATCAAGAGCGCAAAGTGCCAGTTTGTCACGCGAGAAAGGAAATTGCTGGCCGACGGGACGGAGGCCAGCAACCTTTCGAGCGTGACAAACAACTTTGCGGACGTGTTTCACACTTTATTTTTCCTACAATCATTTTAAAAAATATAATAAAAAGATAATTTTGTAGTAAAATTTACTATACTGACAATACGATTTTATTTTAGGACCGACATTTTGTTCAATCGAGTAGTCAAAGATTTTTTTTATTTTTCATAAAGAAAAACAAAAATTTGGTTTGATGTTTTATACAAACATGTTTTTTCCTACAATCGCCGTGAAAAGCAGGCTTTTTTTCTCTGTTTTCAAAGCCCAAAGTGTCTGTTTTTTTGACAGTTAATAAACAAATTACTTTGTCACACGTTTCTCTTAGAAACGTGTGACAAAACTTGAAACCGCACTAATGTTTGTATAAAACATCAATGTTTGTATAAAACATCAAACCAAATTTTTGTTTTTCTTTATGAAAAATAAAAAAAATCTTTGAGTACTCGATTGAACAAAATGTCGGTCCTAAAATAAAATCGTATTGTCAGTATAGTAAATTTTACTACAAAATTATCTTTTTATTATATTTTTTAAAATGATTGTAGGAAAAATAAAGTGTGAAACACGTCCGCAAAGTTGTTTGTCACGCTCGAAAGGTTGCTGGCCTCCGTCCCGTCGGCCAGCAATTTCCTTTCTCGCGTGACAAACTGGCACTTTGCGCTCTTGATACACAAATAACTATAGTTTGATGTTTTATACAGGTTTCAAGTTTTGTCACACGTTTCTAAGAGAAACGTGTGACAAAGTAATTTGTTTATTAACTGTCAAAAAAACAGACACTTTGGGCTTTGAAAACAGAGAAAAAAAGCCTGCTTTTCACGGCGATTGTAGGAAAAGAATATTTTGGTGTCTTTGGAAAAATGCCGCTGATAAGGCGTCGGAATACTGGTCGGATTACGCGCAACGCAAGAGAAATACGTGATCGGTTAGTCAATGAGACCGATGAAGAGCGTAGGCAGCGTTTAGAAGAGAATCGTTTAAGAATTTCTCAAGCGCGATCAGTTATGATCCCGGAACAACGAATACAGTCGAGTTCGAGTCGCTCAGTTGGAAATCAGTTACAAAATAATTTGGAACGTAGACAAAACAGACGGTCAAATGTAACAATTCGACATGAACGGTTAGCGTTCAGATACGATCCAAAAATCGATTACGCCGCGGATGTATCGGTCGACTTCGGAACCATGAGCACTATTTGTCAACATTGCAATGCTTTGAGGTTTCGACATGAACCGCCAGGATTATATGTTGTGCAAGCGGAAAGGTCAAATTACCACAATTGGCACTGCCACCAGAGCTACTAGCATCATTGCTTTCTGGCCAAGAACCTCAATCGAAGCATTTTTTGCAGAATATCCAAAAATCCAATAGTACCTTTCAAATGACATCATTTGGAGCGAATATAACTGAAGAACGAGGTTTTAGCCCAACTTTTAAGGTAAATTCATTTTCACATCACATAACAAACACACTGATTCACAACCAATCCAGATTATGAACAACGTTCATAATCTGGATTGGTTGTGAATCAGGAAAGGCAAGTTCCTTCAAAGGAAAGTTCAAAGGCGATGATGTTCTGATTCCAAGAATACCACTGATTACAACCGATTTGCAGTTTCAATTTAAGCGTGTCCAGTTTCCTGTTCGCCTTGCACTTGCAATGACGATTAATAAATCGCAAGGCCAATCTTTGTAAGTGTGTGGAATAAACCTTGAATTTCTATGTTTTTCTCATGGTCAGTTGTACGTGGCGTGCTCGAGAGTAGGTAAACCATCGGCGCTATTCGTTTTCTCTCCGAACAGAAAGACAAAAAATATTGTTCATCACCAAGCGTTGCGATAAAAACATTACTTAATTTTTGTAAATTCATTTATCTATTTATCTATTTGTGGAATTGAAATGGGATTAAAATGTGATTTTTTAACCAATGTGTTCTTAACCAATTAAGATGAAATTTGGTATTTATGTTAATTGAAATTAGTTATGTGTATAGATCAAAATTATTTTTCAGGCGTAGCAGCGCACGGCTGGTTTCCACTAGTATAAAATAAAAATCATTTTAATTTGTCCTGTCCAGCATTGCAAAGAACGCTCATTACCGCCCAATCTTGCCCTATCAAGGAGTCACAAAGAAAAATTTCGATCAGTCGTTATTCATTGTCGTTGCGATTAAACTGATTTGAATCACTTGCTAAAGACATCAAGAAAATCTTGTAATGGTAACATTTTCTTATTTATTTGATGGACTATCAATAATTTGCCATAGATGAAGACTTATGCCAGCAAAAAGAAACAAAATTTATGTTTATCTCTAAAAAAGGTTACCTCATTCAACCAAGATTACTCAAATTGTTGTAGGTAAATATAAAAAACTGACAAAAATACAAATGTTAAAAAACATTTTAAAAGAATTTTAAATTAAATTGTTCTCCATAAAAGGATCAACCTTTTGTATGTATCTCCTCAACAACATTATTCGTCTCATTGTTTTGTTACACATCAATCACCCTTTAATTGCGTTTTTATACAAATTTTCTTTTAACTTTTCACTTCTGTTGACTTTAACCCTTATCGTTCGTTATATTTGGGATTAATTTTAATTTAATAAAAACAAAAAAAAAAACAAAAAAATTTGTTAGAACGTGTGCCAAAAATGCCTCAAGGGCACTTGAGTGTTATCTTTTAATTTGTAAATGCATGTATGAAATATAATAAATTTGTGAATAAGTTTAACTGAAACAAGGTTGTGCTAAGTAGAAGAAAATTAGCATAATATTAAACAGAAATGAAAATATGAAAAATTAATTGTTCCGGAAAATTTGTGTGCCGTTACCCATCCAAAACAAAACAAAAAAAAAAAAGTTTGGACAATTTTTATATTCCCAAAAAGGAAAAATTACCCATTTTTAATAAATCTGTGTGTTTTGGCAGATAATTTTTTTTTTGTTTTGAAAATGATAAAAGCATTTTTTGTGCCGTTACTGATCTAGCAACAACTTTGGCAAAAACATTATTTTTTTTATGTATTTTTAAAATTAAAATTTACCTAACCTTTAATATACAAATTTTTACGATGTACAAATAAAAATTTTATTTTTATTTTAAATTAGATTTTTTTATTTTACATAATTTGCGGACTTGCGCGAGTAATGAGCTTTTCGTGATTTTCCACCTCATCACTCGATGTATCCACTCTACAACTAGACGACGGACAAATGATACAGAAAGAAACAAACGCAAAAAAAAAAATCAAATCAAATCAAATTTAATTTAGTCGAATTTCATTATCGATCCGGCAGAAAAATATTCATCTTCTACGTTCTTCATCGTAATGTGTACTGTCTATATGTGTACTGCAGTATATGTATATGTATAGTCAAGTTATGTTGTAATCTAATCCAATTTTAGAAAGGCAAAAAAAATAAATAAAAAAATTCTAAGATAAATAAAATAAATTTGTTCGTAATTTAATTTCATTCTCATTATTTAATTTGATGTTTTTATGTTTTGAGCTGGGTTGTCTTGTGACTAAGGAGGCGGCCCTTCCACTACGCACAAAAATAAATAAAACAAAATATTTTGATATAAAATTTAATTTGATTATAATTGATATGAATATTGTTGTTACAAATTGGATTAGCGAAAGTTATATCAAAATGTTTTAGAGAAATGTTTTCGGTAAACTGCTTGTTTTAAGTAGTATAAGGGCCTACCACCGGATATATATAATTAAGGGGATACTTTGAAAATTCTGCAAAACACAATTTTACGCGACCACAATACTTTGAATGGATAACACTTCATAGAAACATACAATGTTGAATGTCGAACTAAAAAAGGAGGTGACCGAAACAATGGACTGGGTAATTAAATTGCCCCAACATAAACATTTTAGCGTTAAGATACCCAATGGAAGAAATCAAAGCTGGCATATTAAAAGTTAGAGTGTTTGGCAAAGGCAAATAAAACTCAAAACTTTTTATTCATAATTGTTTGCTGCTACTCCCGTCACACTTACAAATTTGTTGATTTGATTCCATCCATTGTTGGTAGTAAGAAGAGTGCAATTGATGCAGATTTAGTGGTAATAACTTAATTGCTCAAATTTTGAATGTTGCCGTACAAATTTTCTTTACTAAATTCAGCAAAATTAAGTCCAGCTTAGTTTGAAAAAAGCTTAAATCACTCTCTTTTTATTTTGGCGATTGGACAACATCAAACTACAAATTAGTTGTCAAATTATAAATTTAAATAAAAATTGTATTGAACATACAGTTGAATCATTTATCGCAGCAATCGCAAATCATTCATAAACATGTAGGGTGAATGGAAAGTGATCCGATAAGTACTGATCAGAAAAGTAAAAACTTTCATTGTGGTCCATCATACTTATTGTGATGTGCATACGATACGTCAGCGATATTGGATATACTATCGTATTACTACGCCAATGTGTGCCATGTATTAAGCAGAATCCAAGACAAATTCAACAACGAAGATTGTATTGTCGTTTAAGGGTTCGATGATTTGATTCTTATTGAACTGGTAATTGAAAACTTGTTGAAGAGGGCTTCTATTATTCGCTGTTTTTATTAAAATAAAACACCCTATCTTCAAAATGACTTTATAAAATTTTTATTAATTAAATACAAAATATTCGCTGGTTTTATTTCTGATACTATCTACTTCGATCGCTGTATATATAATGCTGTAAATTTATCACAAAACTTGTAAAGAAAACTTTCAAAAGGCTTAAAACACTGCTTAAACAAATTAGCTTCTATTATTGATAATTTTTATAGCGCAGTACGTGCAATGGACAAATAATAAACAATTTGTGAATTTGCCTTTGATAAAAAATAAAAACATCGAAAAACATAATAATAAGTATTGTGAATAAATTAGATTTTGACAAATAAATATGGAAGCTGTGTTTTGTTTACAAAATAATTCTAATAAGAAATTAATTTAAAATAAAAGTTTAAACAAATAAATCTGGGTAAGTTAATTAATTAAATTGATAAAAAAAAAAAATATGCAACAAATTACTTAACCTAAATTATTATTTTTCAGATGTACAAATTGCGTTGATAATGTGATGAGTGAACGTATCAGCTGCTGCATTTCGTCATCAGATAAGCTCCATTTAGACGTTTTATATGTTTGATAATTTCTTTGTTTTGTTTTATTTTTTAGGGCGATCAACAGTAATCACATTTAGCATTTAATCCCTTTCTAATTTGGCTGATACTGTGGTCCTTACTTAGTTCCTTCAGTTTACTCATGTTGCATATGGTGATATCCCGAAAGAGGTTGCATCTCTGGGTGATTCCAAATAATTCGTTTTGATTTAGCAAAAGTTCATTGAACTCCAGATGTATTTGTTTGTTTTGATTAACCGTTGATTTTATGATGACATGGTTGTAATTCTGTTAACTCGTCTTAGGTTCAGATATGACGTATAGGATTGTAGAATCTTTAACCATTATCATTGGTTCCGCATATTCTATAGCCTCTATTTCATTGGAATACGGCAAGGTTTCTATTTCTGTAATTAAGCGGCTAATTTCCCCTTTATCCAGTAAATTGGTGTTAACTATTTTTCCTTTTGCTAACTGTACGGCTCGAATGATCTCTTTTATTTCCTCTTTGATGAGAGTAAGTCGGTTGTACATCGTTTTTTGTAGCTTATCGTCTTCGTCTTCATTTAGGTGTTTTACAATTTTGTTGAATTCGTTGAGCATTTGTTGAGCTGTGTCCATTAATCCTCTATTGATTTTGTATTGTTGATTGTTATTGTTAATTACTTGGTTCTGACTTTTCACTATCTGATCCCAATCTGTGGCGTCAGGTGAGCCTGCGATCCATTTCCACGCGCTTCCGATCTAATTTATTGCTCTTGTGCTTCTTGACTTTTGACCTTTAAGTTCTGAAATCCATTGCGAGATTTGCTTTGTTTGGTGAACCAATTGAGCTCGAATTTTGCTTCCTTGATGAATGATATTGATCGCTGGTGTTAATCGTTCAATCAGATCTATGTAGTTGTTCAAATTGATGATGTGGATTAGTTTAAAATGTCTGTTATTAATTCGCCCATTTCCTTGTTTTACAGTTACTACTAGGGTATTGTATTCGTAGATCATGGTCGCGGATGATGTTAAACCCCATAGCCAAGAGCTAAAAGTAGATAAAATTATTGAGTTATATTTTTAATATGGGCTTTATGAATTCGTTTCCCGGTTGTTGTTGTAATGGTAACATTATTGTCTCTTGCTACCGTTTCTTTTTTCAATTTTGGTTTATCCTTTGCTTGAATTTGTTTAATTGCCTTTGCTTTAATTTTCCCCTCTTTGCCTTCTCTCTTTCAATTTTGGTTTCCTGGCTTCTTCGGATCCTTTCGATTATATCTTGTCTCAGACAGATTTTGATAGTTTATTCTTTGTGTTCTACCAAAAAATATGTCAATTGGTTTTTGTTGAATGACCGAGTGTACTGAGTTATTATAGCGGTCTGCTGCTATATTGATTAATTCCTTTACTGTTAGTTCCTTGTACTCGTTTTGGAGGCATCTGACGATTTCAATTATCGTAGAATGGACTCTTTCGACAGTCCCATTTGTCTCACTTCTTTGTGATGGTGTCAGGTAAATTTTAACTCCCAAAGTTTTTAGATAGTCCATAATTATGGGACTTATAAAGCTTCTTTCATTGTCCATCACAAGTATTTTGGGTACAGAGAAGAAATGCATTGCTTTAATTATTTTATCCCTCACATGTGGAATAGATTTAGTGTTGATGCGAAAAAATTTCACAAATTTTGTGAATTTGTCCACACATGAAATGAACTTCTCATCTTTGATTTCCATTATATCGATGTGGAGTATCTCTGTCGGATACGTCGGAATGGGTGTCAGCATGATTTCCGGTGTGCCCGTTTGTGTTTTTCTCTTATAATGGCAAACTGGTTTTCCTCGTTGCGTATGTCCGTCACCACTCTTTGTGTTAATCGTATCTTGTAACCCGAGAAATTTTCTTTAACGGCCTCTTGGAGGATTTGAATATATTCTTCAGGTATTTTTACTCCATTGATTGTGTTCGGATTTAGTTTCTCTCGTAGAATTGTTTTTAGGGTTTCTTTACTTAGTTCAGGCAGGCTTATGTGATGCCTGTGGTAAGATGGGTGTGGTTCTTCCTGAGCGTAAATTTCTTTCCCTTTTCTGAATATAATAAGTTGATTCCTAAATGCGTTGATTGGTTCATTTGGCATTGTTGTTTTTATTGCTTATTGCAAACGTTAATGGTTGATGATCCGTCATAATCTTAATTTTTTTGCTCCGTACAGGTAGTTCCTTAGATTATCTAGGGCCAAACTATAGCCAGCATCTCCTTTTCGTTGGCAGCATAATTCTCTTCTGTTTTATTTAGTGATCTAGAGATATAGGTAATGGGCCTGTCCTTGCCGATATCGCCCTGGGATAATACTGCGCCAATTGCAAATGATGAAGCATCTGTTGTCAGAAAAAACGGTTTGTTGAAGTCCGGGAAGATTAATATATCCGTGGAGGATAGTAGCTCTTTGATATGTAAAAATGCTTGGATTTCTTCCTTGTTCATTGTGATTTGTAACTTTTTGGACTGGGTTGCTTTTGTTTGTGCATTTTCCCCTCTTGTAAGGTTGGTCAGTGGCTTGGCTATCTTTGCCGAGTCTTGTATAAAACGCCTGTAATAGAACGCTAATCCAACAAATGACTTTAGATCCCTTAGATTTTGAGGCCTTTTGATGTTTTTAAGGGCTGCAACTTTTTTAGGATCTTGATGGATCTTGGTTTGATACCCTTATTAGTGATGAGGTAACCCAAGAATTCTGTTTCTTGTTTCAGGAACTCTATCTTGTCTAGGTTGACCCTTAGGTTGGCTTTCTCCAATTTTGAGAAGATTTTCTCGATGTTCAATAAGTGCTCCTCTTCTGTTTTTCCCCCCAAAGATTATGATGTTATCTATGTATACGTAACATATCTCGCCAATGAATTCTTTTAACACGTCGTCAATCATCCTTTGAAAAATGGAATGTCTCATTGTAGAAAACGAGGTTTTTTGTATATCGGTTTCTTTCATTTTAATCTGGTGGATCCCCGATGTTAGGTCTATGGTTGTAAAAAATTGAGAGTCTCTGAGATTTGCTAAAGTACTGGATATATCCGGAATCGGATATGAGTCTAATATTGTGACAGCATTCAGCCTTTTGAAATCTATGACCATCCTATATTTCTTTGTTTTTGTGGCGTCCAACTTCTTGTCGACAACCCAAATAGGGGAGTTAAATGGGCTCTTAGAGGGTCTAATGATCCCGTCTTTTAATAGCTGGCTTATATTTGTTTCTCCACCTCCTGTCTCATACTGTATGGATAGAGATATGATTTGGTAGGTTCATCCGTCGTTGCTTTGATTTCGGCTCTTACCCCAATATCGATTGTTTCTATGTTATGTTTACGGGTCCGAATAAATTTTTAAATTTTGATACTATTGTTTGGAGTTGCTTCTTTGTTTCTAATGAAAGATGGCTATCTCGGATTTCTATATTGTTGACTTGAAGTGATGGTTTTTCTCTTAATGTAATTCTAATGTCTGGTGTTATTATTAACAGGTTGTTTTTCCTGTCAATTATTGCTCCGAGTTCCTTCAATGTGTCGTCTCCTATTATGCCATCAAATGATTTCAATCCCGGTAGAATGAAGAATTCAATAGTATTGTTGATTCCAATACTTTTGAAAAATTGTCCGCTGATTTTCTTACTGATTCAGATGTCACCTCCAGCTTATCTGATTTTAAATTGAACCTTAGTTGGGATGGCGTTTTTGGCTAATTGTAATTTTATAAAGTTTTTATTTGCTCCTGTGTCGATCAGGAATTTGAGGATATTGCCATTTTTTAACTTATACTCTAGGTATGGTACGCTAGAGAGGCTTTCGTCATAAAATTTACCTCAGAATCATCTTCGGTATACTGGTCGTCATTGGATATTTCGCCTTCCGTATTGTCGTTGACCAATTGGTTATAATAGTCTTCTTCTGATTGTATTTCCATGTGGTTGATCCTCTGTTGTTTGAATGGTTCGTAACGGTGAGAAAAATCTCGTTTTGCCATTGGATTATCTTGATTGGTTGGACGGTTGATATAGTTCACCTGTCTCGTTTGCATTGACGGGTCGGTATCCATTAGCGTTGGTGGCTTCAGATTGTTTGGTCTTGGTGGTGGTAAGTTGTTTTGATTTTGGTTGACGTTTTGATTTTGGTTCACATATGGTATTGGGTGATTTTGGTGTTGTATATTGTAGGCTTTGTTTCTCCGCTGTATTGGTATTGTACCATAGTTTGTTCGAAAATTTGGTGAGTTGTTATATGAAATTTGATTTATTGGGGCTGTTATCACATTGTTTACATTTCTTTTGTGTATTGGCAAGTTTCTGAAATTCAGGTTTTGAATTTCCAGACAGGATGCGTATGCCTCTGGTAGCGTGATTTGGTTTTTGAATTATAAGCATCTTAGATAAATCTCCATTCAGCCCCCGGACGAAAATGTCTAAAGCTCTATTCCTGTATGTTTCAACCAAAACGTTGATTGTTTCAGCTGAATAATCCTCCGTTTTGACCTTGTTGACTATTAATGAGAATTGATGATTAACAGTAGCATAGAATTCATCCACTGTCATATTTTTTTGTGTGATGGTGCTGAGCTGGTATTCTAGCGTACGGAGATCCCTTTTGTCTGCATAGTGTAGGAACAGACATTTTTTTATTGACGCCCATTCCTCATCAAAAATATTAGAAGATATTAAAGCGGAGTCGGCGTTGCCTCGAATTTTTTGTCTTATTTGTTGAAATTTTACCCTGTAGATCGGTTTATCACGCATAATGTTGTAGTCGCGTAGTATAGTTTCTACGTTATGCCCCCATGAGATGTACTGCGTGGGATTCCCATCGAATACCTGCAGTTCTCTTTCACAATCAGGTAGCCTGCTTATATCTTTCATCTTCGTTGTTGTTATTACGGGAATTACAGAGTTTTCTAATTTTTCGAGTCACCTTTCGATTTTTTTTGTTAGTTCGAATTGGGCGTGTTGATTCGACAAGTTTGTGCATGTCTCATAAAGCACGTTGTGTTGACTCGACATTAATGGTGGTGTTAACTTGTACATACCTTGCAACAAAGATGGAAATGGAAAAGGGATGAAGCAAATTTGGAAATTGGTCAAATTATTCCAATTAGAGAGGAAGGTAAAATCCAGCGAGTTCAATCACAATTACGATGTCAATCCACTAAAACGTCATTTCTGAGATTATTGTCGTCCGTCGTCCTACGTAAATAACTCAGCAGAGAGAATGAAACCAATAACCGGGGAAAAAATGTGTTACGTTGAACAATCCACGATGCCACGATGAAGAATTTCATATGAATCACCAACCAGCCAAGTAGCAGAAGTAACTAAATTGTGATGTACCTAAATAAATGAGGTATCTAAATGGTATTCATATGACCGATCCAACCAGGTTAAATGGAATAATCTTCAATTGTATACTAGAATGCGAAGCCACATTTGGAGAATCATACTTACGAGTGGATGGACTGTAGTAGCTAGTGAAACTAAAACTTCACTTACCTTGCAGTGTGTTTAGGATCGTTATCCTATCGAAAAATATATGAATCCGGCATGTTTTCAAAGGAATAAGGTTCTATCACATTTTTCACGATATACATAGATATTTGTACACGTGTTGTTGGTACATTCGCTCCTAAAATACTGGCCGAAAGCCGCGCTAGGAAAGTGTTCCTCAAACCATAACGTTCCCACCTTCCAAAACCTTGCTGTTCGACCCAAGCAAATTATACTTCGATTCGTCGATAAAAGGAACTGTTTCGAAAACGTTAATGATTTGTTCAACTGGTATTTCACGAAAATTATCTTCCGTTTTACATTTTGTTTAGAAATAATTGGCTTTCAAAATTCAACCAGCCTATGTCTTGTCCGACGAACTCTACGTACTTGGAGGTAATTCGCCTTTAATTATTTTTTTTTGCTTTATCATCCTTTTCCGTTGTTTTTCGAGCACGTTATTTTCTGGGGCTGATTTCGAAATCGCATGTGCCATTCTACATTTTAATGGCATGATAAACCGTCTTCTTTGAGAACCCCAGATCGGCTGCAATTTCTCCATTTGTTGCATTTCCTTACTATCACCTTAATTCTCGTGTAAAACTTTTGTTTGTGTGTGTTCAGTTACAAAAATGTGTTATAAAATGAGTTACGAGCTTTTAGTGGTCGATTATATTAACTATAGTATAATTTATTAGTATAATACTTAATCTTTAGTATAAAGAGCTTGTCCCGTCCAATTACCTTCATGTTTAATGAAAGTTTACGTAAGAAACTAAGTAGGTAACTATCGGGGAATTGCCATTCTTTCCATCGTACCCAAGCTAATTTGAATCTATGGTTTACAGGACCTTGATTTTCTAGACTAATCTGGTTTCTTTTTGTAGCAAATTATTTAACAGTTTAAACTCAAGACCACTCGCTCCTTATCACCAAATTAAAGATTCTTACCTTTCCGACCGCTGGCAATTCGTTAGGGTTTTTGATTTTACTTCCCAGCTATTTCGCATACGACATCTGGCATACCTGAAGGTATTCATATTGGTCTATTATTATTTACATTGTTTATCAACGATATTGTTGACTGCTTCGAGTTTACCAGCTGCCTCCTGTTCGCCGATGATATGAAAATGTTCACCCGATTGCGTGATGATTTGGGCAGATTTGTAGTTGGTCAATTAGTAATAGACTGGGTCTTAACGTGATAAGTTGCGTGAAGTCTATCGATATTTTCAATATTTTATTTGACATTCTGAGCTTATTAGATTTCTTATTCGAGATTTTATATTCGATATTATTCGACATTTTCGATATTATTTCAGTTCAGGTTGGATATGAATTACGAGTAAGCACCCAATTAAATTATTTTTCAAAGAAGATATTCTCGAATTTCAAGATTTAGAACGGAATTTAAAGCCAAGGTTTGGCTGTAGGTTAATCATGAAGTAATTTGCCATTGTCTTATTTTCATACTTATTCAAGATTTTGCGAAGACCGCATGAGATTCTTAATGATTTCTTGGTCTTTCAAAATTATTCTATGATTTTATATTTATCCGAGTTTTCCATAATGTTCGAAATTTTATGTGAAAAAATATTCAGATTGTTGTAGATATATAGGAGTATTCGAGCTTTTCGAGATGACTCGTGTTTCTCAATATTTGTTTTAGAATTAGTGGTAGCGTTGTGTTACTTATACAGATACAGTTAACATATATTTGTAAGATATTAAATTACAGAGATGACATCTTTCTAGGATATTTGAGATTTTTCTATATTCTAGAAATAATTTTTAATTATTAATTTTCCTTGATGTATTTGGAGTGAACTTTAATTTAATTGTTTCTTCTTCTATTAGCTGCTTCAATAAAATATATTTGCCCTATCTTAGTTTTTTATTACTTTCTTCCGACGTTTCGACAATGTTGCGAAATTATTCCGGACTTCCTCAAACAGAGACGATTAGAATCTCTGATAGAGACAATTAGAATCTCTGTTGTCAAGTCAGGATTTACGGGACCGTAAACCATCAGAAGCGTTACGTCACATCCGAACATTCGCGATCATAGGTATCTCAGAGAACCTTATCCGATTCATTTGGACCAGAAAAATGCCGGGGTTAATAAAAAGTGCACTCGTCGCACAGCCAGAATCCGTTGTAACAGACAATTAAATCCACGCAATACATACATGCTATGCACGGTTCCGTCTGATCATGGCCGAGATGGGAGCCGTTCGTTCCCCATCTAATAGTTGCACGGCCAAGGATCGATTGGCCCGTCTCGAGGCGAAATTAAACGCCTTGCTTCGGGACGGCCGAAGCAGATCAAGGGGGGACGATCTTCATCTCGCCCACGATCACACAGCCCAAACAGCAATAACAATCAACAAGGCAAATGCCGGTACAATTTTAAGTTCAGTAAGGCCACACGAAAATGCCTTGCACCTTGCACGTTTCGGAGTTCACAACCAACGATATCCGCACACAACAATGCAATGGACATCGACAAATCAAAAAACGAGTGAACCACCGGGCCTCGATAATCGTGTGACACACCCTACAATCGATACGTCAATAACTACTCTACAAAATAAACAAATACACCCTTCTAATTGACACGGGCGCTGACCTTTCGATTATTCCGGCTAACTAGGATTAATCCGATCTAGTCTTATCGGCTGCCAATGGAACAACCATCCATACTTACGCCACAAAGTTGCCCCAGGTGGATCTTGGACTTAAACGAACCTTCACCAACGCTTTTATCTTAGCTGCTGTGAATCGATCAATCATTGGCGCCGATTTCCTATGAAAATTCGAACTTCTTATTGACCTAAGAAACAAATGGCTGGTTGATTTAGCGACTAAGTTGCCCATCAATATCACAATAGTTCGCGTCGACACATCGATACCGATCCATTTTTCAGTCAACAATGGTTACGGCACTCAGCTTAAACAATTTCCATCACTTCAGCCGAACTACACTTTTTCCGGTCCGACATAACGTGGTACATCATATTATCACCGCAGGACATTTGCCCGTATCAATACCGTGTAGACTAGATCCAATGCATCAAAAAGCTGCATTCACTGAATTGCAGCACATGGTGGAATTAGGGATTTGTCGGCTATCGGCATCTCCCGTCTCGTGCCCCTTGCACATGGTCAAAAAGAAAGATCAACATAAGACCATATGGGGATTATCGGCGCCCAAACTCGGTCACAACACCGGACCTCTACGCATACCTCACATTCAAAATTTCTAAATGCATTTACGTGGATTCAAAATTGTCGTCAAAATTGATCTAATCAGAACGTACCCTTTAATCTCCGTTGGGCCTGAAGATGTTCACAAAATGGCAATATGGACCTTGTTTGGCCCCTTCGAATTCACTAGAATGCCATTCGGCCTACGAAACGCCGCACAAACATTTAAGCGCTTTATGAACGAAGTTGTCTTTGATTTAGATTTCGTTTTCTTCTACATTGACGATATTCTTGTGGCTCCACACACTGAGGAACAACATAACCTGCACCTGGAACAACTTTTCCACAGGTTAACAAAGTTTTCTGTTCATATTAAGAATTCAAAATGCGCCTTTGGCGTGTTTAATCTAGACTTCCTCAGCCACAAGATTACACCTGATGGTATTCTGTCATCAGAAGAACGAATCAACGCAATCAATGAATTCTCAGCTCCCACTTCAATCAAAATTATTATGCGATTTGACGGTATGGTAAATTACTACCACCGATTTATACCAAAACTCGCACAAACAGACGAACCACTCCACGGTCATTTGGCAGCTTTACTGATACAGCCTACGACCGCCAAGAACTTCTCTTGGCCTGACGAATTTCAACACGCATTCACGTCACTTAAAAATGAATTGGCCCAGATAAAACTTCTGGCACACGCACTGAGCAACACGAAGCTCACCTACCGCTCGCTTTTTTATCTTGCTAACGCTCTAAAGTACAAAAGCGCACGGAATCACCCCATGGTACATTCGAAATTCCATTCGAAACTACCCACTTCCATCTAAATATCCATTCTTAATAACTTATCTGTGTCGATCGCTTCACTCGTTGCCCCGAAGCTTAGTTCATGACCAATATATCTGCTACAACCATTGCCATCACATTCATCAACAACTATGTATCACGACTTGGCGTGCCCCTTGAAATCACCACTGATCAAGGAACGCAATTTGAGTGACGGACAACGGTTTACTATCCGCAAGCCAATGGCATGGTAGAGCGGTTCCATCGGCAACTGAAAGCCGCACTAATGACCAGACGCAATACAATTAAATGGAGCTCGGAGACACCAATCGTAGCGGAACTAGTTTAAAGTCAAACCATCACACTACCCGGTGAGTTCTTTATCGAAAATACTCTTTTACCTACACGAACCACCGATACAGTCATCGACCAACTGCGGCAGACATTGTAAAACCTTGTACCAAAATCGCTCAACAATTGCGATTTTGTGTTCATAAGCACAGACAATATTCGCACCGGATTATTGCCTCCCTATGAAGGTCCGTATCAAGTTTTACACCGACTAAAGTATAGATTAAATGGAAAAAATTATAACATTTAAATCGGTCGACAAAAGCCAGCATACGGAATTCTCTCGGCAGATCAAATATCAAGCCCTCGTTTTACACAAACGATTCCGTATTGCAACTACGAGGGCGAATCAAAATGTCTTGCAATATCATATGAAAAAAGAGTGAGTGAGACAGCATTATTTTTATTTTTCGATGTAATCTCCTTTAAGGTTTATACATTTGTTACATCGATCAATGAACTTGGCTAAGCCCTATAAAAAAAAGTTTTCTTTTGCTCCATAAAATATTCATTTACAACAGACTGTACTTCAGAATCACTGGAAAATTTCCGGCCCCTTAATTTTTTTTTCAATTTGGGAAACAGAGAGTAGTCACTGGGTGCCAAGTCTAGACTGTATGGTGGATGCGGAATTTCCACGAAGCCGCAGTCCTTTAATGCAACTTGAGCAACTTGAGCCTTGTGCACTGGTGCATTGTCGTGAAGAAGTAAGGTTTTTTTTGTCTAACTTTCTTTGGCCGTTTTTCCCGGATCGCTTTTTTCAATTTTCACAAAACTCTGCGTAATAGATGCCTGTGATTATGGTTTTCGGTGGCATATAATCAATCATCAATAACCCTTCAGCATCCCAAAGAATTGTTGCCAAAACCTTACCAGCAGGCGGTCGAGTTTTGAATTTCTTTGGTGGTGGTTCACCACGTTTAATCCATTGCATCGATTCTTGTTTGGATTCCGGATCCCAATGATGAATCCATGTTTCATCGCCTGTTATTATGTTATCCAAGAAGTTTTCTGGATTTTCTTCATACATTTGTAAAATCGCCTTTGAAGTTTGAACACGAATTTTCTTTTGTTGTGCTGTCAACAAACGGGGAACCCATCGCGCACTTACTTTTGACATGTGAAGGTGGTCATGTAATATGGTATAAATGGTACCATATGAAAGGGAAAGTATCCACGCTATAATACAATTGATTCTGCCAAAAGTATGTTTTCATGGCTAATAGCATCTGCGGGACGATCCGGGCGGTTGTCGTATTCTAATGACTCCCGACCACTTTTGATCAATTTTACCCACCTTGTTACTATGGAATATGATGGTGCAAATTCGCCGTAAACTTTTGATATGTAATTGAATATATAAATTGCATTGCGTCCATCTTTACAGAAAAATTTAATAACGGCACGATATTCAATTTCATTAATTTTAGAATTTTTTTCAAAACACGAGCTACTAAATTGAAGAAAACAAACGAACTGTAAAATTTACATCGAATTTTGTTTCTATAAGTTTCACCGCGACAAAAATTTTTTTAAAAAATTATATAGTTGTCTCATTCACACTTTTTTTCATATGATATTGCAAGACATTTTGATTCGCCTTCGTACTCACTCAATCATTTCTGGGGGAGGGAAAGTCACTTGCGGCGGAGTCCTGTACCGACTCTCTCATGTTTTCACATAACCATTACTTTATTCATTCATTGTTATATTCACCTTTCGCCACAATCATATTCACAGTCAGGGTGAACACAATCGAATGTACCCATAAATATACTCAATCGAGCGCGCCCGCACTGCATTAGGTTGGCAGCACTTATTGTCAATAAAACAAAAACTTTACAAAACCAGAGTCCCTCATTTCATCACCAGAAAACAACACGTATTTCTCGTTGATACAAAAAAGCGACAATTAATTTAAAAGTGTCGTGTAATTTGCGATTATTGAAATAATAATTTATATTTTTAACAACAAATTTCTAACATACATAGCCGTAGTCTACGTATTGGTGGATTTTTGTTCCCAATAATTTGTGGCATTTCATTACACCGGGTGATTTTTTTAACATGATACACTCAAATATCTCGGAAAATAAGCACTTTACGCAAAAAAAAATGGTTAGGATCAAAATGTAATTATGCCGGGGGGAGGGGGGAGGAGGGGGAATACATTAGTGTTAAAATTAGTACCTCCCATCCTCCTGGTAGGTGGGCGGGGAGTAACTTTGAAACTAAAATATGAAACCCTATTTTTATTGCAGATTCGGAAGAGGGGAAAAGTTCTATTCTTACTGAGCATATTCCAGAACTTTATCTATATATATTCCTAGAATACCATTTCCCACGCACATGTAAATTTTCATTATAATCGGTTAAGGGATAGCGAAGTTCCGTCCTAATTAGCCATTTTCCGAAACTTTACCCAAAAATTATTTTAGAATCTCATTTCCATCGCGGATCTCAAATTTCACTAAAATCCGGTAAGAAATTACCAAGTTCCGTCCTAATTGGCCATATTCCAAAACTTCATGTAATAATCATTATAGAAACTTATTTCCATCGCACAGGTCAAATTTCATAAAAATCAGTTACGGAATAGCCAAGCTCCATCCTAATTGGCCAATCATTTAATTTGCTAAAGGATCAATTTGAAATGCGAAAGGTTCAATTTGCAATGTAAAAAGGTTAATTTGAAGTAAAACCTGTATGCTGGTATAATGGTATGATGATATGATGGTACGATGGTATTATGGTTCAGTGGTAAGATGGTATGACGGTGTGACGGTACGATGGTATGGTGGTATCTTGGTAAGATGGTATATATTATGAGATGATTGTGTGATATTATGATGATATAATGGTATGATGGTTTGGTATTATTGTAACGGGCGTCCCATCTAGCATTTGCATAATTCAACTACTGGTTATTTCGAGTGTGGCAGCACTTTCGTCATTCGTACAATTAATTTAATGTTTCACATTTACGAAATGGGTCACTTTACGCTTGAACAGAATTGGGAAATATTGAAAACACTTTCAAAGTGTTGAGTCTTTTACCCAAACTGTACGGAATTACGTGGAAAATTTAGTAGAAATGAAAGGCCTACATTCAATTTGTGGATCAATTTGTGAAGGACTTTTTTTGTGAGGAGCTGTTAAGAACAAGTGTTCCAAGACTTAGAAGATCTAATCGAGCCCATACAATCGAAAATGTTCTAAAAAATTCGGTTGACAGTCATTTGAATGAAATTGTGTTCAATACCTAATGGCAATGTATACTATTTCTAATAAAACAACCCGCTTTGAAAATTATTCATTGGTCTTTAAATTTAGAGCCAAAATTAAATTGCAAACGTTAGATGGAGCACCCGTTATGACGGTGTGATGATATGATGGTATGACGGTGTAATGGTATGACGGTTGAATGGTATGACGATATTATGGCCTTACAGTATGACGATATGATTATATGATGGTATGATAATATGACGGTACGTTGTTATGATGGTATCATGGTATGAAGTTTTAGTGAATTGATAGGTCAACGTTACTAAAACGGGGGTTAAGGGTTGATTTTAAAGTTGTTTTGGGATTGATTTGTAGACTGAGTTGAGGGTTGGGTTGGCAGTTAATTTGGTGATTGCGATTGAGTTGGAGGCTTAGTTCTAAATGAAGAGGTTCAGTTAGGGATAGATTTGGGAATTGAATTGACCGAAGTTCTGATCATCTCATGAGGTTTCAGCCCTTTATATTTTTTTTTAAATATTTGGACCTAAGATGAGCAGTATTAAATATTTCGAATGAGCTAAGTTTTGAGATATGCAATTTATTGTCGCTTGATAGATGCGACACGTTCAAATGATTACACGCATTTTCCAATTGTAAATTAAATTGTGCTTGCTGGTAGTTCGCAATAGAGGAGAATTTGTCGAAAATATAATTAATCGTACATACAGGTACATATAACTTGGCAATAGTTTCGGTATTTATAGCATATTGCGGTTCCGAATTTTGTACTATTTGTGAAAGTAACGGTTGCCCATAATTATCAGAATTAGCATCTTGCATCAATGAGGAATCGACTTGTTCTAAAGCTTTGTGTTTTTGAAACATATAAAAACGAAAGAACCACAATTTTTATAAAATGGATTACCGGATGGCCGTGCTCAATTTGCTGGATGGGCCCATTGCTCTTAATTTTGTGGCCTCCATTACAAGAAAATTAAAAATGTATACTATTTAATGATATTTTGTTTAAATATTGTTTTTTGCGTTATTTGTGCATCAAGAGCGCAAAGTGGCGATTTATCAGCATCCATTCAAACACAACTAAGTACTCTACACATGTTCCACAAGTTTCTTTTCCTATAAGTAATTACATAATAAACATCATCAAAGGGCCTTTTCTTCAGGCAGAAAGGAAAATGAAGTCGTTGGCCATGGGAAACAGAAAATAAGCCTACTGTGTTCATGCATGTTAAAATTGTTGCAAATCAAAATTTTCCTTCGGAAAACGAAAGCTTGCTTAAGGCCTAGATTTTCCTATTAGTTTGAGGGGCCGGAAACCGTCACTAGGCGGAGGAAGTCGAATGTGCAGAATTTATCTGTATAGTTTATAATAATGTATAATTTAGTTGTAGCAGCCTACTTGTTTTTACTTTCAAAAAAATGTCAACATTTCTAAAAATTCAAGCCGGTTAAGTAGTTAGTCAAGATAACCACCAGAAGTAATGTTTATAATAGGTAGTAAGGTTAAGGTAGAGCCAACAATTGGTAGTAATTATTAAATTTTCTAGTGAATGGACAGCTTAGCTGATTAGACTGTGCAAACGTTTTTTTTGGTTTTTTTTTGGTAATTATTGACTGGTTTTCTTTGAAAACAATTTATTACTGCCAAGTACTTGTGAGTAGATGCTCGAAATTTTGTGACAGTAGTAAAATATAACCACAATTTAAATAAAACTGCTAGATTTTTTCAAGAAATACATTATTCCATTACTAAGCATATTTCATTGGCGTGAGCAAACTATTCACAAGTAATTGTATGTTCCAGTTACGTACAAAATTAACGGCAGAGGGTTTTTAGTATAAATTATAAATCCCAATAGATGGCTCTTTACCAATTTTGGTTACGTGAAATGTCACTTTTTAACACTAATCCAACCAAGGTGTACTTTTTTGGCTCATTTGGCAATTGCATCGATTTTCAAAATAATGTTAATTTAATTATAAACTTGTATGTATTATGGCTGTGAGTATGACTTTAACAGAAATGTCCTCCTGGATGCACCTTGATTCGTCCTATTTTTATTACTGGCTTTTAAGAGGAGTTGAGAAAATATTTCTTTGAAAACTGATTTAGTTTTCATAAAAATACTTTTTAACATGAGTTGGTTAAAGAGAGTAACAAAAGCAGGGCTAAGTTCTGACTCTGATTTTGCAAACATTGTTTTGTATTTTTGCTCGTTCAACCTTTTTTGCTTTCATTTTAATTTCATGTCGAAATAAAGTAGAAACAAATGTTTCGTTATTATTCACTGGTAGGTTGGAAGCGGAACCAATTTCTCGACAAGAATTCGATAACGCAACCTAGATCTGAGGGAATCCATGTTCGATGCCAAATCTCATTTATTTACTTTAATGGTAAAAAAAAAACACTTTTTTGAAACTCGACTTACTATAAGTTTAATCGAATCACGGGAACGCTTTTGGTTTCTGTTGTTTTACCAATCTTAAGCAATTATATCGATATAGCTCAACAGGCAAAGTCAATCATCTGTTTTTCAAGAGTTTTACTTCTTTATAAACCTACATATTACATCTTGTCTTCAATCTTCAAACATGAAAAGACATTAAACAAAAACTTTTTTCCGTTATGCATTTATTAATAAACCATACCATCAATATCAACAGATGGACCATATTACCCTTTTCCGCTCAACTAAAAAAAACAAACTTTAAAGTTATCTATATCTTACATAATCCTTATAAAACACAAACTTAAACTTTACACACACAGACAGCCAGAAAAGCAACAACAACGATCAAAACTGAAAATAAAATTAGAAAATTGGTTTCAAGTATTTTCTTAGTATCTCGTTTGAGCAGATGAAAATACAATAAAGCAACAACAAAATGGTAGAGGAACTTTTTTTTAAATCCGAAAATACTTGACATTTTTCCTGTTAAAATTTTGTGTGCATGTATAGCATAAAGAATAGATAACACTAACACAAATGTACCAAAATGTACACATTGATTGTTTTCTATGTAAAATAATAAAATCTTTGATCTTCTTGAAATGAGTAAAAGATGATGGATGTTGAGGAAAACTTTATGATTAAATGTTGTGTTATCTGAGTTAGTTAGGTATATGTCATTTCTATGTATTATGTATATCTATGTATGTTTACAAAAGGTCAGGATAAACGTAATTTAAATATTTATAGGCATTCGACGATATAACACACAAAATATAAGAAATTCTACAGATCCTTTATATCCTTTCTATACATTATATTTACACAAAGTCCAACTTTAAATGGATAAAAGTTAAAGAAATAACTTTGTAAAATTGTTTTTGCAAATTATGTAAATTGGCAAAGGGGTTGAATGGAAATTGAAAAATTACGAAACACGTATTATGGGCTAAATCCGTTTAGATCTGGGTGTAAATTATGTCTGCTATATAAACACACACATTTTTTTGTTCACATACATATGTGAATCATTTAACTAAAGAATTTTATTTTATTTTATGTGCGAGCATTAAAGAATTGCCTTACCTCGTCGGCACTTTGCCCATTTTTTTAGTTTCAAGGATAATTGGGTTTTGAGTTTACCGAAATATGTATAGTTTTTGTCATTTCCGCTAAAGCTAACGAAGTAAATCAATTCAATGAAAGGTAAAATCATAGAACGTTTCGCTATAAAATGTAAAATGTAAAATGTAAAATGTAAAATGTAAAATGTAAAATGTAAAATGTAAAATGTAAAATGTAAAATGTAAAATGTAAAATGTAAAATGTAAAATGTAAAATGTAAAATGTAAAATGTAAAATGTAAAATGTAAAATGTAAAATGTAAAATGTAAAATGTAAAATGTAAAATGTAAAATGTAAAATGTAAAATGTAAAATGTAAAATGTAAAATGTAAAATGTAAAATGTAAAATGTAAAATGTAAAATGTAAAATGTAAAATGTAAAATGTAAAATGTAAAATGTAAAATGTAAAATGTAAAATGTAAAATGTAAAATGTAAAATGTAAAATGTAAAATGTAAAATGTAAAATGTAAAATGTAAAATGTAAAATGTAAAATGTAAAATGTAAAATGTAAAATGTAAAATGTAAAATGTAAAATGTAAAATGTAAAATGTAAAATGTAAAATGTAAAATGTAAAATGTAAAATGTAAAATGTAAAATGTAAAATGTAAAATGTAAAATGTAAAATGTAAAATGTAAAATGTAAAATGTAAAATGTAAAATGTAAAATGTAAAATGTAAAATGTAAAATGTAAAATGTAAAATGTAAAATGTAAAATGTAAAATGTAAAATGTAAAATGTAAAATGTAAAATGTAAAATGTAAAATGTAAAATGTAAAATGTAAAATGTAAAATGTAAAATGTAAAATGTAAAATGTAAAATGTAAAATGTAAAATGTAAAATGTAAAATGTAAAATGTAAAATGTAAAATGTAAAATGTAAAATGTAAAATGTAAAATGTAAAATGTAAAATGTAAAATGTAAAATGTAAAATGTAAAATGTAAAATGTAAAATGTAAAATGTAAAATGTAAAATGTAAAATGTAAAATGTAAAATGTAAAATGTAAAATGTAAAATGTAAAATGTAAAATGTAAAATGTAAAATGTAAAATGTAAAATGTAAAATGTAAAATGTAAAATGTAAAATGTAAAATGTAAAATGTAAAATGTAAAATGTAAAATGTAAAATGTAAAATGTAAAATGTAAAATGTAAAATGTAAAATGTAAAATGTAAAATGTAAAATGTAAAATGTAAAATGTAAAATGTAAAATGTAAAATGTAAAATGTAAAATGTAAAATGTAAAATGTAAAATGTAAAATGTAAAATGTAAAATGTAAAATGTAAAATGTAAAATGTAAAATGTAAAATGTAAAATGTAAAATGTAAAATGTAAAATGTAAAATGTAAAATGTAAAATGTAAAATGTAAAATGTAAAATGTAAAATGTAAAATGTAAAATGTAAAATGTAAAATGTAAAATGTAAAATGTAAAATGTAAAATGTAAAATGTAAAATGTAAAATGTAAAATGTAAAATGTAAAATGTAAAATGTAAAATGTAAAATGTAAAATGTAAAATGTAAAATGTAAAATGTAAAATGTAAAATGTAAAATTTAAAATTTAAACTTTACATTACGTCGTTTAAGACTGAATTGGATCAAATAACACTTGTAGCGCATCGACTGAGTGACTCAAAGCAGAGCATTACTACTGACGCATCAAACACTGCTGTTGAGGCAGTTCTGCAACAGTGTTGGGACAAGTGTTGAGAGCTAGGATTCTTAGGAAAAAAAACTCTCGGAGACCAAAAAGAAATATTCCGATTTATATCGGCCACAAACATCTAACAAGAGCCATTCAGTCTAAAACCGAATGAAAGTTCAATGCAATCTCGCCATTTGGATTATATTAGTTAATTTACCATGGACATTCAGCATGATCACGGACACGACAACGATCTTGCGGACACATTATCTCGCACAACACACGAAAAGCTGATCTAGAACTTCAGAACTTATTTTCCGGTTCCGGTTGCCTGGCCTTGAAATCGTCTGCGAAACATACTTGCTCACCTGTGTCGATCACTTCACTCGCTGGCCAGAGGCATAATGCATGAACAACATGTCAACTGCAACTATTTCCACCACTTTTGTTAACAAATACGTATCCCGTTTCGGCGTGCCTTTTAATATCACTACTGATCAAGGAACGCAATTCTCAGAGTTACCAAACCTCCTTGCCTCACATCAGATACGAGCAACGGGTTACCACCTACAAGCCAATTATATGGTCGAACGATTCCATCGGCGACTCAAAGTCGCTCCCATGGCCAGAAGCAACACAATTCATTGAAGCTCGGAAATACCTATTGTTTTAATTGGATTTCGAAATAGTGAAAGAAGATCTGAAGTGCTTACCAGCTGAAACGGTTTATGGCCAAACTATCAAGCTAACCAGTGAGTTCTTCATCGATAATCCTCTTTTACCACTCCCAACTATCGACACAGTCATTGACCAACTGCAACCAACCATGCAGCACCTTGTGCCTAATTCAACTCGACAATCCAAACAAGATGACGTGTTTGTTCCGAAATCGCTTGACAATTGCAATTTTGTTTTCATTAGAACAGACAAGGTTCGCACGGGATTGTCTCCTCCCTACGAAGGTCCGTACAAAGTTTTAGGTAAAAACATAGGTAAAAACCTATAAAATTTCAATCGAAAGACCCCAAACCAACATATGGGATTCTCTGTTCGCCTGATCAAACATCAAGCCCTCGAACACACAAAACCGTCCATATTGCTACTACTTATTCAAATATTCCTTAGGGAGGGGGAATCAATTGCGGAAGAGTACTGTAGCGTTTCATTCATTTACTTACTCATTTACACAATCATACATTTTTGACAGCCGTTCCATTTTTGAGCACCATTTCAATAACGTAAAAAAAGCGATAACGAAGTCACTGTTTGACATTCATACAAATCCATTTCAAAAAAGCGATTCATTCCTTATAATTCATTAATTTTCTGTTCATCCTCACCAAAATTATTTTTGAACACAAACACTCTTTATCCATATTCGCATCCCTGCGGTAGCCATTTTCGCAGTGACAAAAACACACATAAAAAACATAAAAACGTTTATTTTTCTGGCTTTTATTTAAAGCAGTTGTAGTTTCGTTATACTAATATGCTCTTTCGCTACTCCATGGTGAATAAAAAATAAGGTATCCCTTTCTTCAGATGTCGATTGTCCTATATGCCCCAGCTGCATATATTTCGCTATAAATTCTTGATATATTTCTTTAAACACTTAATCCTAAGCTCATCGAATTGCCCAATGTTGGTGGCACCGTTTTAAATGGTAGGCTCACTACATAAGGCGCAACTTTTGCGCTTTGCTTGTTACAGGTGACGGCTTCATAATTTCTTCAAACTTCGTATTCTGTGCGATCAAATTACTTTAAGCCCATCTGATATTCCTTCCAGAATTTCTGCTGTTGGTAATATTGCACAGGTCAATATCGTGAATAGTGAAGAATAGAAATGTGTTTTCTTTGACACGTCTTACATACTTCAGATGTCGATTGTCCTATATGCCCCAGCTGCATATATTTCGCTATAAATTCTTGATATATTTCTTTAAACACTTAATCCTAAGCTCATCGAATTGCCCAATGCTGGTGGCACCGTTTTAAATGGTAGGCTCACTACATAAGGCGCAACTTTTGCGCTTTGCTTGTTACAGGTGACGGCTTCATAATTTCTTCAAACTTCGTATTCTGTGCGATCAAATTACTTTAAGCCCATCTGATATTCCTTCCAGAATTTCTGCTGTTGGTAATATTGCACAGGTCAATATCGTGAATAGTGAAGAATAGAAATGTGTTTTCTTTGACACGTCTTACATCTCCTTTTAGACAGGCATTGGCAAACTAGATGTGTGGTACCAAGAAAAATTGTGAGTGTCTTAAGCTACTGCTATGGCAGTGCGCATGTTTTAAAAAAAAATTGAATCCATTCGTTTGTGCAAGAATGGTAAAAATGCATTGAAAGTAGAACAGTCTAACATCAACGCCTTCAATCCGTGGATTGCTTCATCGCACGTGTCGTGTAAATGAGCAATATTATTCAAAGTATCCTTGCTTATTTTTCGTTGCTCAATGTAGGTTTGTAAAAAGGAATTTACAATATATCCCTATATATAGGTTTGCCTAATCGTTGGAATGCTTCTAAATTATTAGCAGCATAGATTGGAAATGTTTGTGTGTTATTAATTGTCTGATCTAAATTAACTGCATGAACTGTATGAATACTGTTTCGCATCAAGCCAGTATCATCGAGTCGAGTATCATAGAGTCGAGTATTAATGATACATATTCTTAAAGGTTACTTTGATGCAAATTAGCAGCAGCCCCTAAAGGGAAATGGTGTTTCGAAAGATCTAAGCTCGATCTCAAAAAATTTGATACGATTTATATTTTCCTTTTTCTTGTTGGCCAATTCTCGGGCAAATCAATTACTATGCTAAAAGTTGTCTTTTCGTATTCCTGTTTGCTTTTTAAATTGGCATTTTTCTGTTTTATATTCTCTCATTCCACCTAAGAATACAAAAAATAATAATCTAAAGCTCATTTTATACTCCTCGTGAGGATTGGCTCCCAACCGTAGCTCTCAAAGAAAAATAGCATCTCCTAATTCGTTTATGCCCTTGATTTCTTTATGTTCAAATTTATTTTGAATTTTTAAAATGACTATATATAGTATGCTAAAACAAATAATCATAAATTGTAACTATACCCAATTCTACATAAATAGCAAGCAAGTCATTAAATCAAGATTGTTCCCAGCTTAAATTATTTTTAAGTGAATTAAATTTCAACTATAATATAACTACGATATTACCCTGATAATCTTTGCAAGTAATCCTAATTCAATCTAAAAATTACGTGATTTAATATTTAATTTATGCATTAAACCATAAAATTAAAACAAATATTTTCAAAGATTTAATCATATTAAATTGAGATAAACAACTACAGACCCCCTATTTTATCCGTACACATTTAAATAGATGGGAACGAGTGCAAAGTATGTACATAAATAAATTTATCAACTTTATAAAATCATAAACCAAATCATCTTCTTATGTATGTATATAGATATCTTGTTGGTATCAGTATACAAAAATAAAATAAGAAATTATTAATTTGGAAAAGAAATTAAAATTCTGCATAACAACCTTCTTTAATTTATATTCTAATTTTAATGTTATGGAGATGCACAACTCTTCTTAACTTGTGTATAATAAACCAATATCAAACATCATCAGGTACCGAGTTCGATGTCGAAGAATTTTGTGCGATGTAAAATAGAATTGCATTCAAGTAAATTATTTAATTTAAGAATAAAGCTGTTTACTACGTGCTTTGCTCATAATGAGGCATTTTACCGTTCCTCTTAACATCGCGTCATAATTCAAAATCCAGGTTAAATACAAACTTATGCATGCATATACAATAATACGAAGCTGATACAGTTTTCTTTATATACAAAACTGTCATATTTGTATTCTTTACAACTTTACACAAAACAGGATAAAGTTTTGCATCCATTTCGTTATATTTATAGTAATAAAATTATTAGAATACAGTTGTTGTTATCTTTATAGTTTATTACACTTTGTTGTAAGTTTAAAATTTAATTTAATTTAATTTGTGTTGCTCGGTGAAAATTTATCTTTCTTATATACTCGTACATTGTGTAATATTTATAGAGAATGCACAGAAATAACAATTTGTGTTCACATTACTTCACGGTATCTGAGTTTTCTCATTCGTTCGACGTAGACAAGTTACAGCAGAAGAGTTTGCTCTACTTACTTGCCATATTCATCTTTATATAATTTTTAAATTGAATATTTTGGTGAATGTTTTTTATAATAAATAATTAGTTTTTTACAAATACGTTAAACTTCCAAATTCCAATATTTATGCGTATTTCTTCGGTTAACATGGCCTAGATACGTGTTGTAACTAGCTCTGAAGCGTTTTTTGAGCAGTAACTTGACTGTGTGGATGGCTCTTTCGGCTAAACCATTTCTACGTCTTCTTCCGCTAGCACAGGGTAGCCTGTCTCCGACAAGGTTCTACTATCTGTAGTACCGCCTCCGAGGCCTTTTTAGTGGTCCGATCTTATGAATAAAGTATGTGCCCAAACCATCTTAGCCTTGATGATTTTATGAATTCGATAAGGTCGATTTTATCGAGATTATTTTTGATCTCGTAATTCATTCGCATTCTGTAAATGGCTCCCTCTTTAATAGAACCGACAATTATTCTGATGTTCTTACACTCAGTTAGGTATGTCTGCCGTTTCCATCGTATACGTTGAATTTCATCAAAACCTATGAAGAAGTAACCAAATTCCAGCCTAATTGCGCTTATTCAAGAGCTTCAGTTTAGAATCACATTGTTGAATTTCATCATCCTCGGTCAAGAACAAGGTAAATCCTATCCTAATTGGCCGATTGCATTCCAAAATCATTTTATAATCCGCGCTTTCCATCGCAAGCTGGTCAGAAATAGCTTCAATACAAATTAGCATTGCTGATAAAATTCATATCAAAATATTTTACAATCCCATTTCGAATTAATTAATTAATTATTAAAATGACATTTTTCTGAAAAAATAGGGCTTGCACCTCCTAAAAACTATAGATACACAATCCAACTTTAAAAAAATATGCATCTTTTTTGATTTTGGCGACGTAAATATGCGCGGTGAAGCGATAAGGGATACAAATTTATCACTCTTCCGATGGATAACCAAAACAAAATTTCGCTTAAAAATTCCAATCATATTTTATGAGAAAAGTACTTCAATCATACACAAATGTACAGTACATGTTCGAGACAAATCCGATTATAAAATTTAATATTCGATATGCAAATTAATTCTCGGTTATAAAATATCGATAAAATTACTTCCGTCATAAATTTGTTTTTCCCAACTATTGTCCAAATTTTTATATTTTTTACGTAGTAAAATATTATAGTGAAATTATAAAACTTTTTGACTTCCGGTTTTTTTTTTTGTGGATATATACTATAGGTATATGTATATACGTTTTTGAGTCGCCTGAGTTGGAAAATAATTTTTTTTATTGGTACTCTCGGTTTGCTTGTCTGTATAGTTTGTACAGCCCAAACTACATGAGAAACTACACGATTTAGGTTGAGACTCTACACAAAACAAATGCCCTATAATGTTGTGGTTAGTGTCTTCACCATTTTAGCATGTTCCATCATGCTGAACTATTTATTTGAGCAGCATAACCGACACAGTATTGAGAAGAAAACAGACAACCTTGAGAGGAGGAATTTCAGAATAATTTTATTTAACAAAATCTGTTCTTTGTATATGGATACCTAAATTAAGTATATCAGAGAGTGCCAGGGTAACTAATACCTTCTATAATGCCGATACAATGAATATTTCACATTTAAACTTGACTCATACTAATATACCAACTACCATGACGAGTCAAACCCGTCACTTGACTTGCCCACACTATATAATAAATCCGACATTCTCGGTGACCTCGTTTCATCACGTTTAAACATTTTCCAAAATCATATTTTATGTGAAATTTTCCGCTGTTTTCGAATTAAGAAACGGGAATTTTTACTAGAAAAGTCTCCATCTTGAAACGAGCAGTCATGTAAAATTAACGTCTGTGATCGGCTCTAAAATAATGTTTTAGTAATTTTTAGGCAGTTTAACGGGACGTTTACCTCGGGGTTTTGTTAGTATTAAACCTTCTATTAAAAAAAAATGAAATAGCGACTGATTTATTTCAGGAATTTTCAAGAAGCGAAAAATAAAGATAAAAATCGAAACTATGGTATAAATTTTAAATTTATTCACTGTCATCCGGTTGACCTTAAAATGACCTTGACTTTAAGGGGCAAGGTCACTGACCGCTTGGCACCTTATGTCTTGATGCCAAGAACTGTTAATTGAGTCATTCCCCACTAAAATTCATCATCTGCTGGTTATGTCATACCATTTCGTAATTTAACCTTGAAATGATTACCGCGGAAAGTCATTCAAAAAAGTGCCTTAGGTAACTACCTGAATGTGAAATTCTACTTCTAGAGTCGACCTTCAAAAATTCTTAAAACAGATTTCAAGGTCAAACTTAATCGATTACCCCCGTAAAGTTGTAGAAGTTTTATTTAGGTAATTTTTTTGATTGGCAGCATTCCTGACGAAATATTTGAGTGGATTCCTGACTAAATGTGACCCCTTCTCCAGAAACGTAGGTGAAGTTTGTCCTAAATCTGTCCTAAAAAGCAACAACAACAAATTATGCGTATTTGTGTTAGTGAAAAAGCTAAAACTCCCATTATAACGAATTTTATTTCTAATAAATAGAAAATGTATAATACAATATATAATATTTAAATAATATAAAAATCTAAGCTTTATCTGAGCTATCTGAAAATAATAGTTTTAGAAGAAGTAGGGGATTAGAATATTTATGACAACAAAGAAAGATGGGATCTCATATAATATATCCAATATAAGTAAAAGTCATTTTCCGAATTTTCTTGAAAAAATCCTGGGAAGCACGCATCAAAATGACCCATACACAAAAATATCACTGGACCTAATCTATCCGAAAAATATTCCAGTTTTGGAAAAAGTAGGGGTCTGGGTGTTTAGGACAACATAGTTTGATGGCATCTCATGAAATATATCCAATATAAGTAAAAGTAATTTTCCGAATTTTCTTGAGAAAATCCTGGGAAGCAACCATCAAAATGACCCATAAACAATGTCACTGGACCTAAGCTATCCGAAAAATATTCCAGTTTTGGAAAAAGTAGGGGATCTGGGTGTTTAGGACAACAAAGTTTGATGGCATCCTATGAAATATATCCAATATAAGTAAAACTCATGTTCACATGACATTTTTGTATACGGCTCATTTTGATGCGCGCTTCCCAGGATTTTCTCAAGAAAATTCGGAACATGACTTTTACCAAAGAGAATGTAATATCAAGAGAAACGAAACTTAAGAAAAATTTTCATACAAAAAAGGGGTTATGCATGGGGTTATACAACCGTATAACTCTAGTTATATTTATCCAATTTTAGAAATAAAACAACGGACGAATAGAAAATTTAAGGCAGAAACGATTAGTTTAAAAATGTTGTTGTTGTAACTGCTCGAAAAAACAAAAAATTTGCATTTGTTGATGCTAAATCTGATTAAATTTTTTATTCAGCTTCGGTACTCTTGATATTCCATACTCTTTGCTTTTACTTATATTTGATATATTATATGAGATGCCATCAAACTTTGTTGTCCTAAACACCCAGATCTCCTACTTTTTCCAAAACTGGAACATGTTACAAATAAATTTCCGACCTTTTTAGATAGGTGTCGTTAGTATCACTGCTTGCATATTATTCAATCGGGCAATACATGTTTTTTGGAGGTTAGATGTCAAGCTTGAATAATTACTAGTGACATTTGTTCAAAGCGTAAACAACAATTATTTTCATGTAATTGAAAATGTCGAATTTTGTGCCAAAAAAACAACATTTGCGGGAAGTTTCACTTCATTATTTTTTGTTGAAGAAAAGTGCAGCGGAAACAAATCGTTTGCTTGTGGAAGTTTACGGTGAACATGCTTCATCGAAAACAACATGCAAAGAGTAGTTTCAACGATTCAAAGTTGGTGATTTTGGCGTAAGAGACAAAGAACGTTGAATAAACAAGTTTATCGAGGACAACTGATGGCTTTAAAGCAAGCTCTAGCTGCAAAACGACCGGAATGCGACAAAAGGCACAATAAGATTATTTTGCAACATGACAACGCTAGGCCACATGTTGCTACACCCGCCGTATTCACCAGACATTGCTCCCTCTGATTACCACTTGTTCCGGTCGATGCAATCAGCCCTGGTACAGCAGCACATATATACTATTTTTCATAAATTTGGTTGATTGCACCTCGGAATTTGAAGTAATTTCAATGGCTTCGATTTCACATTCCTAAAACAACTTTGCATAAACATTCGAGTTCCCTTCAGAATTAGAAGCCCGCTTATTCTGCTGATTCTCGTTTTCTTCTGTACCAGAAGTAGTATAATTTAGTCGAAGACGACACTCGACATTGGCAGCTTTAATAGTTACTAAAAAAAGAGAAAAAAACGCATGCGATACACGTCGAAATATGCATGAATCTAAGTAAGAAATCGTTTTTAGAAGCACTTCGCAGATTTATTAGCAGAAGAGGGTTATGCCACACGATATACTGGGACAACGCTACACATTTTGTTGGCGCAAGAAAAAAGTCGACGAAGTCTATACGTTTCTAAAAAATAATAACGATAACATTAAGGTCAGTCTTTTGAAGGACAAGATTACATGGCGATTTGTTCCCCCCAGCAGCACCTCACCAAGGTGGATTTGAAAAAGCGCAGTAAAGTCAACCAAAACTTAAATTACACGAACAATAGGCGACACGATAATTACTCTTGAGGAATATTTAACACTAACTGCGCAGATAGATGGTGTTCTTAATTCAAGACCAACTTATTCCAGTAACGATGACGAGTTAGATTTTCTCACACCTGCTCATTTCTTAATTGGACGACCAATACATCAATTACCAGAAGCAGCTGAGCAAACTTAAATCCAAATGCAAGATGGGACATCGTAAAACATATTTATTGTCAATTCTGGAAGCGCTGGCAATTGGAGTCAATTCTGGAAGCGCTGGCAAACACATAAAAAAACCTGGAACTAAATGATGTCGTACTAATTCATGAGAATAATTTTCATGGCTCGAGACACAAATGATTTTATTTTGTTAATCACCGATGTAGCTTTGGTATCCTTCACAGACCATATGGCCATATATCGAGAATAGCTATCTACTAAAATAAAATATGTTGATTCAAACAAATGAAAAAAATCTACATGTACTCTCTCGAACGCAAAATTTTTTTCTGGCCTTTCAATCGTCTGAGATGGTTTTGAATTTGCATTTAAAGCACAAATTTCACAATTGGACGTTATTTTTTCTATCTCTGAATCTAGATAAGGCCACCAGAAATATGATCTGGACAAAATTTTCATTCGCACAATACCAGTGTGACTCTCATGTAGAAGAGCAAGCAGCTTCTATTGCAATTCCCGAGGCACGACTATCCTACAACCTCGCATTAAACAACCATCCTCCATTATGATTTCATTTCATACCGCAAAAAATGGTTTTATATGAATATCTTTCACAAAATTTGGCCACCCTTCAGAACAGTACTTGTAAATTTCAGATAAAACCGGATCTTTCATAGTGGCGATCGCGACATCGTTCAACTTGAGTGGGTAAGACAAATATGACAAATGTTTTATACAAAAATTTTCTTCACCCTCTACAGCTGATGTTCTGTCTTATGAGTGAGGCGTGTGCACAACGTCTACAAATCCATAGGAAAAATCTTCGAATTCCAGTTGAAGGCATTACTACAGCAGCCGTATCACGAGGATGTACCGAGATAAAGCTAATTCCTCATTTCCATGATGATTTTGCTATGAAAGTGCAAGTCGTCTTAAACCGACTTACATCAAAACTGCCCAGACTGGACGAAATCATCTTGACGTGGCCAGAAATCGAATCACTGACGCTCTCCGATCCACTGCACTCTGTATATAACGACGGTGATATTATCTTGGGAGCAACTCAATGCTTCCGACTTCTACGACCGGGTTGTGTGGTAGGACCAAATGATCTAACAGCTCAAAACACTGTGCTTGGCTGGATAATTCCTGGAGAAAATTCAACAAGGAAAAATAGAAACATTAATCTCCACACGGAATTCAATGTGGATGAGAGGCTGCGAAAATTTTGGGAACTCGAGAAAGTACCATTGGCCAGAAAATACACACCAGACCAGCAATACTGTGAGGATTTTTTCACTACAACACATAAAAGGGCCCCAGATCGTTAAATTGCCATTTGCACCTAATTCACCTCCGCTAGGAAATTCTTTTGATCAAGCAGTTTCTCGATTTTATTCCACCGAACGCCGTCTGCAACGCGATGATGCTTTGAAAAATGAATACAAACGAGTCATGCACGAGTACCTAAATCTAAACCACATGGAGAAACTCGACTCTAAAAACATCGATCTAAACATAGAACATTTTTATCTTCCTCATCGCCCTATCATTAAGCCTGATAGTGCAACAATGAAAGTGCGCATTGTGTTCGACGCCTCGGCAAATACCACTACATCCATTTCTCTAATGATAAATTACTGGATTACTCAATCCGATCTTATTGACATCATCATGCGATACCGATTACATAAAATAGCTTTCACCGCCGATATCACACAAATGTATTGAGAAGTTCGTATCGCTCATGAAGACTGCAGGTATCAGCGAATCTTGTGGCGCGATGATCCGCATAAGCCTCTGAAATATTTTCAGCTTCTGAGAGAACATTTGGGACAACCTCAGCCCCATTTCATGCCACTCCTGCTGTTTATCAACTTGGCTTGGAAAATGCGTTGAGTTTTGTCGAAGCATCCAAAGCTCTAATGGCTGCGCTACATGTGGATCTACATACTAAGAATGTGGACGATCTCCTGACTGGCGGTAACAACATTCAAAATACGCAAAATCTAGCTAACTAAATAATTAATATTCTAAAATCTGGGAGATTCTCGCTTCATAAATGGACATCAAATGTACCACAGTTCCCAGCATCTTTACCAAGCGAGCAAGAAAACGAAGCTTTGGTCGAATTATCTAAGGAGTCGAATCATAAGGTCTTGGGATCACACTGGGATATGCACAAGGATTGTTTCGATTCAAGGTTAATTTGCCCGCACCTCCTAGCAATCAGACGCAACGACGGTTACTTTCAGATGCTTCCCATTTATTCGACCCATTGGGATGGTTATCACCAGCAACAATAACTGCTAAGTCACTTTTTCAGCAACTCTGGCTACTACAATTGGGTTGGGATGACTAACTTTCATCGGAAGTAACAGAAAAATGGAGAGAAATTCACAGATCGATGATTTCCATTGAAAAAATTGAGATAACGCGAGTCCTGAAGACTAGATCATCACTAGTCATCCAATCGCTTCAAATCGAAAAATGCAGTATTTTTGCCTGGACGAATTCGGAAATTGTTCTTCATTGGCTGACTAAAGTTCCTTGCCATCTACCAGTCTTTGTTGGTAACAGAACCACTCAAATCCACGAAACAATTCCTATTGCTGTTTGGGGGCACGTTCGATCCACTGATAGCCCCGGGGATTGTGCCTCTAAGGAAATTCTCCCAACTGAACTCGTTCATCATAAGCTTTGGTGGCACGGACCGCCGTGGCTGCTGGAATCAAGAGACAATTGGCCACAAACTACAATTAAATCATTTGCAGAGATCACAGAGCATTATGAAACAGAAGCAATAAAATGTCACACCACACAAGCTCCCCCTCGTTTGTTTAGATCAATCAACAAAACGACACTCGTCATTCAGTAAAGTCAAGTGCATTATGGGCTACTGCTACAAATTCATCGTCAAGTGTCGATCTAAAAGAGGTAGGTCAACAGAAGACAGACACGTGGAGTCAGATTTCCAAAGTATCGGACTGACTGCAGTAGAACTAAACCAAGCTGAGGAATATTTATGGAAATAGGCACAACAAGTCGAATTTCAGGAAGAAATTCTAATATTGTCCGCCAAGAAGCAAGTTTTCAAGGGCAAGTTGTCATCAGTAGCTCCATTCTTGGACAAAGGCAGCATTCTAACAGTAGGCGGTCGCCTAAGTTGGCAACTTGCGCCTATACGCAAAAGCATCCAGCCATTTTGCCATCGTCTCATATCCTGAGTTCCGTGATTCTAACGTACCTTCACAAACGTTATCTCCATCCACTACCATCCCTCTTGTCCCATCTCTCAAAATTGTCCTACTGGATTGTTAAATCCAAACCCTTAGTGCGAAAAATTACTAATGATTGTTCTATTTGTCATAGGTTGAAGAGTCATTCGTCAGCTCCAATGATGGGTAATCTGCCTGCGTGTATCACCCTCTCAGGCATTCAACCATACTGGAGTGGATTTCGCGGGTCCCGTTCAAATCGCCACTAAGAAGGGCCGTGGAGCAAAATACATCAAAGCCTACATCTCGATATTTGTGTGTATGACAGTCAAGGCAATCCATTTGTAGCTTGTGAGCGACCTGTCCAGTGAGGCGTTTGTCAGAGCTTTTAAGCGTTTCATAAGCAGACGAGGTATAAAATAATGCAACAGTTGTACCGCACTACAACAAACGAAGATATACTTGCTCACATTACAGAGCACAATATCGAGTGGAAATTCAATCCACCATCAAGTCCTTGGTTTGGCGGACTCTGGGAAGGTGCTGTTAAATCCATGAAGCACCATTTAATCCGAGCGACAGGCAATTCCAAATTAACCAACGAATAATTGTCAACTATCATCACACAAATCGAGGCGATTATAAATTCTAGCCCACTCACTCCAATTGAAGAAGACGAAAGCGGTCTATTTACATTGACACCGGCGCATTTTTTACTGGCGCATCCTCTGTTGGCTATTCCGGAACCAAGCTTTCTAGATGTTCCAGATAATCGATTGTCGAGATAGCAAGTAGTCAAAAAACGAGTAGACGTATTTTGGTCCCGTTTCACAAAGCAATTTCTACACAATCTGTAACAACGGCGAAAGTGGAAAACCCAAACCCAAGAAAAACTTAAAAATCACCGATGTCGTCTACATTAGGGATGACGCAACACCACCACTCACTTTGTCGTTAGGACGTATCTTAGCCATTCACCCGGGAGAAGATGGGATTGTTCGCGTTGTTACACTTAAAACAGCACGAAATATACTCAAAAGGCCAGTAGCCAAATTAATTAAAATAAACGATGTTGATGCGAAGTAAGGTAACTTCATTTCCAACCATCCATTTTCCAACAAATCTAATCTCGAGTGGGGTCCGCATACATGGTCCACCTCACCTTAACAAATTCTTCGAGTAACAAGTTACCAACAAATTTACCTAAAATCAACAAATGTTAAGGAATACTTCCTTAACAGGCCGGCGGCATGTCTACGCCATCATAAAACGCTGAAAAGAAATAAATTTAGATTATAAAATTGTATCCACAGCTTCAATATGACGTCTGTCAGGAGAGATATGAGTGATATTATTTAAGGGCGTCCTATATTAATTTGCTAAGCTTAATAAATTATTATAATTTATTTTATTATTTTGCGAAACCGCGCAATGTGGGCGGCACGTCGCCATATTGCAAATCGGGAGCAGGCTGAATCATTTCGTATTTTTGTTTTGTGTAGTAGTGAGTGATACCCAATGCACAATGGCCACTGTAAGTATCTGGATAATGTTTGTCAGGTGGCGCAGGGCAAATATATTGTGAGTGAATATATTTGGTACAAAGAGTGTTATGAGTGAATATACTATTGTAGCATGGAATTGTGTGTGATACAAGCTTACAAAAACATGAAGAGGCGAAGAACATAATTATTTTGGCTCGGCCTAAATATTTTTCAGCGACAAATACGAGTACAAAATGAAAAAATAGTAATTGCTTACATCAGTTATGATTTAACTTTCGATTTCTATTTTACCTATGAAGATTTTATCATTTTGAATTATCATCGAACCAGAATCGTGTTTCATATGCATATTGATGATAACAGCAAATGAAAACCCGACGTATCATATCATCGAACCGGAATCTCACCTATGGTAACCTAATTCATCGAGAAATTTGAAAATCTGGAGCAACACTTTCTTCGCGATTACAGTATACTTACTCAACAATAGTAGAAAAAGTAAAAATATTTGAGTCTAAAGAGATCATTTTGTACGAAAAAATGTGTTTATTACTTGGTATGCTAGAAATTTCCGGCCCCATTCGTGAAAGAAAATCGTATGTCGGCCATACCTCCATTGATTTTGCGTTACATTAGCATAAAGTTCATACAACGACAAACATAAATTTTAGTATAAATGTATTATATATGTTTAGAATTTCTATTCGACTCTATTATATGTATGTATGTAGTTTTGGATGGTAAAAACTTCGATTTCAAAATAATCATATTTTATGCAAACATGAATATTTTCATTAGACATCATCTCGGTATATACCATACGTACGAGTATATATGTACATATAAGTAAAAGGGAAATGGGAAGGAATAGTTTCACATATGATAAAATGATAATTTTTGGTTAGATTGTAGAAAGACATGTGATACCCAAATGAAAAATCTTAAGATTTGGTTTTCTTTTATAACTTGTGAACCGTAAACATAAGAATCTTTTGTATGTAACTATCTTTGTGTGTATAATGTGTAAGTTGGAAGATTTTTTTTTTTTAAATGATGAAAGAATTATCATAATAATACAAAACAAGAGGAAAAACTACTTTGCAAAATAAATACACAAAGCACATAATAGCAGCTGACGAAAGAAGAAAAGAAAATTTGAAATGAAAATTCCCAAGATTTTTTTGTTCCGTTTTTCCTTTTTATTGATTGAAAATTGTATGTACATACGGACATTTGTATATATATTCGAATCTATATTGTTGTTGGGTATGAGTGTATATACGGCTTGGTAATATTGCCAATGGTGATTACATATTATATTTGACTTCTTAGGGGATTTTGTATGGTGATTGTTGCACAGTTTATTTGAGTAATTGAATTTATTATCAGTTTATCGGGGAAGCGCATTATCCGGAACTTTGGCCAACATATTTTTAAATCATATTGAAAACACGTATATTTTGAACGATAGAAACCAATTATTCGGAAAAATTCAATATTGGCATATGTATGTGGGCGACGTATTGATACTGTTTACACTGGGACTGGCAGATAGCTGAACTAACTTAATAATTTCTTCAATGGAATCCACACAAAATTAAAATTCACCTTAGAAATTGAAAATGATAAATCAATAAATTTGTTGGACGACTACGCAGGCTGCTAAAAAAATGTATGCGGTTCGCTCGATGTAAGGCTCGCTCGATTTCATTCTCGAAATGTCGATGTCAAAAATGCACCTTGCTCTGCCCGACCAATCACTGAAAAAGCCGATATAATCATGCAAATAGTGGTGCAAGACAAGCACCTAGGTTAGAGAAAGCTACGTTGGGAAGTTATAATGCCTCCACCGTATAGTCCTGATTTTACACCATCAGACTGTCATTTGTGTCGTTCACTGCAGAACAGTTTTTCCCCTAAAGAGCACAGAAATTTTACAGTGACGGGATTATGGTTTTACCAGAAACATACCAGTAAGTTGTCAACCAAAATAGTACATATTTAGTTTAATAAAGTTAAAAAGAAAATAAATAAATGGGGCATTTGTAATTTCAGAAAAAAATGGCGGAGACGTTTTAGACTAACTACTATTAATGATTATCAATTCTTAGATAACTACTATCCAATAAATGATCATCAATTCTTACATAAAAAGTTGTAATCCAAACTTTTTATAAAATTTCAATGAAACCGTTAATAAGCTAATTTTCACTAATGGAAATCTTTCGTACTAAATTTTACCTGAAAAGGTCCCGACTTTAATTAAACGATCACGTAATAAAAAAAATAGTGGTTGTCGATTACATTTTCACGATAACCCTTACGAATCTTTTAAAGGTCAATCCCAAGGCGAATTAAATAATATCATTCTATAAAAATTTTTAAACCTTAACAATTTGTAAGTACATTTTTTACCAAAAACTCAATCCCTCGAAATACTTGATCTTACCTATCGGTAACTTTCGATAATCCCACCTTAAATAGTTACCTCGTTTAACTGTAACTGCACCGCTACCACATATAACGGTAAAACTAAAAGTGTGTTTGAATTCCCACTGTGTTCACTTGATAAACCTAAAATTTTAATAATAAGTTAAGAATTGGAGAAATGGCAGACATAAAATCAAAAAAAAGATACGAGAAATTTAAAATATGTTTAGCTTTGAGTTTTGGCCTAAGTCATGAAGTTTCTCGTATTCTACACATACGAGTATTAAAGTAACTTTTAAAGCATAAAAAAAGAAATCGATTTTTTGAAACTTCTAAATGGTTGTCGCACCCATTATGTGAAACACTATTAGAGTTTAAGTGAAACACTATTTCGAATAAAGCTTTATATTAGATTGTTATTCATTTTTAATTAACAGATTAAGGATATTATGTAAAATTCATATTCAAATACAATCGAGTAAGGAACTTTACATTATGCAATACGTACCTAATTCGAAAATATTTAAAAATTCTTACCTAATAAAACTTTAAATGCGATTTCGATGTTTTGTTTTTTGCGGTTTCATAATTTTCTTTTTCTAAACAAGCAAATAAAAATAATACCAACACTGTAAAGTAGTAGTTTGGTTTGTTTTTAACGAAAACTGACAACATTGTCAGTTCATTGATAAATTTACGGTTGTATTTACTTTTAATTCTTTGTTTTCAGCGTAAAATTTAGTAACGCCTTTAAATTCTCCTTTTAATTTGTGCTTATAGAAAATACGAAAGATAGAAAGAGGCATTCGGAAATATTGGAAATTTATATGATTGTTTCGCTGAGATCGAAATTGAAATCGAGGAACACTCGATTTTATTTTTAGTGGACATTTGTCTTTCATACAAATTACTCGTCTAGTAATATTATGCTCAGTGATAATACTACGCAAAAAAGTCTAGAATATCAATAATTTAGTTAAGTACTACATGTACCTACATATATATGATATTTACTAATAAAACTCAAATAGAGTTTCCCAGGTATCACTGAAAACTAAATTGTTTTACTACTTAATAAATAAAAATTTACTTATATAAATTATTTAGTGATAAATACAATAAAATAGATATCACAAGAACAATACATTTTCTACGCTACATATCTGCTGGATGCTTGGAGTTTCTGGATGTTGAGCGAGAATTCACCAATATTTCTGTAGCTTAGAGACGATCTTACAAACGAACAAACTATGACACTTAGATACATATAATTAAATTAAATGAAACTAACAAAAAGTGTTGAAACATTTTCATCAATACCTCAAATATTTTTGCAATGCAATGTAGTTTACAATATCATATAAAAAGGGAATTTCCCTTATCCTAGCAGAAGATATTTTTGATATTTTAGAACAAAAATTTGAACTATGTATTCAAAAATTTAATTTAGGGATTGAAAATGAGCCTCTCCAAAAAAATAGATGAAAGCGTTAAAAAATTGATAATAAAAGCATTGCAACGACAAGAAACTTATCAAAATAAATCCCTTCAATATGTAATATCAAACGGTCGCATCAGTTTCATAAAAAGAAATTTATTGAAACCGGATCAACAAAAATAAGCATCGTTGTGGACGCCCACGACTTTTAACTAAGCCGACTGAGGGGAAATTGGCACTAGTAGCAAAATCAGCTACCCCAAAATCAGCTCCAGTGACTAATTCCGGACGTCGTTCAAATATTTATGTCTAATAGTGTACATTCTCAAATGCTATGTTGCTGCGACTCTATCCACCAAAACAATTTCAAATTGACATTTTTGGCTTCCTCAGCAATATCCGGGGGGGGGGGGGGCGTACCAATATAACTTTCTGTATCACCTTGTCCATTTTCCAAATTACATCAACCTAAAATCTAGAAACCAATAATTCAACTTATGAAAACAAAATTGTTCATGTCAAATGATTTTCACAAATTTTCAATGAAAACTCAATTGCAACATAAAAACTTCACCTGATTAAATTGTATGTAGGAAAAAAATGTCTTAACTAAAAGCAACTTGACAAAAAAATTTTAATAATTTTAATAAAAATGAAGCCAAGCAAAAAATGTCGTATGCAATTCGGGAGTAAATGTCGGTTATTGTTCTCGTTCAGTTACCACTCCAACCCTTCGACCTCGGGCAGTAACTTCTACACTCGAACAATAACCTCTAAAATGTCCAATACAATTTTTGGCATGAGAAGAAAATTATTATGTACATATATAAAAAATGCTCACGACATATTTTATTCGGTTTATGTTGTGTTACACTACACATTACAATGTGTGTCTTTAAGAAAATTAATGTAATCCATCGAGACCTTAAAGAATTTAGTATGAGGGTAGGCAAATTTTAATTCTTAAGAATTATAATTTTTCTTTTCTTTTTCTTTTTATATTTCCCAAATGTGAAATAAAATTTGTTATCGTTGCTTGGAATTGAATAATTTATTCGCTTTGGGGTTTTTGTCGTTTTATATACAAAATAGTAGATAGCATCGAATATGAAACCTTTGGGCTGAACATGTAATTTCCTGAGATGAGAAAAATTTACAAAATAAATGTAAAACGTATTTTAACCCTAACATCCACATAGAAACACCTTAGTTGTTCGAGTATAAATAGAAGGAAATTAAAAATAAATTACAATCGATTTTTAATTTTTTTTTTTTTTTTTTGTAATAATAATTATTCAAATTAATCAACGTGTCATTGTGTTGTGTACGCCCTTCTCATCAAAATAATAATTTTTTCGTCGAAATAACCAAAAAAAATAATTGAATTTGTTTTAATTTAAATAAATTATCGCCTCTCGAATATTTAATTATAGCTATTGCTCTTTACAACAACATTTTGTGTGTTGCCTTTGGGGGGAAATTATGTTGACATTTTTTTTTTGTAATGCTCTCTTTATTATGTTTTATAATTAATTAAGTTATTAAATTAAATATTTGTATTTTTTATTATTTTTTTTTAAGATGTATTAATTATTATTATTAAGACATAATTTTATGTGTTTTGCATGACTGTTCTGGGACTTCGCGTCGAAATTCAAATATGTATACAATGTCTGTGTATAATATCTGCGAGTCCGTTGACACAGTATATATTCCTATCTTTAAATTTGCCAAGTTAGAAATTAATTTTTAAAGATACAAATTTGTACGTTTTGTATACATTGCATGTCTGTATATCATTTGGATAGGAATGATGTTTCGATAAAATGTTCTGCCATACCACTATCTCGCACCAAATTATACAAAAAAAAAAAAAAAATTATTAATGACTTGATTCGATTGTAATAATTTATCTTGTAATTTTTTTTTACGCTTCGAACATTTTCACTCCGTTACAAAAAAAAAACATTAAATTTAGTGGCTGTGGTTGGTTTATTATGGATTAAATTAATTTTCGATTATAAACCGATTTGTGTATAATTAGTCAGACATAAAAAATAACCCGTTAAAAATGAATGAAATTAAAAATAATTTAGGCCTTATTAATATTAATAGAGTTATGAGAGAATGGCACAGTATTTATCATGACTGTGTGAGGTTAAAAAATTTGATTTTAATTGAAACTGGATATGGTTGATTTATTACAGGAAGATTTTCAGCGATTTAACTGAAATTATTTGATTTATCGCCGGAATAATTCATCATCTGTCTGTGTATTTTTTTTTATTTTTTACATACATAAAAACAACAAAATTTTTTTTTTGTTTCGGCGGGATTACCTGCGGGTAATTAATTATTGGTAACAGTTATTAATCATATTTATCGTTAAAATTATTTTGTATTTTACCATTCATTATTATGATTTGTTTGACAATGTTTTGAGTGTGGAAACGGAGGCTCGGTTACTTACGGACCTCGGTTAGATCCGGACATTATTTATCATATGCTCTTTGTGATCTCGTTCCTTGTATTGATACTTGTTTTAAAACTAAATTTATTAAATCTTTCAAATATCTTAGAAGTGAATCTTCATTTAAGAAAGATAAATTACTAAATGATTTGTAAATCAGTTGTAATATTAAATAAAGGGAAAAAAAAAAAAAAAAAAAAAAGTATCTTAGAAGAACCATATTGAGTCTCTCCGCAAGTATCTGGCATTAGTGATCACTGGATCATAAGTTTGCATTATAAATTTGTTCCGGGACCAACATTAATTCTTCCATTTGTCTTGTGAATGCTACTTGAAAATTCTTAATTATTGCTTCATCTGCACAAGATAATTTTTCTCCCGAAATTTTTTTCATACGAATTCCATGGCGTTTATTTATTGGCGAAATTATTTATCAAGCCCTGACTGGCGGAAAAATCGCAACTTAATACCAATTGCCTCTTGAAAAGAATGTTGTGATGTTGTTTGATGAAGTAATGATACTCGGCTGTTAATGAGGTAGATGGGTTCGAAGATTTAGGTGAAAGGCAGAATAACATGTTGGCCAAAAGTTTGTCAGTTTTTATGATTAGAGGTCTATTCTATAATTACTAATATGTGCTTTCATATTTTGCTTCTGCTTCTAACGTAAAGGGTTCCGATTTGGTAAATTTAATTAATAAAAATATCTCAATTCTTTTTGAAATTAGTTTTAACGTAGTGAGTATTGTCTATGATCAGGGAGCAAATAATCGGCTTGCATTCAAAAAATTAGGCGTTAATAAATAAAATCCATTCTTATATGTTAATGAGAAAAAGATATTTGCGTTATTCGATGTCCCACACTTAATCAAATCGATACGTACTAATTTAATGGACTCTGATCCTGATGGATATGTAAGTTGGAAAGTTATCACTGAATTGTATTCTCGTGACTCCTCAAATTCGACTAGGTTGTGTCACAAATTAACACCACAACACATTTCGCCAAATAAATTTGAGAAAATGCGCGTCAGCTACGCAACACAGGTTTTCAGTTGGACTGTTGCCTGCGCAATACGAACTATGTTTCGTTTTAATCCATTTTCGGATGATGTACAAAATGTTGCTTTGTCGACAGCTGCCTATATTGAAAAAATGGATAAGGTTTTCGATAGTTTAAATAGCAGACTTCTAAATGATAAAAATAAAAATAAAAGCTTTTTACAGAAAAATAATTCTTTTTATTCAAATTCAATCCAAATGGTTTCTTACATACAAACGATTCAACCAGCTAAACGTAAAACGATATATTGTTTATAAGGATTGATCCAAACAATAAATGGAATTATGCAACTATTAAATGAATTTAATGATAAATAATCCCCAAATATTTTTTCTATCGACAGTTAGGCTTAATCAAGATCCTATTGAAAATTTATTTGGCCTCATTCAACAAAGAGGCGGTGTAGGTAATCGCCGAAATTCAACTTTAAAGGAATTTAATGATATGTTCGGGCAAATTATGTCTATAAATTTTTTTAAAAATTCAGGTTCTACGAATTGCGAAGAGGATGCTGATGAATTACTAATAAGGGATTCTTAATAAATTCAAGTGACTCCTCTTCTACTACGGTTGCTTTAACTATGGATACCTCAGCTAACAACTTAAGTAATATTGAAGAGAACCAATCAATCTATTGATATCTCATCTCAACCGGAATGTGAAAGTGAAATATTAAATCAAATTGAAACATGTAACATCGAGCAGTTAAATTTTGATGATTGCTCTGCAAGATATTACACGGGATATTCAATTTTCAAACGACTTGCAAAACAAAATTGCCAGAGGTGTAAAGATAAATGGATATTTCATGTTTATGAAAAATTACATAAATGATGAAGATTTTGGATCATTAAGTACGCCGTCTGAATTATTATTTGAAATTTCTAAGTCACACATTCATATTTTCGGAAAAATATTTAACGAGCGGCCTGAATCAAAAAAATATAAAAAAATAATTGTTGCAGAATGCATTCAGTTTACAAGTGAAAAGCCTGAATATAAAGATTGGTTTTCTTTAAATAATTCTTGTTCCGAACATAATTTGAAATTTTGAAATTTTCTTATACTTTTACTTTTAAGAAAGCATACCAAATGGTTATATGACAAATTTACAAACAAAACATTATTTAGAAAACCAAATAATTAAGTTTAACTAATTTTGTTAATTTTTATTTCAGTAATAATTTAAACCGAACTGAAAATAATGTTGAATGTTTTTTTTTTCTGGAATCGACTGGATCTTGCATTTTAGGAACAGTGCGTTTTTTTATTGTACTCTTAAAACAATTTCATATAAAACATATCGAATTTCATCACACACGGTTAAGGAATAGCGAATTTCGATCCTACTTAGCATTTTATAATCACATTTCCAACGCACATGTCAAATTTCACTAAAATCGTTTAAGAAATAGCCAAGTACACTATCCTACTTTTCCAAATTTCAGAACTTCATCTTAAAATCATTTTGCAATCCAATTTCCTTAGTATATGTGAAATTTCATCTAAATCTGTTACGAAGTGGCCAAGTTCCTTTCTAATTGGCCGTATTCCAGAAATTCATTTTAATTTTTTAACCACAGCGATATAAAATTGTCTTGCTTCGCAGATAATCTGACAAACCATAAATAACATAAATTCGAATTATTTTCATTAAATCGAGTGCTTATGATGTGTGCCTCAGAAGACTTTTCAAACTAAACTTTTGTAAGACCCAGTAATTCATGCAATATTTAAATAGATGTCACTAGGTTAAAAGTATTCAACTGTGCCTTATACCAAACTAAACTTTTTATATTTATATTTAATTTGTGAATTTGAAAATTTTTATTTTATTTGTCGGTAACAAGAAACTATAATAAAACTGAAATTTACAAGCATATAAGTATTTGCGAATGATAATGCTTATATCTGCAAACACTTGAGTGTCTGCTAATTCGTTTAATAAAATTTGCGGTGTCTTCGCTCAAAATCAAACTTTTAAAGGTTTCAAATTTTAAATAAAATTCCGAGTTTCTGTGTTTCTATATTGGATGGCCAGTGTAGAACGGGCTATAGGGTCACTGGTTTAATTTTCAATATACCAAGATATTCTGTGAGAACAACAAAATTCTTGATGTTTGTAAAGCTCGCACTAAAGTTAGTCAAATTGCCAAGTTAAATTCATATAGTCTTCGGCCCCTTCAATATTTTCGAAAGCGTTAAGTACTATCGATCGATACCACATAAAAATTGTTGTACCTACTGCAATACACAGTCAATATATGAATCTTAAACTTGATTAGAGCATTAATTTAATGGCAGTATGCGACAGTTCTGGTAAATTTATTAATATTTGTTGTGGATATTCGAATAGACAATTATATCGCAAACAAACGCAATTTTTCTATTAGGTGACAGTGAATAGAAATGTTCAGTAGAATTGGTAGCTATTATCGCACCGTCCGTAAGAAAAGGTAACTTAACCACAGTAAAAAGAAACTTTAACGTTATGCATAGCAAAACACGAAGCATTGTGGGAAATGCATTTGGAATAATGAAAATCGATGACGGGCGATTTTTTTAAAAAAAGTTTTTTAGAAAATTTTTTGTTTTTCAATTACATTTACATACGACGCGTACTACCAGAGCCTTCTAGAGTATAGAGCCATAATCTTAATGACGTATTTTTTAGAAGCTTTTTAGTGGTATAACTTTTCACTGATTTCCATAGGAATCCATAGTAAAAATGGTGTTTTTTAGCTTCAAGTTTTTCTATGAAAAAAGCAAAAACGTCATAAAATGTTTTTATAAAAGTTTTCTACATATCTTTAAGAACAATATACAAGAAGGCCATATTGGTATTAAGTAAATATTAATTGCAGAAATATTAAAATTAAATTATTTCTAAAATATATTTTTTCGAACTTTCATTTTGAAAAATACATCAAAGTTGGCTCTGACAAATCAAAATAATACTTGCTAAATTTATATTTAGTTTTACTAGTGTACGTAAGATGCCTAAAATGTTAACAGAAAAATACGAGAAAAAGTTATTTAATCGCAAAACTATCACACGTTCCTATATTTTGTGAATTTGTTTTGCTTTTCCTACAATTTTTGAACTTGAAATTTCCCCAGGTGGTAATTTTTCGTACGATTTTTCCAAATTTTTACGGCCATCACTGCCATCTATGTAATGTATATTGACTTAATGACCAAACGAATCGTAGTAAGCTTTTATTTCAATTTGACCAGAATGCTGTTGTTATGAATTTTTTTTAATATTTTGGTTTAAATAAATCAAATAAAACAAGAAAATGAAAACGATTTACTTAAACGATATTCATATATGTTGAAATTCAAACATTTATGAAAGTATTTCAGAAATCATAATTAAGAATGTGTAACGTTTTCATTTAAAAATTGGTCTTAGGAAAAAAAGTGATTTCTCATATGTTTGGTGTGTTTTACTATGAAAAGTTTCGTTTTTTCCTCGTTTCTAATTCCCTTATAAAAGCTCAGATTTTTTGATTATGGCTCTATAAAATGTAGGGTGCTCTGATACTACATGTTTTAAACAGTACGTCAAACAAATTGAAAATTCGTCGAAAAGTAACCTCGTAAATTAACTTTTCATCCAGCATCTATGAGGGAATAGCGAAAGCTTCAAAATTTGAAAAGTTTAGTTTGAAAAGTCTTCTGAGGCACACAGCATTAGTTTCAGTTATACTCGTGTGATTTTAGAAAGTTAATTATTTTGTGTTAAATTTTCTTGATGTCATAAGCAATCTATATTATTATGTTTTATAGAATATTTTTCATAAGGTACATAGACCTAATAAGTCATCCAGGTGGCCTCTCCACTCAACACAGGCATCCAGAATAACCGCTTAATTAATTTAACAGGTTTTTTATTTGAGCATATGTTTTCTCTTTTTATCTAGTTTTGGATACAATTTTCTTTACATATTTATATTTTTGAGGAATGTACAAACCGATACGATGAGCTGGTCAAGGCTTCTGATGAACAGGGAAATTCACCTCCTCCCGATTTTATAACCTTGGCATATGTTAAGGCGAAGCATTATAACGAGAGGATTTTCCGGTTGATTAATACTTTTGGTGAAACTCCTTCTTTCACGAGAATTTCTCGCAACTGGCGTAATGCGTTTAATGTTTACCATAGGTTGTGGTGCAAGTATCAATAGTCTGACTCTAGCAGCTAGCTCTTTTTCAGAAAAACTCGACAATTTGCTATCAACAAGTTCTCTAAATGCAAAACCACCAGAAGTCTCAGCTCTATCAAAACATGAACAAGCTAAGCACATTCCATTTGTTGAGCCTAAAAATTTAAAAGGGTCGGTTGCCGATTTTGGCGCAATTATGAGAGACTCTGGGAACAATCTAGTTATGACCAAAGGCGTTTTTGGGATACGTTTATCAGACACAGAAAACCAATGAGCGAGTTGAGCATGGAGATGAAGAATCTAAGCATTGGCCACACAGTGTGTAGTGATAACATCAGATTGAAAAGTCCGTATGAAACAACAGAGTCGAATTTAGAAGCATTCCACAGGAGAATGGACAATCGTGATGTTGACAATGAACCTACAGTATCGAATAACTATATTTATTGGAATTGTCACGACATAGGACACAAATACCAGGAGTGTGAAAAGGATTTTCTCAACATCATTTGTTTTGGTTGTGGAAGGGGGGCGAGTAGCAGGCACAGCAGAGACGCACCGATTACAACAACAACGTCAAGCAACACTACCTACAGTTAGTACAAATTTATTAAGTCATACATACTATATATAGCCATATTGTCTGCAGTACTCTCAAAGAAAAATTATTGTATGTAACTTACAATATTTCAAAATAATTTGCCATTCCAGCTAAATAAACCAATATAGGTTCATCTAACATAATTCATTATGGGCATATAGTATGCGCCTTATCTTTTGAAGGAGGTGTCAGATTAGAGTGATTTTTGGACCGGAGAAAATGGGTTTCAGTTCAAAATACAACATAATTATGTTTACTAATACCATCTTAAACTCGCAACGTTTATACGATATGCAATAATATCAATGTTGCGTTCAGCGGCCGAATTGAATTAGTTTTGCAGCAACAGATTTCAGATTTTCTCACTGTGCTCTAAATTTTGCCGTATTTTCGGTTCGACATCAAGTCATACGTTATTTATTTTATTTATAGTATTTTACTAATAATTTAGTATTAATAGGAAAACCAAACATGAAATTAAAGTAATCGGGACCAGAAAAAAAACTAACGAAGTTGCTTCCATTAGGCATAAAAACCTCTTAAATTTAAGCAACAATGGTTAACAGTCATTTCGATGTTAGTGGGACGGTCCAAGTAAATCTATATATATATTCGTTGCCATGGTCTCTCGACATTAAATGGCTTCCCCATTGCTGCTCTCTGTTGTTTATTTTGCGCTTTCATCGTTTTGCATACTACACAACTAACTATATAATGCCGAATCTGTTTTACTATTCCTGGCCAGAAGAAATACCTCCTGATTCGCTCGACGGTTTTGAAAATACCTCCGTATGATGCTAATGGATTATTATGTTACTGCTCGATCAATGATTGCCTCAAACCGCCAGGGATCCATAGTTTCCATATGGACAAATCCGTTAACTCATCTCGTTTTTTCGTTTCTTAACGTATAAAAATATACTTATCGTCCACCTTAAAAACAGGATAATCATCAGGCTTGTTACAAATCTTGTTACGGAAGCTTATGTAGTCGGAATCCTCAAACTCTTTTGAACCAATAATTCGCATAGCATGTGGCTGTAGCATTATTTTATTTATACTTTCGGAAAGTTCCATTATCTCGTCGCAATAAATTCTTGAGAGCATGTCTGGAACGACATTGTTTTGCCTCGCTGGTGTTCTATTGTGAACCTAAATCCTTGGAGTTTAAGGCTCCACCTCGCCAACATACCACTCAAGTCACGCTGAGCCATTAGCCACGGAACTTCTTAATGGCTAGAATTCCGGCTAAGCACTCGAGCTCTGTTATGGAGTAATTCCGTTGAGCTTTGTTCAGCTTTTGAGACATGAGGATATGGGTCTCTCATTTCCCTCTAAATCCTTTTGAAAAAGAACTGCTCCCACGGTACAAGCATCACATCTGATGAAAAGTGGAACTGAGTAATCGGGGTTTATCAGAAGTAGAGCTGATGTGAGCAGTATTTTAAGTTTTTGAAAGGATTGCTCGGCAGCTGGCGTCCATTGAAATTTGCCTTTCTTCAAACAGTCAGTAATCGGTGTTGTTAAACTTGCATAGTTCTCCATGAAAGGGCAGTACCACCCAGCCATCCCGATTAGTCGTCGTATCTGTTTCGTACTGGTGGATGTTGCTAGGTTAATTATTGCGTCAATTTTTTCGAGGTTTGGTCTGAGTCCTTTCCCTCCAACCAAATATTCTCTCCAGCCTAAATAAGGAATTTCCTTCATACAAATTTACTTTTTTCTAGGTTAATTGTTGTTCAAGGTGCTCCTTCAATGTGCCGCTAATGATCAACAGATCGTCCAGATATACAAAAATTCGATCGTGTAGTTCATGTGGTATCACTTTGTGAATTAAACGGCACATTGACTGGGCTGCGTTACACAGCCCAAACGGCATCACCCTGAACAGATAGAGCGGCCGTCCCGGTACCGTAAAAGCTGTTTTGTCTCTGGCAGATACCGTATGCGTCCTTCAAGTCGAGTGCAGCAATGTAATTAGTCTCGGAGAGTCGACCTAAAAGTCCGTCAATGAATGGAAGTGGATAAGCGTCTTTTACTGTCAATGTATTGAGTTTGCGTGCATCGAGGCAGAGGCGCGTTTTTTCTTTCGCTTTCCTAACGATCGTTACCGGTGAGCTCCACGAACTTTTGCTTACCTCGATAACACTCAAACTCAACATCCTGTCAATTTCTCTGTAAAGGTCGTTCTGTATGGCCGGTGAGACTGGATAATATCGCTGCTTCACCGCTTTGCAATCTTTCACCAGCTCGATATCATGCTCGTGCAGCGTTGTTTTGCCTAAACCTTCTTTGGCTGATGACGGGAACCAATCGATAATCCCTTCAAGTTTCTTTTGGTCCTGAATATTGAGTGTGTGTGAATTGTCGGGTTTTCTGATGGCTTTCGTGTACGATTTCTTGGATGGAAATATCTAGCAATATTTTGAATTTTCTCCAAAAATCAATACCCAAATACAAAGGAGATTGCAGCGAAGGAACAATAAAAAATCGAATATTCTCGGTTTTGGTTCCGAACGTTACTGGCAGCCAAATGTAGCCTTCAATTCTATTTGATGTAACATCGGCAGTTTTAATGTGTGTGGACAGACTATGAAATTTCAAATTTTTCTCCGAGAGAAATATGACTGAATCCTTTCCAAGTACACTCTTCCAAGCACACAGTTCTGACAAGCTGGGTTTCGCACATTTCGTTCTCCACAAAAAAAATCGAATAGAAAGACAGGGTGCGACGCGAGATTTTCAGCAAAAAATGCTTCAATTATGCGAGTCGGCTGACCAGCAAATAAGACAATTAATAGAAATAATAAAAACTAAAAATTAAAATAAGTGAATTTGTCTAATTTAATTGAATATTTAATTTTCATTATGTAATTGATTTGAGCAGAAATACTGTTTCTTTTCGTAATGGCATTGCTCGTTGAAGAATCTCTTGTTCTGTTAAAAGGTTGATGTACTTCGTTTGTATTATTTCTGTGCTGAATGGGCTGACCCTCCGTTATATAATCGCCGACTACGTCAACGTCAAAATCTCGTTAATCGACGAAATCTACCAAAAAGCAACGCGAAACTCTGTTCTACGACTTGTCTACAAGACGAATGTTTTGTGTTGAACCTGACTTCCGCAGCAGGCATACGACCACGATTCATATAGGGTGTGATGCACCAATCCAACAGCGGGTATGCATTGTCTCCCAAAATATATTCGCCATTTGGGAAAAATGCTCCCACGTTGTCATTTGATCTCTGATAAATATGGGAATTTTTAAAATTCCTAATATCCGGCACCGAACTTGGCCACCCACAGTATACATCAATCCTCATGTCAATATCACAAATTGCCTGTAATGTCATTGAGGTAAAACATTTTCGATTAGTGTATGCTTTGGCATCTGTTTTGGATACACTAAGGGCTACATAAGTACCATCCACGACTACGATCAAATTTTTAAAAACACTATTGGTCCCAACTTAGCTTTTTCGATTTGCAATTCCGGACCGGTTGGCCATTTAATGAATTTGGCAAATTTCTAAATTGAGCGCATTGACAACGCGATCGAAGCAATTGGACAGTAAACTCTTCGACATGTTGAAGTATTCTGCAACAGATCTACAGTGAAAAAATTTAAAGTCATATAAAAAAGATGCGTAAAACAAGATTCTAGCTACCTGTAAGAATCTGGTGTTGCCAAGAGCCAAATTACAGCTAGAAGTTGCTGTTTAACTTCACGTTGCGGTCTGTATTATATTTAGGAGTGAGAATTTCAAGCTGAAATTCTGTTGAAATTGAATATCATCGCAATGATTTACGACATTTACGATATAAGATACTATTCGATGAGGTGTACTCGTATCATACGCCGATCTAATTTTATGGCACAGTTCTTCCTCTTCTTCTGAATTGTTGTCCTCTTCCATGCTAACAATCATCTACAAAAAAGTGTGTTACAGTTAAAGCAATAAGTATACGGTTTGCCATGACTTTCGAGTCACGCGGTTGTTTTTAATTTTCCTTAAGAATTTATTTTTATTTAAAATTATTTTATTGTGTATTTAAGTTAAATTACAAGTGAGTGTTGAGTGATTTTGTGAGTGAAAAATGGGAATTTTATAAAAAATTCTTATATCAGGAACTGAACTTGGCTATGTTGTAAAAACATCTCTGTATCGCATTTCAGCATCAAAATATCGGATAAAGTCATTGACGTGGACCCTTAACAGAAAGCAGAACATATGTTTCATTTATAGCGCCAATCAAGTTTTTATAGGCTCTATTACTGCTGAATTTCATTTTTGCCATCTACCACCACCTTTGACGAATTTCTCATTGATTGAACAATCATTTGAACAAATTGTGAACCGGGTCCCAAAAGCGGGTGAGTTTACGTTGTATCGTTTCTTTATTCACATTTTAATAAGATTCACATAATGCTGGTTTCTTTGTAGTCGGACTGAAACAATGTTGTTTAAAGTTCTCGAATGGATTTGGTGAGGAATGTGTCGTGAACGGGAGGTCTGCTGTATAGATGTGTGATGTGTATGTTGGTTAAATGTTATAAGAGTGGCTTAAAGGTACATGATTTACCCCAGTGGCAATATCGATTGTTGTTGGTCGAGTCTAAAGTGGGATAATCTTGCTTATGCTGGTGTTTTGCTGGTGAAGTTGACCCAGGGTTCCATCCCGGGAGGGGTGGAAGTGTGCATCAGGACCGGCGTAGACACAAACATTGTCCGTAGTCATACCACATACAATTTTTCTCGGCTCTACCCACTGAACCATCCCGAGCTTACAATGAAGCATTGAATAAACCTGACGTTCATCCCGTTGAGATCCGCCAGGTCACTGAGGAGAGGAGTTCCTAAAAATGTACACCTGCTTAACGGTGGACGGGGAGATGTGCAGAGTAGATGGAGTACAGTTTCTTCCTCCTCTGCATCTTTGCAGCTTCTACAGACATGGTCCTGTAATAACACCCACTACCATACTAATGTGGCAACGCTGAAGTGTTAACAGCTCTGTATAGTTCTTTCTTAAGTATCATTTTTATTAGTTCAATAAAGACAATTGGCTGTTTAATTTTCCTGGATTTATAATTATTTTTATTGGATATTTTTGATAAGTAGAAAACATCCCATATTAAAAATGTGCGATATTTCTAAAATTGCTGGTACAAACAAATAGCGAAACTGTTTCTTGTATTGGCATTGAGCCAGTTTGTAAAAATTTCCAAAAAAACTACTTATACAGTACGATGAAGGGCACAAAAAAAATTGTTAAAAATGTGTATGCATTGTGAGTCTAGCTCAATAATTTACGAAGTTAGCGTAGCAATGGAAAACACATTTTTGAAATAAGAGGTCTTATTTAAATGGTTATAACACATGGTGGCGAAATCAAGGGTCACATTCTCCAATTTATTTACGAAAAACGATGCGATATTTTTAAATTCAATTTTTAATACATGTTTATATAAGTCTTCAAGAACACGACAAAATTTTATTTAAAAACAAAATGACGCCGCGGTGCCTGATGAAAGGAATCTCCTGTTTTTAATGACCCCCCAGGGCGGAAATCTAGAGGACACAATTTTCAATCTAGAACAAAAAACGAAAAAGATTTTGAAACAATGTGTCAAAATGTAGTACAACATAGGATTGTTTTATCAATTAAAATTTAACGATTTGATGACCCATTTTCGACTGATTTTTTCATGAAAAAATGTTTCCTTTGTATTGACGCCATTTTTGTAAGAATCAATATTTTTCAAAAATCCTACGTACTTCACTAGATTTTTAAATTGATTTAAATTGTGACCTGTAGATTTCCGCCGGTTAAAAAAAAGGAGTTTCCTAATTTTAAAAAAATGTTTTCATATACTTGATTGATTGATTGATTTTGAGTGAATGACCAAGCATTAAGCAGGATCTCCCTGTTGACAACGGGCCCATCGTACACCCTTTTTTACATTTACTTGGAAGAATTGGATAGGATTGTTAGTATAGGATTGAGATCGACCCGGTTAAAAACTCCTTGACGGTTAATTGTTAGTAGTTACATTTTTTCTAAAAATTACTTTCAATACTTGGTATCCAAATGTAAATATTAATTAGTTATCAATTACCTCTTATGTGTTTTCCACCACCTTACTTCCTCAGGCCTTTAAAATCACTAATCATACTTTTAACCAATTAAGTTTAAATTTAAGTTTAATTTTATTTCTATAAACCTGTTAAGAATTAATGTTTAAGTACTACAAAACCTTAAGGGGAGGTTCTCATCAAGCAACCAAAAAATAGGGTGATTTTCTTGAATTTTTTTTTTTTTTTCATAGAGGGAAGTTAATAAACATCTTAAGGATTTTGGATGCTTATTTATTGAGTTATAAAGTAAAAAAAAAAAAATTTAAGAATAATAACGTCATGGGAATTGTTTATATGTATTGTAACGTGACCGTCTCAAAAAAAGGTGACTTAGGTCTCCACAGTAGCACTTGAAAAATTTATCTGAAATAAAAAAAAACAAAAATTTTTATAAAATATTTAATATTTGTTGGAGGTTGTATCACCAATATAAATAAACAATCAAAAATTTAAAAAATGGCGGACATGCAATTTTTCGGTACCGTTTTTTCACAATTTTCGTTCTTTAATATGCTATAAAAAGAAACAGCAAATAATATCTGTCTTTCGGTTTATTCTCCAATAAATTAAAAGAACTTATCCAAATCTAATTATTAACTAACTATCTAAATCTAGTTTTGTAATTTATTAGACTAACAACTGCATTTCCAATAACGTTTATTATTTTCTGGGTCAGATTTCTCTGCACTTCTTAAATTGTAATCATTATTAATTTAAATTTCCCTTAAAACTTGACAACAGTATTTCGGGGACGATCTAACATAATAAATATAATTAGAATCAGCTACTTATTCAAATAATTTCCTCCATGTTGGTCACTATAGCAACTTAAACTATGGTTTAGCGAAATTGGTATTATAAATGAAGAATTTCCGCGGATCTACAGACAAACTTTCTCTTTCTATTATTTGTGTGGGCATAAAACACACAGAAATGAGAGTTTTCCTTGAGTGGTTTGATTTGGTGAATTATATAATTCGCTAAGTCAATGCGTTCTTGCCTCATACGTAAGGTATGTATGTATGAAGTAGATGAGTGGACTGAACTTTTTTGTATGTACGAGCTTGTCAGTACGAAACCAAACTACCACAGAGAAAGCTCAAGGAAATTTTTCATTTTTGCGTCGATACACTTTGTATTGACTTCGGGTTAAAAAAGTACGGGGGGGATTTTGATATTTCTACTTTTTTTGGTAGATATATCTATAAATAATTGGCCTCTTCATTTTTTCTGATTAACAAGTCGAAAACGTTGTGAATGCCATTATTTTTAATATATTTTGTCTATAAAAACCCGAAAGAATCTTATTGATTTAATACAGAAAAACTGTCTCTGTCTAATATTGTTGGTGTAAAGTAGTGTATAATTCTAGTATATTTGAACACAAATTTTTGTATACAAAAACACTTTGAAACTATAATCCGTAGTCATCACTTGTAATCCAGCCGTATCACCGATCACTTAAAATCAATCTTGTAAATATTAAAGTGTAAAATAAAGTGTTAATCATTAAAATTCACACACAAGAACAAAAAAATCAACCATCATCAATTGGGTAAGTATAGCAAATACTAACTTAACTGGAACCGGGATCAATAGCTGTAACAGGTAAATTTCTGTATGGCAAAGCAGAAAAGTAACTGAAATAGGGTGCAAACCTCAGTAAGTTTCTCACTAAGCCGACTATTGATCGCCTTTCTCCAACTAACAAACAAATTCTTCAAATTTACATCGAATTATCTAAAATAACCTAGAGATTAGATATTAGAAATAAAAATCTTCTCATTTAACTAAGTTTAATATACATTCTTAAAACTTCATATATACTTAATATACCGCTAATCGTAAAACAAGTAAATGACTGTAGACAATAACTTAAACGTCGTAAACAAACGCTTATACAACAAAGGCTAAAACCCATTTCTATGTGGACCTGTAGTAATACAGGACACGGATGGTTCAAAAATGGATGATAGGGTTGGCTGTGGTGTTTTCTGTGAGAAACTCAAAGTGAACCTCTCATTTCATCTCCCCGACTATTGCAGCATTTTTTAGGCTGAATTAATTGCGATAATTGAGGCCGTGGATTGGTTGAGATATAATGTAGTATCTGTAAGGGATATTCGCATTTTTAAGGACAGACAGGCCGCTATTAAAATACTACCAGCTTATTTCCTTACGTCGAAGGTAGATGGCAGATCAGTTCAACATCCACCTAACGTGGGTGCCCAGACACTTCAGTGTTGCGGCGAATAAAAAGGCATATGAACTTGCAAGACAGGGTAAAAATTGCCTCCCTTTACCAAGTACAGGCAAACTCTTGCTTCAGAAAGAAGCTAGGAGGGCAGCGAACTATGGATGGTCCAATGGTACCACGTGTGTTATTACTAGGCAGATTTGGTCAAGGCTGGATCTAGTAAGAACTATACAGAGCTGTTAACACTTCAGCGTCGCCACATTAATATGGCGATGGGTGTTATTACAGGACCATGTCTGTAGAAGCTGCGAAGATGCAGAGGAGGAAGAACCTGTACTCCATCTACTCTGCACTTCTCCCCGTCCACCGTTAAGCAGATGTACATTTTTAGGAACTCCTCTCTTCAGTGACCTGGCGGATCTCAACGGGATGAACGTCAGGTTTATTCAATGCTTCATTGTAAGCTCGGGATGGTTCAGCGGGTAGAGCCGAGAAAAATTGTATGTGGTATGACTACGGACAATTTTTGTGTCTACGCCGGTCCTGATGCACACTTCCACCCCTCCCGGGATGGAACCCTGAGTCTACTTCACACACTTACATTTTTTGTTTTTGCACTTATATTTTTACTAGAATAACATCGCAAAGAAATTACAAATTGCGGCCAGCTTCGTTTTTAGCTAAATCGACATCTCGCAAAACAATCACACATTGCTAAAGTAAGCAACTTTACATCCAAACAAAGTCAAATTAACAAAAACACCAGCATAAGCAAGATTATCCCGCTTTAGACTCGACCAGCAGCAATCGATATTGCCACTGGAATAAATCAAATATCTTTAAGCCACTCTTATAACATTTAACCAACATACACATCACACAAGGACACAGCAGACCTCCCGTTCACGACACATTCCTCACTAAATCCATTCGAGGACTTTCAACAACATTGTTTCAATCCAACTACAAAGAAACCAGAAAACTCACCCGCTTTTGGGACCCGGTTCACAATTTGTTCAAATGATTGTTCAATCAATGAGAAATTTATCAAAGGTGGTGATAGATTGCGAAAATGAAATTCAGCAGTAATAGAGCCTATTAAAAATTTGATTGGCGCTATAGATTGAACATATGTATGTTCCGCTTTCTATTGCGAAAAAGGGTACACGTCAATGACTTTATCCAATATTTGTGATGCTGAAATGCGATATAGAGATGTTTTTACAACAGAGCCAAGTTCAGTTCCTGATATAAGAATTTTTTTAAAAATTCCCATTTTTCTTAAAGTATGAAAAAGTCTCAACTTTAAAAGTCAAGTTAAGACCCAAACTTGTTTAAATCAATTATCAAACTTAAAACTAATTTACAATTTTTGCAAATACATATTTTATGATTAAACCATTTTTTAACAAAACTTACGGTTAATTTGTTATTTGAGAACTTTCAAAAATATTCAAGATGTTTGAAAATTCGACATTTTTAAGATTACATATTTCAAAATTATAATTAATATTATTTTGTACAATCACAAAACACCAACAGTTTCCACTTACTTAAAAATAAAAAAACCAAACTTTTTATTTTTGAATTTATTTACTTTTATTTATTTAAAATTACAACTAGTTTCGATCTTGTAAAGATCATCTACAGGTAATTTTTTTGCAATTTTGCAATTGTATTGCAAAAAATTACCTGTAGATGATCTTTACAAGATCGAAACTAGTTGTAATTTTAAATAAATAAAAGTAAATAAATTCAAAAATAAAAAGTTTGGTTTTTTTATTTTTAAGTAAGTGAAAACTGTTGGTGTTTTGTGATTGTACAAAATAATATTAATTATAAAAAGATCACTTATGTCACTCCGCTTCAAAAAAAAAAAAATTTTTTTTTTTAAAAATGTTTAATATTTCAAAATTCTTGATATTTTTTCAAATTCCATTCGAAATTTGTGATGCTTTTTTTATCGATTAGAAATCGACAGAGAATTGAGGTGCAAGATATTTCGTGTCATCTACTTTCGAAATCAAATACTTTTAATTAATGCGAGACTAGACATTAGGAAGAAATATGTTTTTCACTAAAAGCTTTACTTGTTCATGACAAGAAGTATGTATTTTTAGAGGCCCAAAAAAATGTTGCGGGGTGGCCGGAAATTTGTAGTTATGCCACTGCTTATTACAAACGCCAATTGGCATTCATTACTTTTCCCCTATTCAAATATTTAGTAAAAAAAAATTCAGTTTCAAAACCCTATTTCCAAATTATGTTCCAATTTACAATTTTCAATCTCAGTTCCACAATGAATGGTTTTATAATAATTCACAGTCGTCTTTTAGGCGCGCCCAAAGAATCGTACACTCATCATAAGTTCATCTACTTTTAATCTAAAACAAACTAGTTTCTTTTTATTTCGCTTCTAAAAATCAACGAGAGGGAAGTGCGGTAACACCTACTCATCTTTCTGCTGGCAACACGGCACTCGCCTTATTTTCTTACTCACAATCCTTCTTCAAGGGAATCCAAACATGTGTTTGTTTTCTTCTTTTTATATCTTAACTTAATCACTATGATTTTTGGCTAAGGCCACAATTTTTCTCTCCGTGAAGGGATGATATGTAGATCCCTGAACAAACAATTGCGTTCAGCTATAAAAAATCACACTGAGGACAGGTTTAAATATTATCTAAATAATTCCACTGACTGGAAATTATGTAGGTTGTATTAGGTGTGGTAGGTCGTATTAAATAAAAATCTAATGAGGTTTTCTGTTCAAGGGTTTCCCAAATAATAGCATAATAGAAGAAAAGAGAAATACAAGATTTACACTGAATGCAAGCTAAATAAGTGCTAAATTAACTGCACTTTAAGGCGTTTAATTTGATTTTGATCGAACGTTTTATGAAACGATAAATGATGTACAAAAATGCAGTCATACCAAATTCGGAATGAATTTTCCGATTTCAATATAATCAAAGATTTTCAAAATCTTTTGGTATTTTTTTTTTAGACCGTTCGAAGCTTTCGTAATTATTTCGATTATTTAATGCTTTGAGTTGCTTGGTTTTCAGATTATTCGAGACTTATGCCTATTAGGGTTGAGTTGCTTTAACGATGTTTCATTATTCGACAAGTTTTAAGTTTTTTCAGATTTTTTGGTCCAAAGCCAAATATCTTAAACCGAGGTTTTAGGGATTTTTCGAGATTTTCGTGATAATTTATGAGTTTCGGAGATACTAATGACAGAACACCAAAGATTTTTGATATTATTCATGGTTTTTAAAGTACTAATCGCAATTTGGAAATAGTCCTCGATATTACAAAATTGACCCTAAACCTCGATAGTAAAAGTTCACTTGTTAGGTGCAAAACACAAATTTTACGGGGTCCCGGGGAATGAATTCTCGACTTATAAAAATTGTTTTTGTCGATTAGAAGTTAAGACAAATGTAAATATGATGTCGTACTGTTTGGGCTTTGGTATTGGTAGATGATTAAGGAATCCTTCAAATCACATCAACTCAGGGAATTAGTTATTTACTGTACAAGTACTTCTGTCGCTGTTTAAATTAGAAATTTTAGAGAACAAATCATGCTATATACATGGGGATAGGTCCTCCCTCAACAACAAATGTTACAGGTAGAATTGTAGGAAACGTGATGTCAATGAAGCGAAATTGTTATACTTAATAGCTTTTAATAAGGTTTCATCGTATAACTTATAAGTTATTAAAGGTGTCCGGCAACATTTTAATCTGTGCCATTTTTAAATGATTTTAATTCATGTTTATTACAATATTTTAATTAGAACTTATGGGATTCCGTGGGGCGTCACAAGCATCTAGTATCATAAATTGGGAACTAAGAGATTATTTATAATAAATGTAAACGAATGAAGGACTTCATTATCAGTTATCCCATTTCAATTATGCGTTATCCGTAATTTATTAAATATGTATCTTATATTGTACCAAATGCCAACCCTTTAGGTAGAGGTATCCATTAAGGTCCCTAATCCATGATCATTGATAATAATTGTTATTAAAATTTATTTTCTACGGTAAATGCAATCGACAAACTTTAGAACAAAGTCGGTATAAATGATACAAAGTTGTAAATGCTAGTCTACGGAAAGACAAAAATCTGTGTATCATTGATTCGAAAAGCTTATAGGTGTGGTTTAGAATAGCAATACCACGGTAGTTTTTGATCTCGTTCCTCTTTTACCCAGCTTAAAAATCGGGAGGATAAGAGATATCTTCCAAGAGTCCCGAAAAAACTTACCACTTAGTTTTTCAATAAGATGGATGGGAAGCCATCGTAGTCCTTACTGGTGTCAAGATGGTATATAAGCAGAAACAGATCACATACAGTTGCGAAGAAAACATTTGCAACTGTTGGATAAAAATCATACGCAGATTTTTTAAGTAACTTATATTACTTGAGTTTTAATATGTGTAATAAACTTAAAATCAAAAATTACATAAAAATATTTTAAATGCGATTTTTAATTTTAAAATAACTTTGAATTATTTAATTGCATTATTTGCAAATATTTTATTCGGAACTATATGCCTGAGGGGGACTTATCAGATACTTTTCGTTTATTATTCATGAACCTCTTTACGTATGCAATCGATAGCTGGATAATACTCGGAAAAAATCTATTCTATTGAATCGTCTCTTACGAAAACAACTTGCTGCTGAGCAGCTCATAGATTAGATAAAACCACTTCATTCAAATTTTCATCACGCTAAAGAAAATCCCAATGAGAAGAAGTTACTCAGAAATTCGTTTAAAGAGGTGTAGTGTGACATTTATAGAAATCCAAATGATAGTTATTACTAAATTGAAAAGTGTCGCAATTTTGATAAAAACAAATAATTCTCATACTAAAATTGGTATGTGGTAAATGCTCGCACACGTCGGTGAAATCCACACAGAGATGAGATATCGGAATATGAATCTTCATTAGAGAATTACAGATTCACAAACTTTCCACGGCTGTCACCAGTAATCCAATGTAACTATGGCCTCTTATCAATCATAATATGTTCATTTGCAAGAACTAGTGTCATCACAATGGGATTTTTAAAAAATTGACAACTGGGAAAAATAGGGTGGCGAGTGATGGATTCGGTAGATTTTTTTTTTTTTTTATGAGTTCATTCTTTGTGTAATCCGGGTCTCGCGAATGATTTGTTTGGCTTTATTTCAAATACTAGTGGCGTTCTGATAGTATATAGAAGTGACACTAGCCCTACGAGAATGATAAGGCAGAGACACAGCAGCTACAGAAAACATCGAAAATAACGAATGATGATATTTAGACCAGCGACAGTCAAGGCGAAAGCCGGTTGTAGATCGATGTGGAGTTATCCATAATTTAATGGTTAATTGATAACGGAAGTTCCATTACCTATGCTTTATTCAAGAATATCCGTTAATGAATCATATATCATCCGTTCGTTATTAAATGGCAACATTTTGAAGCAGCTATTCTTCCGTTGATGCAATTTTCATTTCGTTGGAAGTGTCTGGTTCATTTTTGCGGATAGTGAATGAGTGGTTTTTTCTATTTGCGTTTTGGCCCTTCTACCGCGGCATGAGAATACATTTTTATCATTGGAAGGCGCTGATTTTGCTCTATCTATCTGTTTACATTCAGTAAAATTTTTGATAGGAAAAACCCGTTATTTTCTACAAAAATGTTCTTACAAAACACCTAACCGACATAAATCACGAAATTAGTTTGACCTAGGCGACTGAAGTAGGTGGTAAAACGTTAAGCAGTAGCGGTGTCATTAATATCTAAAAAGATTAATTATTTTCACTGATACGGTAAGTTTATGTGATTTAAAATGTAAATGAGAGTGCGTTTAATAATGAGCAAAATACGAAATAAATAAAAAATTATTAGTTTGAAAAATTGTTTAGTATGGTCGCTTGTGGCTTTCGATAAAACTGAAAAAAAAATCCCATAAGCGACAGTAACTGCATACGATTGTGGCGCAACTTTAATTGTTATTCCAATTAATATATTGAATAATTTGAGATATTATAAATTTGCCAGTCAATCATAAATACGAAATATTTAAGATTTTGTGTTTCAATTATTTTTATTTTTATAATATCTGCTAGTTTTAAGATATTATTAGTTTTATAATTTTGAGTTTGTGTTATTTGCGGTTTTCATACAGAAAATGAGTTCCAGAGGTAAATTATTTACTGCATTGGCTTTGGCGCAAAAGAAAATGTAATCATGAGCAAACCATCAACGAGTTTATTGGATCAGTATGCAGAAGTTCTCTTTCCAACAGTACTACTAAAAATTATTTGTATAAAAGTACCACATATGATAATTGAAAACCCACATATTGATTCCGAAGACCAGTTTGAAGTTGATATTTCTAATAGTGATATGCAGGAAAATATACTGTATGACCATCACGAGGTAATAGTAGAAGTTCAAGATGTATTAGAAACCAACGCAACAGTCACTTTACCGCTTACATATCATTGTGTAGAAAGTATGGACAATTCAGCAGATCAAATTACACCAAATGACATAAGCCAAACTGAAATCTACAAAAAGTAACCAAAGAAACCAAGAAGTTATAACAGTTCTAAACGCAAATCGGATGCAGAATATCATACTAAAAAGGGAATGTTAACACCAGAAAAACGAATGAAATCAAATCCCAGTGAAAATCGTGCTAGTTATTACAATGGTTGCGCAAGCACTCCAAGTGGAGTCAGGCAACCATTGTTCAATGATTACTGGAACATACCAACGAAAGCGGGAAAAGACAAATATCTCAGCAATTTCATAGATAAGAAAGCCATAAACCGAAAACGAACGTACTCAGGTTTATAGCGTACTAAATGTACTCAGGTTTGTAACATAACATGTCCAATTGGAAAAATAAAAAAGCTGTTTCCAAACAATTTTTGATGAGTATTATGGATATAACCGCTGCCCGAGTCCGAACTGTCGCAAACAATTTTGTCCACGACTAACCTATAATATACTCATTATACATATGTTTATATATGAGTCTCTTCTTCTATTATTCACTACTACCAAATAAAAATTTCATTTTTGGAAATTTTATCTAGTAGTCTCTTGCCATTTTCATTATTATTAAACTGAGACATCAAAAGGTCGACGGAAGTTATTTTAGGGTTATTTGAAGGATTTGTAATAAAACACAATTTTTTATCGGTCGTGGACAAAGTATCGTATTCTACTTGCATATAATGGCTGTTATTCACTCAGATGATTTACGACACTCGCATATCGGCTCGTGTCGGTAAACTTCATCTTCGTGAAAAACAGCTATCATTATATGCTCGTTGATATACTATTATAGATGTGTATTTATGCTATGGTTAATCTACTCGAGCCGCTACTAAATAATACTTTCTAAATGCTTCTGTAGAAAAATTCGGAATCTGGAACATATCATGGTAACAATCACGAAAGTTATAACCAGAAAAAGTCATAGGAAGTCTATGTCCACTTCTGGAAAAAAATAATTTAATACTCTAATACGTATAAATAGCGTTTAAGATTTGTCCACAATCCCTACATATTGTCTAAATTGTCTACGACAAATTCAAGGTTTTACGCGATTGTCGATGGCAAGTATAAATAACCTCAAAACAGGCGTAAACGCACTGAAGCAACCTTACATTTTGTTTGAGATGATTGTGTTTCAAGAAAAACTTCAAATCAACTACCTATGTATATACTGACCGCAAAAACAATGTGAAATTAAAATTATGAAAATTTTTCCTAAGGTGTACAAAATCATTTTCATTTCGTGTTTCTTTTGTATTTATGTAGACTGCAGCAATGGAAATATTTAAACTTTTTAATGAAAATATTAATTTTTCAAAATGGTTTCAGGCAATTTTTGCTACTTTAGTGTGTATGACCTTTCAGCCATTTTATCTACAATAAATGTAAACAATCAATAAAAAGGCTATGAAACAACATTAAACAGGAAATTAAAAAATACAAAATTAAAATTTTGATTTATTTAAAAACGGCTAAAGCTACAAACAAATATTATTCTCCAGCAGACCTCTTTTAATATTTAAAACTCATAAAAACATAAAATTTCTATGTATTTCAAATATAAATGCTTATAATGTTCTCGCATTGTTATGCTTAAACCACCCTGAACCTCATTACCATTTTCCATCATCCCACCAGTATCGCGTAATAAAAGTGCGATGATTTCATTTTCTTAAAGCATATACACAAAAAAGCTATATACGAGTAACATAAAATAATCTTTAATGGATTTATTTTGATTTGAGTTGAATAAAATCAATTTGATATAAAAACCGTATTGTGCGCTACATACATAACAATCAGATTTATGATTATTGTTATTGTATTTTATGTATAAATTGTAATTGTGCGCCGCGTTACAGATAAAATCAGTAAACGCTTAAAAAAAATTTGCTTTACGACCTACCAAATGATTTAATCTATTTAATTTGAATAATAATTTTTGGTGGGATTTAAAAAAAACGATTTTCCAATTACTTTAAGCAATAAATTATTTACGACTTGTTACTTGTTTTGATTTTTAATTACATTAAATGAAGAAAATTAAAACATTTTTTATTTGTTCATTTTCTCACTCGTGACAGGTTATAAATTTTCAAAATACCTTTCCCAATTGATTTATTTATTCAATTTATTGTTGTTTAGTGTTTTTGTTATAATTTAACCCAGTTTAATAGATTTTTGTTTTAGAAATTAGAAAGTCGTTAGTTGATTTATTTACTAAACAAATACAACCTTGAATACAGTATCGGATATAGGAACAATAGACAACGAATAGTATGTAGGAAGATAAACGACTAGAATATTTTAGAAATGTCTGTACTCTTCCCCCCGTCTGAATATGAGGTGTGTGTTACAAAGATTAATAGTCGAAATATACGGCATTACTATCTTATGGTCTTTTGTCATTTATCGAGTAGATGATGAATACCTTCGCGATAGATACATTGGTGGTTTCGAAGCAAACTAGTCGTAGAGCCATTTTCGCACATCTACAACTTTCGTGAACCGTTGGTCTTTCAAATATGATGACATCGATCGGCATAAGTGGTAATCAGAGAGAACCAAGCCTCGACGCTGCGTTAACCTCAGTCTAACGCAGGAAGAAATTGTCCTGTGACCAGGGGTGCTATTCTTGAGCCATTACACGCAAAGAGTTCATAAATCTTAATTGGTTTTCAACTGGTGTTATAGTAAAGAGGTTCATGAATAATAAACGAAAAGTATCTGATAAGTCCCCCTCAGACATATAGTTCCGAACAAAATATTTGCAACTAATGCAACTAAATAATTCTAAGTTATTTTGAAATTAAAAATCGCATTTAAAATATTTTTATGTAATTTTTGATTTTAAGTTTATTATACATAATAAAACTCAAATTACTTATAAGTTACTTAAAAAAAGTGCGTATGATTTTTATCCAACATTTGCAAATGTTTTGTTCCCAACTGTATGTGATCTGTTTCTGCTTATCATATTGACACTAGTAAGGACCACGATGGCTTCCCATCCATCTTATTGAAAAACTAAGTGGTAAGTTTTTTCGGGACTCTTCGAAGATCTCTCTTATCCTCCCGATTTTCAAGCTGGGTAAAACAGGAACGAGATCAAAAACTACCGTGGTATTGCTATTCTAAACCATACCTAAGCTTTTCGAATCAATGGTGCACAGATTTTTGTCTTTTCGTAGACTAGCAGTTACAAATTTGGTTTCTTTTTGTGGGGTTTAGTTTATCAGTAGTAATTCTAAAGTGCAGGTTTATATCATTTATGCCGACTTTGTTCTAAAGTCTCGATTACATTTACTGTAGATAATAAATTTTAATAACAATAATTACCAATGATCTTGGATTAGGGACCATAATGGATACCCCTACCTATGGAGTTGGCATTTGGTACAATATAAGATACACATTTAATAAATTACAGATAACGCATAATTGAAATGGGATAACGGATAATGAAGCCCTTCATTCGTTTGCATTACTATAAATAATCTCTTAGTTCCCAATTTATTATACTAGATGGCAATGATTCCTATAGACCAAACCCCATGGCACAGATTAAAATTTGTCCGGATATACCTCCATCATTTAATACAATTAAGCAGTTAATAACTTATAGGTTATACGATGGATGATAAACACGTGGGCGAAACTTTATTAAAAGTCATTAAGTTCAACAATTTCGCTTCATTAATATCACGTTTCCTACAATTCTACATGTAACGCTTGTTGTTGAGGGAGGGCCTATCTCCATGTATACATCATGATTCGTTCACTAAAATTTCTAATCTAAGCAGTGACAAAGGCACTTGTAAAGTAAATAACTCATATCCATAGTTGACGTGATTTGAAGGATTCCCTAATTATCTGCCAATACCAAAGCCCAAACAGTACGATATCATATTTACATTTGTCTTAATTTCTAGTCGACAAAAACTGATCCCGAAACTTCCATTTGAGAATTCCATTTGATTGTCTTTTCCACCTAACAAGTGAACTTTCACTATCGAGGTTTAGGATCAATTTTGTAATATCGAGGACTATTCTTAGTTACCATTAACTCTAAAAACCATTAATAATATCAAAAATCTTTGGGGTTCTATCTCTGGTATCTCGGAAAATTCTTCGAAAATCTCAAAACTCATAAATTATCACGAAAATCTCGAAAAATCCCTAAAACCTCGGATTAAGATATTTGGTTAGGACCAACAAATCTGAAAACAAGTCAAATTAAAGCAATGGTATCGACAACCTCAAATATAAAATACTAAATTAACTCGAAAAGGCTCAAATAATTTCAAGCTCACCTATTCAACAAATGTCGAATAATGAAACATTGTCAAAGCAACTCAACCCTAAAAGTCATAGGTCTCGAATAATCAGGAAGCCAAGCAACTCAAAACTCTGCAAATCAATGCAAATCTCGAACGGTCTCATCCCTATACGTCTGAAAAAAAAAAACCAAACAATTTTGAAAATGTTTGATTATATTGAAATCGGAAAATTCGCTCTGAATCTGGAATGACTGGCCAGGCTAACTTAAAAGCATTTTTGTACTATATCGTTTCATAAAACGTTTGATCAAAATCATATTAAACGCCTTAAAGTGCAGTTAATTTAGCACTTATTTAGCACATTCATTGTAAATCTTGTATTTCTCTTTTCTTCTATTATGCTATTATTTGGGAAAACCTCGAACAGAAGGCCCCATTAGATTTTTATTTAATACGACCTACTACAATTTGATAATAAAAGGATGCTACATAATTTCGTGTCAGCGGAATTGGTTTTAGATACTATTTAAGCCTTGGCCTCAGTGGCATTTATAGCTGAACGCAATTGTTTGTTCAGGGATCTTTCATCCCTCCACGGATAGAAAAATTGTGGCCTTAGCCAAAATTCATTTTGATTAGGTTTAGATATAAAAAGAAGAATACAAACCCATACACATGTTTGGAGTTGCCAAACACGGGGGATTCCCTTGAAGAGGGATTGTTAGTAATTAATTAAGGCGAGTCGCGTGTTTCCAGCGGAAAGGTGCAATATGCATTACAGCTGACATACCCAACACTGGCCGGACCGAATTAGTTAGTAATTATTATTTGTACTTGACTACCGCCATTCGATTACGCTTCTATTCGTCTAAGCAAACAAGTATATGATTGTTTGAGCGTCTAAATGATGACTATGAAATATTATAATATCATTCATTGTGGAAATGATATTGAAAATTGCAAGTTGGAACATAATTTGGAAATAGGGTTTTGAAACTGAATTTTTTTTATTATATATTGGATTTGGCGTTCGTTACAAACCTAAGGAGAAGATGAGTTCCTGGGTTGATTTTTGTGTATGTGGACGAGCGTTGTCATGCAGCAATATCATCTTCCGCTTTCCTGGCCCGTAAATGGTCTTTTTTTCCTCCAAAGTATCACTTAATTTAATCAATTGGGCTTGGTAACGTTCAACTGTAACAGTTTGACTAGTTTCCAGTAGCTGGTAGTAAATGACTTCTTTCCAATCTCACCCGATACACAGTAACACTTTCTTGGCATAAATATTCCTTTTTGCAACTGATGTTGATGGCTGTTGAGGCTCTCATCAGCCGTAATGATTTTGTGCAAAAAATTCTTTCTTTTGTACCGATAAAGCAAATTCATGTAGCTGTTAATTCTTTGGTTTTCGTTTTCTTTGGTCAGTTTATGAGGAACCCATTTTTGAGTTATGAATAACTCCTAACTGTTCTGCAAGCTTTTTTTGTGTTTGACACGGGTTTTCATCCAGTAAAACTTAAAGTTCTTGGTCTTGAATTTTTTTTTACTATACCTGAACATGGGTCGTCCTCAAAACTGAAACTACCATCACGAAACCTTGCATACAACTTTTTTTACTGTTGAATTACTCACAGAATGTTCACCCAAAATCGAATTAATCAATTCCATTGCTTGAGCAGCAATTTTTTCATTTGAAAACAGAATAGAATGCAATGGCGTAAATGTTGCTTATCGATATCTATCTCTTAAAATTGATGTACAAGGAATGACTGCTATTCAATGACTGAAACTGATGTCATAAATGGCGGGCGATTTTGATGCGTTCAACTATGTTTCTAATGCAATCAAATTCAGAGCCGATTTCTACTTGCACACCTATTATTACACATAAAAATGTTATTGATATCGTAACTAGAAAAAGTTTGAGTCTCTCATACTAAACATTCCTTTCCTATCGTTCCGTCTTGTTGTTTGTTAATAGGATGTACGGTGGGGACCCTACGAATTCCGGGAATTTTACTTAGGCTTGGGTCGTTCATCTCAATCAACATTGAGATGAACATCTGACATTTTTGGGGAGTTCTCATTTTTGAGGTCCGGTGAGTCTGAAACACTGGGTTTCGAAGGGGGCTGTCCCTCTCTACAGCACAGCTGGTTTACCCCATCGAACAGAAACTTCATTTTTAAGGTTTTTTATAATTTGGGAGGTCCCAGTGAATTTTAGTGCAAATCGGTTAACCGGAAGTGGCCATCATTCCCTTGGGTCAGAAAATTTAGTGTGCAAATATCTCTCATAAAGCTTAAAGTTTACAGTAAAACTATTATACACAAAATGATCCCAAAAAAATTGAGGTGTGGCCAAAACACGACTATCTTTTACGAACAGCGAACTTTGAGAAACTTATTCTGCAAATTTTAGGTTCACGGAAGCTGGGAGCTGGGACCTCAAAATTTATAAAAAAAGTTTAAACATGAAGTTGCAGAAGTTAAACCATCTGGACTAACAGACATCACTTCAAAATCGAATTTTTCGGAATCAAAGACCCCAAAAATCTCAAGGTCGGAAATTAACATGACCATTTCTTATTTTTTTTTTTTTTAAATGTTGTTTTACTTTGTTTTGGAATCATTTTTTATTTAATAGTTTTTCTGTAAATTTTCTGGCCCAAGCGAGTGGCCGATTCCGGTTGACCGATTTCCACTGAAATTCACTCTGACCTCCCAATTTATAAAAAAAGCTTAAAGTTTCAGTTCGATTGTTTAAACCATTTGGGCTGTAGAGAGGACCCAGATTAACAGACAGACTGACACCATTTCGAAGCCCACTTTTTCGCACTCAGGTGACCTCAAAACAAATAAATCTCCACAAATCATTAGGTCCAAAATTTGTATGATTACTATACATTATTTTACTTCCTTAAAAGGAAGTAAAAATGTATGTAAAAATTGTCTTGTTAATTTTCGACCTTCAGATTTTTGGAGCCCATGAGCCAGAGAATTAATTTTGCAAATATCTCGAAAATATACAATTAATAGAAAAAATAAAGGAAAATTTAACTTTCCTAGAAATTTCCGTAATAAGTTTCTTAAAATTCTCTGTTCGTAAAAGAAAGTCTTGTGTTGGCCACACCTCAATTTTTTTTATTTAGGTCATCATAATGCCATCGGTGTAGAATTTCTGTGGTTTATCGGCGAAAAACTTGGCCAAGTGATTTTCACAGTCCTTTTTGAAGCCAACTTTAGACCATCGAGGAAGTTTTGCAGAGATCGAAGCAAATGGTAGTCAGAGGGTACAAAGTCCGGGCTATACGGTGGTTGCATCGAAACTTCCCAGCCAAGCTCTCTCAATTTTTGCCGGGTCATCAAAGATTTATGTGGTATGGCGTTGTCATGATGGAACCCCCTTTCTATTGATCAATTCCGGTCGGTTTTTTTCAATTGCTTTGAGATTTGAGATGTCCCCTATCCCCGGAGAGCACATGAGTTGAGGCTGCTTACTGGCTTCCTCACAGGTCATGTCCCCTTAAGGTATCACCTTAAGAAGATTGGCTTAAGTACGACAGACGGATGCCGCTTCTGCGATCTGGAAGCGGAATCAGCGAAACATGTTCTGTGCCAATGCCCAGCCATTTTCCAGCAAAGACTGTAACATCTAGGAGGTATGTATCTTGTACCGGCCAGTAGTATTATCAGATTCATTAAGAGCCTGAATATTGACTGGACGGATAATTAAGTAGGGTCCAGCACAATAGATCTTTTAGGTCGCAGTGCGAGGTGACTTATCGCCCACATGGCCGTTCAATCAATAATAATAATAATCCCCGGAGAGCTTCCCCTTTCAATCCCACCATATACACAGCATAACCTTATGCGGCGTCAAGGCGTAAATCTTGGCTTTGAAGTAGTTTGTGGTTATTCATCTTTCTTTGATCATGATCTTTCTCAAACGACTATCTCGTATTTTACCCATAGATCAAATGACAGCGAAATTAAAAGAAACATTACCAAGGCTGAAACTAAATGACACTCTCCTGTTGGCTAAATTACTTAAAGAGGTAAAACAAGTATTGGAAATACAGCAAGCACCAACTATTGCTTGGACCGATTCAACCCTAGTGCTGTCATAGATACAATGGAATGAACACATTGTTGCATTGGCTAAATCAGCTTCAAAAAAACTCGGGTTCCTAAATAGATGCAGAAGGCTTTTTAAATCGCATCAAGTTCTCCAGATATATAAAACCTTCATCCGACCATGTATAGAGTATTGCTGTCAAGTTTGGGGAGGTGCGTCTGGTATCGCCCTCCAGTTATTGGACAGGGTTCAACGCCGCGCTATCCGAATAATACGGAATCCCAGACTTACCCAAGAACTAGACAGTTTACAGCATCGCAGAGATGTTGCAGAACTCTGCGTCTTCTACAGATGCTTACATGGTAAATGTTCTGCAGAACTATCGGAGAAAATACCACCATTCGTTACAACAACAAGAGTAACAAGAGGAACAACCAATGCACATAGGTTTACGGTGAAGCTCCCGAAACCTCGAACTGAAGAAATTAAGCGCGAATTTGTATATCGAACATCAAAAAAGTGGAATTCGCTAATACACTTCAAATTTCCGGAGGAATACAAAATGAATAAATTTAAGGTAGCTATTAATCTTTACTTGAAGGATCGCGCATTGGGTGCAGAAGCTCTGGCAGTTACAAGGAGCTAGGACCGTTAATAAGTCCGCTCTGCACCCAATTAAAATATGTATATAAAAATATAAAAAAATAAAAAAAATAAGAAAACCCAGCTGACTGCGTGAGCCGTGGAATAATGGTTGTTGAACTCATCAATCATGAGCATTGGTAGTTAGGACCCCACCAACACAGAGGATGATGACAGGATACAAAAACATCTATAATTCCAAGACGAACTATACGAAATTTAAAGGTACAAAGTGACTACTGCCAGAGCCTTCTAGAGTATAGAGCCATAATCTTAATGACGTATTTTTTAGAAGCTTTTTTAGTGGTATAACTATTCACTGATTTCCATAGGAATCCATAGTAAAAATTGTGTTTTTAGCTTCAAGTTTTTCAATGGAAAAAGCAAAAATATTAGAAAATGCTTATATAAAAGTTTTCTACATATCTTTAAGAACAATATACAAGAAGGCCATATTGGTATTAAGTAAATATTAATTGCAGAAATATTAAAATTAAATTATTTCTAAAATATATTTTTTCGAACTTTCATTTTGAAAAATACATCAAAGTTGGCTCTGAAAAATTAAGATAATACTTGCTAAATTTATATTTAGTTTTACTAGTGTACGTAAGATGTCTAAATGGTTACAGAAAAATACGAAAATAAATTATTTAATCGCAAAATTATCACACGTTCCTATATTTTGTGAATTTGTTTTGCTTTTCCTACAATTTTTGAACTTAAAATTTCCCCAGATGGTAATTTTTGGTACGATTTTTCCAAACTTTTACGGCCATCACTGCCATCTATGTAATGTATATTGACTTAATGGCCAAACGAATCGTAGTAATCTTTTATTTCAATTTGACCAGAATGCTGTTGTTATGAATTTTTTTTATATTTTGGTTTAAATAAATCAATTATTACAAGAAAATGAAAACGATTTACTTAAACGATATTTATATATGTTGAAATTCAAACAATTATGAAAGTGTTTCAGAAATCATAATTAAGAATTTGTAACGTTTTCATTTACAAAATTGTCTTAGGAAAAAAAGTGAGTTCCCATATGTTTTGTGTGTTTTACTATGAAAAGTTTCGTTTTTTCCTCGTTTCTAATTCCCTTATAAAAGCTCAGATTTTTTAATTATGGCTCTATAAAATACAGGGTGCTCTGCTACTGCCCATAGTGGTAGTTGTGTACGTATAAGCAGAGCCTACTCTATAAATAAGAGCCTCCACATTGACTGTATTTTTTACTACGCTTAAAATAAAGTACATAAAATTTTTTCTTTACTATGAAACTATATGGGAAAACGATTGTTTATATTTACATTTTTAGTCTATAAGAATTATGAGCTTTAACATTATTTTTATACGAAAATGTTCATAAAACATGTAATTTTATTTGATTGAAAAATCGAATCATGAAAGTGATTATTTCTCAGTGAAAATTTTCTTGGAATATAAACTATTGCTAAACTTTTATGGAATGTTGTTGTTGTAAAATACGTCATAACATAAAATTTATAAACAATAACCATCTCTTTTTAGTTTCCTTCTAAAAGCATTGCCACATGACAAAAATCTGCCCGAATACAGATTAATATCATGTGGCAATGCTTTATTAACGACTTTTGTTTAAACCATAGATGTCGCCTACAATTAAAAACATAAAAAATCAAATATGTGATCGAACCGGTCGGATTCTAAAATCGGTCTGATTTTTGATTCGGTTAAACATATTTTTGGTGGCTTCCCTCTATAGTAATAACTAAATTGTAATAATAATTAATTAAATACAATTTTTTTTTAAAAATTTACCAAAATTAAACCATTGCTATGAAAGAAATTATGTTAATTTTACGTAAAAACTTTTCTATCAAATCGTTTACTCAGCCCGAATCCCTGTTGTTTTTATTTGTGTGTTAAGTGACATCTAGGAATGGGAATAATAAGTAACAGCTATTTTATTTTGTACACTGCTCTCAAATGTTATGACAATTCAAATATTCTAAACAAAAACTTATTTTAAATGGGTCATTAATTTTTGGGAATAAAAATCGATGCCAAATATTAATAATGTTGTATTTATTTTCAGCTGTGACTTAATTTAAATAATATTTCTAATACTTGAGAAATAAATAAGACATTTATATTACAGTTAACGTTTATTGGTTATGTCGTTTATTTGTGATGCATAACAATCTGGGTTGATTGTTGATTTGATTTTTTTGATTTCTTCACGCTCAATGCATATTATTTTAATTTTTTCTCCTTGACTCTCTTTGATTTATTTTAATTTTGGCTGTTCAACGTATTGTCTTTTTTTTAGCATTGATTTTAGTTGTGAATAAGTGATGACTTCATTAAATAGAATATTCTCTTTTTAATACATATTGTTGTTGATGTAGAACGTTTTTAATTTAATTCCCTTATTTTCTTTTGATTATATCTGGAAAATGAGAAAGCTTGAGAATCTGTGCTTTAAATGAGTCATTGAGTTGTTTATTAGTGATTTCAGAAAAAATTATTTATCTAGGTTTAATATTTAATTCATATTTTTTCGTCAATCGAAATCGCGTTTTTTCATACAGGTGAGCGAATGTTCGTCAAAAAGGAGAGACGTGTTTTTTCTATCCTCTTCAAAAATTTAATTTAATTTAATTTTTATTTTGTTTTATTTATGTATTTATGTAGTATATAAAGTTTAATTATAATTATAATTTTAATTCTATTTAATTCAGTTTTTAGTGATATAATTTAAAGTGTAATTTTGGAAAATGCAATCCACCGGGATGCATTTATCAGGCAATGTTTTATATTTGTGGATAAAGAAATGAAAATTATTGATTTCTATTGGGTGCAAGTTTTTAACGTGTGTATGATTGTACATGGATTTTATTACTAAAACCTAATAATTGGATCGTATCAAAATAGTTTTTAACGTAAATTAACATACGTCATAGTTAATTTTATATTCAATTTTATATTTTCGCATAACTGAATGCGTTCTTGCAAGCCAAACAAAGGTGTTTATACATACATACGTATAAACATTTTTGTGGGTTTCGGTATGGTTTTGGTTCTTGGTTTTTATGTTATGTACAAAGTATAATAGACAGAAATACATTCTTGAAAATTGATACATGACAAAGCCAATGAAATGTTTGTACAGGCCGCCTCGTTCGCTCTTTACGCGGATCCTATTAGGGAAATGTACTATTTATTATTGGTTTTTGCTATGTATTAGCTAAGCAACAACAACAAAAACAGAGACTTTTTTGTGGGTGTTAGTATAGTTGTTCCCAATATTTTTCTATATCTTGATATATAGATCAGGATTGTTTTGTATGTGCGCTGTAATGGTATTAGCTGTATATAAAATAATGAAAACATGATAAGTCTTTTGCTACGCACATGGAAGATTGTAGAGATATTTGCTTTTAATGTGTGTTGGTGGTTTAGTATATAAGAATCTGTTGTTTTTATTCTATTTTGTTATTTTCCCTCTTATTGTTTTTGTATTCATGTTACAACTATAATATTCTTAATAAAACATGAACTGTACAAACACAACGAAATTTTAGGGTATTCGACTCAAATAGGTTTTTGATATTTTTGTATAATCAAATAAGTTTTGAGTCGAATTGGAATCCGCCTTATATAATTCATATAGGATGGATTTATTTTAGATATGAGTTATTTTATTTTTTTACAGGGTATTATAAAACGCATTAAATTATTAAAATTATTTAATTAATGTGAAAAAGCTATAAATTAACTAAACCATATAAATAAAATGCTAACTTGGAAGTGTTGATTTGAGTTGAGTTGTGATTTTGGTTTGCATCACATAATGGCGTATTCATTTATGCATGCCAAATTTCGATTAAAAGATGGTGAACGAGGTGGAATTATGTGAAAACATTTTCGAAAGGCTAAATGTATTGAACTTAATTATTAACTTAATAGAATATGATTGAAGTTTTAGGTTGCAGTTTTTCACACGTAAACGTCAATTTTGCTTGTATAGTACACCGATTAGTTTTGTAGGAGAATAATGTTTCAATTTTATTTCATGGATTTATTATTTTATTTACTTTGCAAGTTTTATTTTGCAGGGTAATATGTCCATAAACGGAGTAAAATTTTTATAATAAATAATAAATTTCGTAGTTTTTGATTTTTTGTTTTATTTTAATTATGTCAACTAGATTAGTAAATTAAAACATCAATAATAATAATAATTTTTTGATGTCCTAATTTAGATTTATAAAATCCTGAGTTCTGGCATTTAAATTATATTATATAGTATACTTTTATAAATAAATAATTAATTTCAACATTATTAATTTCCTTTTTTCTAGATTTGTAGGAAATTGCCGATTAGTTTAAATTTAATAGTATGGTTAAATATTTATTTTCAACTTTTTATTTTTAAATCTAGTTGCAGTAGGTAAACAATAATTTAACTATTTACAGGAGAATGGTAACTAATGGAACAAGTGCTGTGAATTTAAATTATAACTTAACAATTTAAAATTTTTAAACATTCTTATAGAATTTTAGCTTAAAAGTAGGAGAGTTTACATAGGCAATTTCATAAAATGTTAATTTTTGTAATACTTGTATGTAATATATTGTGTTTTGCTCATTAATATATATTAATTAATTTAGTTTAAAAATATTTAAAGGTTTCTCTTCCTCAATTTGCTAATAAATAATTCAATTTTCCGAATATAACATAGTTCCAGAATCAATCTTTAATATGGGGATTAAATTAATCCTGAATTTCAGAATTAGATTTGACTTTGATATTATGGTGATTTATTAATTAAAATTAGTTTTCAGAGTTGCCTGGGAAATTATAAATTCATTTTATTTATTGATTCTTGATATACTTATAGTACCTAACAGAATTATTGATGATTTTAGGCTGTTGTGGTGCTGTAACATTATCATTTTAAAATTATTTATTATAAATTTTATAAAATAATTATAAATTTTCTTTTCTGGATCGGTAGGAAATAGATGATTAGTTTTAAGTAAAATTTTATGTTTAAACGGTTTAATGTTTATGTTAATTCTTGTTGCAGTAAGTAATAATTTTTAATTTGATATAAAAGGACCATTAATAAGGAAATAAGCGCTGTTATTTTAAAGTTTTATTAATTATTTTATCAGGTAAATTAATGAAAGAAGGACAAGGGTGAAATTACAACATTAATAATTAATAGTTTTTTAAATCCTGTTTTAGATTTAGGATTTAGGGAGTCCTGAGTATCCGGCCCTGGATTCCAGAGAAATAGTCATCTAATAATGTAGTTAGATTGTGCTGTCTTATGCTAACCTGTTTATTATATATTGTACTAATAATTTACTAACTATCAATCGCATTGGTGTCTGTAACCGGGTCGAGTCTGTCCCAACTAATAATCCTATCAAATCCTTCGGTTTTGTTGTATGTGTATGGGTATACGGCATGGGCCCGGGAGTCCGGGAGATCCTGCTATGATGCTTGGTCGTACACTCATAATAAAGCATGAAACTCTATTTTCAACTTTATTTTATTTAATTTTATCTTTATTTTGTTATAATGATGTTTTTTATAATAATCCGTTTATACCAAACCATGTATATAACGAACAAAAGCTTATAATGATCATATAGTTTTGTCATATAGTTGTGTGCCTTGAATTTGCACGAACACTTATTTTTTCTTATACACTACAAACAAAGAACTACGTTTATAAACGTAAACGAATATTTGATTAAAATGAACAGCCGGCTATAGTGAACAAAATTGTGTCCCTTGAGTGTTCGCTATAAGCGAATTCTACTGTAATTATAATTATAACTATAATTTTAGCTTAGTAATTTTAGATTTTCTTAATGATTTTATCAGGTAAATTAATGAAAGGCGAACAGGAGGAAATTACAACATTAATAATTTTAAATTTAGGTTTAGGGAGTCCTGAGTATCCGGCCCTGAATTCCAGAGAAATCTAAAAATGTAGTTAGATTGTGTTGTCTTTTGTGCCTTCTATTTACTAACTATCGATCGCATTGGTGTCTGTAACCGGGTCGAGTCTGTCCCAACTAATAATCCTATCCTATCCTTCGGTTTTGTTATGTGTAAACGGGTGTACGGTGTGTGCCCGGGAGTCCGGGAGACTTGCTATAATGCTTGGCCGTACACTCACAATCAATCAATTTGTTGCAAATTTAAAATTTGATTTTTTATTTGTATAAAGTTGACACTGATAATGAAATAAATATTTAAATTCTATATATTCTTCTAAATATAAATACTATAACTAAACAAATGCGTATTTATTTTTTAGCGGAACTTCTTGCATGCAGTAAATCATCTTTTCGACAAAAATAATTTCAATTGGAAAGAACTTTTAACAGGTGAGCGATTTGTTGATTTTAAATTAATACAGTTAATTATTTTCCAATATTTTTTTATTTCGGTCATATCATTTTTCGGACTGAATTAAAATTTTCGATATTTTCGGATTTTTTTTTTAAAATCTGTTTTAAGTGATAAAATTCCGGTCGATACCCGAGTGCACTGTGTGATATCTTAATATTATCCGTGATTATACCTGTGAATCTGTGACATTAGTAAAAGATTTCTTCGTACTCGTTAAAGTGCACTTGAGTGGCTTGGTACCCCTATTTAACGTACAAAATATATATATTTTTTTTATTTAAACTATTTACTTATATAAAAATGCCTCGACGTTGCGCAGTATTAGGCTTTACTTCAAATAATGGCAAAGAACAGAATGTTGCAACGTTTTCCTTCCCATATTTTAAGGATTTAAAATCAAAATGGGTAAAAGCTATTCGGAGGTCAAATTGGATACCTTCTAAATATTCGGCCATTTGTGCGAATCATTTTAAGAAAGAAGATTTTTAATATCGCCCAAACGAACATTATAAACGTCATAAATTAAATGAAAATGCTATACTCGCCATTTTATTACAAGATCAATTTAATTATTTTGTAACGCAACCAACAACAAGTGATGAACCGGATTACATCGGTAAATTTGAGATTTTAGTTAACAAATTCTTGGAAAAACTAAATATTTCAAAATATCTGGTATTTAAAAATGACGAAAAAATAATATTTTACAAATTAAAAAGTTCTGATGACGTAGGATGCAGCATTTCGACTCGCATTTGCATATCCGACAAGCTCTACGTCAAGGTTATCATTGAAGATTCAGAATTATTCAGCACGGATTTAGAAATGTTACCCACAAATAAGAGAATATCGAAATGGTCTCAAATAGCCAATTTACTCGATAAATTCCGAGAAGAATCCAAAGATCTTTCTGAAAATTGAAACCATTTATTAGATCGCTCATTGCACTATTTAGGAACCGCTAGAGAAATTGATGAAGAATTTCATGCATTGCGGCAAATTAGATATTATAATTAATCAAGTTGAAAATTTTAAAAGATCGAAATCATCATACGATGTAATAATATTTGCCTTTTTAATCTACACACATTCTGCAGCAACTTATGACATTTTAAAAAAAAATTTAATATTGCCTCACGTGTCATATTTGAAATATATTTCATCTCATTTTCATATTACTCCGGACTATAATTCTTTGGGCAATGATGAGTATTATTTAACGCATGTAGCGAAGACGGTAACGGATCGAGAAAAATTTGTCGCCCTTTTAATAGATGAAATTTATATCGAAAGAAGCTTGCAGTATAAAAGTAATAAGATTTTCGGGCAAGCTTTAAATTAACCCACTGCAAGATGTGCAAGAACCGTGATGGCATTCATGATTAAGTCAACTTTCAGAAGTTTTAAACAAATAGTTCGTCTGTTACCAGTATTACGTCCTACTGGTGAAACACAACATGATATGACAAAATCTGTGATTCAATTTGTACAAGCACTTAGTTTTACTGTAATTATAATTATTACGGACAATAATAGAATTAATCAAAACATGTTCCAAAGATTTTTGCCGTCAAATAATTTCTATATTAATCCTGATTTTCTGAATTTAAAAATATTCTTTCAATATGATTCGTTCATCTCTTCAAAAATATTAGAAATAATTGGCTTAATCTAACAAATGATAATAAAACTTTTAATTCTCCTGACTTTGAAGATTATTCAATTAAACAAGCATCTTATTCGGATTTAAAAGCATTATACGATAAGGTAGCAAAATTATAGTCGTAAATCACAATAGCATACAAATTGAATCACAAAACTGTTTACCCGAATAGTTTAGAGCGACAAAATGTTCGTTTAGTGGATAATATATTTCACGATAGTATAATGGCTGCATTGTACCACTATGACGGCATGAGAGAAACAGGCAACTTCTGTAAAATAATAAGAAAATGGTGGAATATTGTAAACAACAAAGGAACCTTAAAGGGTATAATGAAAAGAATAGAGTCCGCTCAGCTCATAAAATCGATCGCAAACGACAGTGTTTTATTTTTAGACAAATTTTTAACTTGGCTGGATGTTTGGAACTCAAGTACAAATAATAATAATAGTGGTACTTTAACAAAAAGTACTGGAGAAGCCCTAAAACTTACCACTCACACATTAATTAATCAAATTAATTTAATCAAATTTTCATTTGCCAATTGTAACGTAGATTACATATTGCTCGGAAAATTACAAACTGATGACTTAGAAGGTAAATTTAGACTTTACCGTCCGTTAGCTGGTTGCAACTATAGAGTATCCTACACAAAGGTTGTAGAATGTGAGAAAAAAATAAGGATACACAATATTGGCGCACATAACAAAAAGGATTTTAAGAAACTAATGCAGCCTAATAACGAGAACACGCTTTACGAAGAGATGGATTTGATGGAATTTGAAAGAATATTTAACGATGACTCTTATCTACAAAACGTAGAAATTGATATTGACGCAAATAAATACGTATCCGGATATGCAGCTTATTCAGCGTCAAAAAACAGAAATGTTGGTCATCACAAAAATTGTTTTTGAAAGAAAAAGGCGGCCTTACCAATTTACATTATTTTAACTATTTACAACGTGGAGGGCTGACTATTGCATCAGATGAACCAAATTACATCTTATTTCACATGTCTTCGATTTTACAAGAAATATTGAGAAAAGCAGAATTAAAACTAAAATTTTTAGAAGCTAAAAATCAAAAGGGCATTTTAATACATTTGACAATCGATAGCCTTCGGAAGGACGTATATTAGTAAATGTTTCGCCAACATATTATTGAGCAGTTTTGTACGTAAACAACATGATAAACGCCATGCAAATGATATCACTAACCGAAAAATATTAACATATAAATAACTTATGTGGACAATAAGTACCTACCACGAAGACTGAACAAAGTTAAAATGAAATTTATTATTTATTTTATTTGTATTTATTAATTATTGAATTATATATTTATTATTCTGTTAATTACATGTGCATTGGGGAAGGTTTTATGCCTTCTGAAGCACTAACTGAATAGTTTACTAAAAAATGTGCTTCCATACGACTTTTACTTCTTTAATATATTTAAAAAAATTATACCTTATTGTTTATTTTATTTACCTACACGAAATTTATAAAATGGGTCTACATATACGCCAAGAGCTATGAATTTTTTTGGTGCTTTGCAATCCTATGCAGTGTACTTCGTAGTGTATTCGTGCTGGCATTATTCAAATTTAACATAATTTCACACGATCGAAGTCATCCGAATGCCGCGAATGTATCAGACTCTGTTGGTGAATATTTCTCAGCGGAGTGTGCGCCATACTTGATGGTAAATATCCAGGTGGACTGAATATGAATAGACACATTGTTGATCCAACGTTGTTCTTTCACAAAATCGATTGAGTTATCGAAGAATGTTCACCACCAATTTGTTTGCTTTGGGCCGTCGTCGTATAATTATTATTATTGAAATTTCTACCACCGCGCGTTATATTCAAGTCTTGTAGAGCATGTTTTCGTAATACTTGCACAAAATGGCGGGCCCCACTTGGCATTTTCCATTGCAGGTTTTTCATGGTGAAACGACCAGTGATAATTCATTCTTACCATTTTCAACCTGCGTATATTGATTCGTTTGGCAAACTGGTTGTGATGTAATTTGTTCCTCCTCATTACTGTTAGTAAGCTGCCAATTTGGATTCCCATATTTTCGCACATCCATTTAGCAAACGAACTTACATCAAACGAAAAAAATTAACAATCTCCAAAGCCTACCGTAACCGGAAACAGAAGTACATGACAAATGGCGTAACTAGCGGACTATAATTCGTTAACAAGATGAATCTGGAATAAACATGAATTTAATACAAAATTAATGTAACTCAAAGATACTAGTAGTTACCACTTTCAGTTGCAACAATTGTCCGAATTGATCAGGTACTCTTGATGTACATATGTGATAATCCACGATACGATACTGGGAGATAATGAACATGAGCCGAATGGCTGTCATCAATTGTTCAGGGCACCAAATTAAATTCTCATCAGGAATAAAGTTTTGAGATATAACAACAACCGCCGTTAATAGCGTCATTTTAGTGAGGACATTTTCGACCTGGACAACATCCTCATCATAAACGGTTAATATGACAAAAACGCTTCAAATACCACAATAAAAACTAAATCACTCGTTAAATGCCGTAGATATAGTCGGCCATATCGTGATCAGCATCTCATTCAAGTTCCAGGTTCTCGTTTAATCAACTCACCATAATTAGAAAAAATACATCAACTACCACAAAAGTATTAACGGACAAAGTATTAAATTTTCTACAACAAAACACATTATTGTCGTGACAACTTTGTGACAATTTTGTTCGTCGATTAGATTTGTTGTACGTACGCCCAAAAACGGGACCATAACTTTGGCCGGAACTAAATTCTTATTCATGATAGCTACAATATAATTTTTGAACCGCACAATACGATGATAAATATCTAACTCGGTCAGTAGCTTCTTATGTATACACATTTGCTGTTCAGATTGTACTTCTCCGATTCGTTTTTGTACTCATGACACGTTAAATTATCGAGCTCCGACTGCAATAAAATAGTTATTAGACGTGAAATATTGAGATTATAAACAAATTATCTACGTCTTTAATCTTGAGCGCTCTGTTAAAATATATTTTTATATAACAAGGGCCACGAAAACAAAATGTCATATGTTTGTCGTACATATTTTTTTGACATAAGGAAAAAGATGTATAACCTATCTTTATTACACTCTAGACCAAAAAATGGCACATTTCATTGTGTTAAAAAATACGAATAAGCGTACATATTTTAATGCTTTACTACATGTTAAATATTAAAATATTAAGACACCTTTTAAATTTAAATTATCTTAATAATTTTTTTATTAAATTCAAAAATGAATTCAAATATGTACAATATTTTTGTCAAGAGTGTACAAATAAAAAGTAAATATGTGTTTGTATGAAAATAAATTTAAAGTAATATGCGACGTTGCCGTCATCATTTAGTCACCAATACTACCTTCAGTAGCAATTATCAGACAATAACAAACAATAATTCGTCTTGGAATTATAGATGTTTTTGCAGGATAGTTAATTTAATAAATAAAATATCCACTTTTACTAAATTAAAGAGGATTGTCAAAACTGTAACAAATTTCATAGAAAGGTGTAGAAAATTCAAGGCGAATAAATATGACTTAAATGAGGCTGATAAACTCATCGTGAAGCACACACAATGAAATTGTTACAACACGGAAATAACTGAGCTAATAAAAATAACTCAAAAGATAAAAAAGGAAGTTATTGTCAATAAATACATTTCTACGAGGGAGCAGACTGCTCAAATCATTATTAAGCTACGAAAAGAAACATCCAGTCTTACTTCCTGCCCACCACCAATCAATTAAAGGCTCAATCAATCATGCACATTTGAAAACGCTGCATGGAGGAATCGAACTCACCCTCTCATTCGTACGGAAAAAAAATTGGATTATAAGCGACAGAACCACAACTAAATCTGTAACTTCAAAATGCGTTGGCCACGGATTCAAGATCAAGCCAGGGAGTAACCAATTGATGGGAAACCTACAATTAACACGAGTTCAGCCACAACTACAAGTAGGCAATCTTGTGCTTTTAATTGGAGACAATCTACCTCCGACAAAATGGTTATAAGAGATAGATTTGTTGAAACAAATCCGGAACCAGACGGATTAGTTCGTGTAGTTTCAATACGTGGCCCGGATCAATTATCAAAATATCCATTCTACCAATAGACGAGCCACAAGCGACAGACCAATACAGCATGGTTTCAGATGCAGATTCAAATCAGAAGGAAACTTGTAAACTACCACAGATACGAGTAACCAGAGCTAGCACAGAATCAAATCTCTTGCAATAAACGGTGTCAATATTCTGTATATGTATCAGGAATGCTGGTATCAGAAACGAAATCCAATTACAACATTTTTAAGTTCTGAAACGAGAACAGGGATCTACTTTGACAAAATTGGTCAAAACAGTTTTTTCAGTGGCTAATGGGAACTAATAATATTCTTTAATCTAATAACATATAAGGCAGAGCTCAATCATCTGGAAGAATCCACTCGGCAGCTAAATGAATTATGCAAAACTATGACGCCATGAATTCAACGCTCCTAATTTGCTAAATGCAGAATACCTCTGCAACATACGTCAGTCACTGTATGATTACAGCCATAATGACGCCAGATGTGAAATGCAAGTGACTAAAGGTAATCACGACTGCACGCAAACTGCATCTTCAAAGGTAATACATTTACAGTAACAGGATATAACACATTAAGCAGCAAGTTTAAACTTTCCTTCCTGCCGTCATTCAACTTGAGCGAGATGATAGATATTACGAATATCATGAACCAGGAATCAGCCTCGAAATTCCCAGACCTCGAGGCAATTGAGGCCGACATTCAAGACCACAAGAGGTCACTAGGGACATCTGAAGCCAAGAATAACATACACAATTATTATCACTACTTGGCGAATTATTTAGTAATAGCAGCGGCTCTCTTTATCATCTCATGCTATATATTCAGAAGAACGAATTTGCTAGCATATCCACACTCGGCCCAATGCCTTCAACCACTTCCTCAAGATTAATATCAACAACTTCTTGTAGCACGATATTCCGTAAAGATGCATCGTAGCGGACATCTATAAAATAATGAGTGACATAGATAGAATATCTGCAATATAAATAACCAGATGAAGGCTTAAATTAGCTCGGGATTATGTGCAATTCAAATGTGAATTTGTTGTAACACACATGAAAATTTTGTTTCTAGCCAAAACGCAACATCAAAATTTTGGCATAATCTCGAAAATCTACTAAATATCATGATTACCAACCAAAGGGCACAGTGGTGAAAGCTGCGGTGTTTGGATCGGGAGGTACCGCGTTCGAACCCCTATAGGGATGGGATGCAAATGGGATTTTTCATCATCTGATTACGATCGGTGATGAAGATTAACACAACTATGACCTCCCTCTGGAAAGTGCAGAATCCAAGGCCGAGCCACCTTTTATGTCAGTACTATAGGCTGGCATAAAACAATGCAATGTGCATGTAGTCTACGCAAAACGGACGTAAATTACTACGGCGTAAAGTAAGACGGAAAATGCGGCGTTTGGATCGGGAGGTACCGGAATCGAATCCCTATAGGGACGGGATGCAAAAGGGATTTTTCATCATCTGATTACGATCGGTGATGAAGACGAACACAACTATGACCCTCTGTTGAGAGTGCAGAATCTATAGGTCGACCCACTTTTCATGTTAGTACTGTAGGCTGGCATAAAACAATGCAATGTGAAGGTGGTCTACGCAAAGCGGGCCTACAGCCGTATGTCCTCGATTTGTCAATTACGGCGTAAAGTAGAACGGAAAAATGCGGCGTTTGGATCGGGAGGTACCGGGTTCGAATCGCTATAGGGACGGGATGCGAAAGGGATTTTTCATCATCAGAATAAGTTCTGTGATGAAGATGAATACAACTATGACCCCTGTTGAGAGTGCAGAAACCATGGGCCGACCCACCTTTCATGTCAGTAATACAGGCTGACATGAAACAATACAAAGTAGAGGTGGTCTATGCAAAACGGGGCTATAGCCGTACGTCTTCGATTCGGCTACTATATTTCATAAGGTAAGTCGTAAAAAGCGAACTGATAAAGAGTTGGGAGTGCCCTGAGCCCCAGAAAACATTGCAGAGATAGAAACAAACAATATCATGATTCAGATTTATAGGTGTCACTCTGCAAGTTTCCACAACTCAAAACTAAGCGCAGAATATTGCCATACAATGAATTTGAAAATCTTTAAAAATCTCGAATAATAGAATAGAAATCTCTCTTTCAGAAAAATTCGAATAATCTCTATATTATGTCAATTTAGATTGATCTCGAACAATTTCCATTTCGGAATGCCTGTAAAAATCTAGAAAACCCATTTCCGGGCTATGCTTTAGTACTCTCGAGAAAGTTTAAAAAGTGATTAAAACATAAAATTCGAGACAAGGGCTAAATTTACTGTTTTTATTTACGGTTTGCCGGTAGTAAAAATGATTCGGTAAATGAGAAACTATATCGAACGAATTCATTATAAAAACTGACTAGTTCAAGTATCAGTTGATTCCCTTTCTAAAGATAAAGGCGCTCCTAACGAGGGAAATAAGAAATTGTTTTCTGTGGCGGTTAGATATTTTTGTGGGAAAAAAGTTTTTTCAGATTAGTATTAGCTCCCTTTAACCTTTTGCAAAAGAAACTTAATCTTCAACCTTTTCTCTTTGTATTTCAACAAAAGGATACATTTGTAGTGCAAAACTTATATGACAAATAAATCAACCAAGCAAATACTAAAATCGCTATCATTTGATGTTGAACGCTTTGATTTCAAACGAGTTTAGGAAATTTTCTTCTAAATCTAAATATGACATTCAACTTTAGCAACCGAGAAGAAATTGTTGGGCATCTCATCAGAAAATATTTAAAAGCAACAGGTACGATTTCTTCTTTCTCTGAAAACTAGACCACCACGATTTCTTAAAAATTCTCTAGAAATTCCCGTTCTGAACTTAATCTGGGCTACCATCTATCTTGACTTTGGACTAATATACGAACGCTTCATGAATATCATGGGCCCCAATAACCGTGGTGCCCCGTGGCTGGCACTCTGGCAGTCCACTGAGACTTATTAAGCTGGACTTTCTATTAAACTTTGATGAGTTTGATACTTACATCTAATAATATTCCATTTGGATGCATGTTGATGGAGGGACTTTCATCAAACTCTATGCCCATGGTACCAAGTACCATTTTGATGGTTTGATATCGAGTCCTTAGGGATAAATTTATTATTTCGTATAGGATTCTAAATATTTGAAATTCAATTTCAAACTACCAAATTTAAACAATAAAAATGTTGAAGTGGATTGGTCAACGAGGCTGATCGCTAATACAGGTAACACAACGATTGCCGTTAAGGTGTTTTACCCGTCTCAAAATATCATAAATCGGATCAATTGGTTCACCTGCGTGTATTTCGACATAACTATGAAACACGTTGCATTTCTGCTTCGATTAAAATAATTTAAAATTAAATGTTCTACCAATCATTCAGAAACGTTTCAAGCGCATTTACCATGAAGATCTCAATCCTGATCATTTTTACCATTTTATATTATAGCACAATAGTGACTTCAAAACAGGTACATATATTTTAAATTTAAATAATTATGGTACATTAATTACTAATTCGTTTATAGGACTTGGCAGAATGTTTGACGAAATGCCCTAAAATGATTCGAAAATTAACGGGTCCCAATTTATGTGTCAATAGATGTTCAAAAAAATAACAATAAGAATTAAAACTATTTATTTGTATTTTAACTTATTTCTATTTACTAGACCGCCCCCATTTGAGGGAGTCTAAAAAATAAATATAAGTTAAAACAAATAAATCATTTATTAAAATAAAAACTTATTAAGAAAATCGAGTATTTAAAATGGTTTTATTTAGCCTCAATGGAAGAAAAGTGATTGCCTTCAAACTTCCCATTATTAACAATATTAATTTGTGTTGTGGAATTCAAACACTTAGCGTCATATCCTTGAAATACTACAACCCCATAAAGAGGCTGAAAATGAAGGTTTCCGCCTAAGTACCTAAGTTTAAAAGTCAATATTTGATTGCGCAACAATTGCTTTTAAGGTGTTCACTGTAAATTAGTCTTCGTCGCAAAATATCGTGTTGCATTTATCGAATCGATTCGATCCGGTCGCCTATATTTTTACACTCAATTAATTGGCACGTTGCATTTCCTCTTTAAATAAATTATTAAATATTTTAATGTCCCACTAACATTTCAGTCGCATTTAAACCGTGTCACTATGAAGTTCATACTACTAATAACTTTATTCATTTTCTACATTGCGATGGTGGTCGGCGCGGCTAATAAATTAAAACCACTTTATACGGCATTTGACGCAATGAAAGACGATAATGTAAGTGTTTTAAACAATTATTTATGGTGTTAATCATGCCCTAAAGTTTTGTTGCTTTTATTTAGAACACTCAACTTGTCAACTGTTTAAGTAAATGCTATGGAACAGAGGGAAATGAATTTACGAAATGTGCCTTAACATGTGTCCATGTTAAAAATTAAGGATTTAAGAAACAATCTAAATAAATCAGACATTACCAAAACCCGCATTGTGTAAATTTTTATTTAAACTACTATTTTCACCCACCTAAAGGCAATTTGTTAGGTTCTATTTGTAAAATAACAAATTGTACAATTTGTAATGGATTCGAATGTTGTTGATTGAAATTTAGAGTATTTTAACTGTTTTTGTTGTATACCTAGACCTTGCTGGTTTTCCAATTGATCAGTTTATACC